>OZ018390.1:35094144-35303388 GCA_963969525.1 Ontholestes murinus
GAAACTTTTAACTACACTATAATTCATATATGGCATAGAATACAAATTGAATACCTGATAGGATTTTCTATGAGCATTGTGGGGCCGGAGTAAGTTGCTAATGCATTAGGTAAAAGTAACCTATTACCAACACACCTTGAAATAAAATAGAAATTGACTGAAAAGGCAGAGGACATCAGACATACTACAAACTTTATCCTAAAAGGATACCTTTCGATAATAAACCTTGAAATACAAAAGATATTAATTGAGAAGTCAGAGGTAATCGATAATTTCCGATAATAAATCTAATACCGTGCGAGTTTTTTCTGTTGTTTTTATAAGACTTTTCTATAGTTACTGATTACCTTATTTTAACGTTTATTCTGGATTTGTATTTAAGACACCTTCGATTCCCAAAATACTTTATATATATATTCATAGTTTAATGCGGAATATCTTAAACTTCGGCGCACGTTTTCTTCGTATGGCCCTTAAAGTTTTTACGATATTTAATAAATGTATACCAGTTAGGTCATTCAGGATCATTTTTTAAAATTTTGTTTAATCAATTATCATGATGATACATTATAATAATCTTATTCCTACGGTTAATTATATCTTTTCACAGATCTTAGATGCTACTTGTCGATATGGAATAACGAATAACTGACACATTATTAAGTCGGCTTGATTACCGATTGTTTGTCCCTCGAATAGATATTTTTAACGAGACAGTTTCACCTTCTTTCAGGTATGACTTCACTGCTCTTTCTAGATTAAAATTTTAATATATAGTTTAGTCTTTAGTATTTGTAATACCGTATTATTGACCTATGTTACCTATTATAATTTTGTATTAAATGATGTGTTGCTGTTTCTACAGTTACAGTCCCTAATCCTCTGTTTTTAGTTTTACTAAAATATCAGGTTATGCATTATTTATAGTAGTACTGGTACCTAGGAAAATTTGGCCAAAATTTCCTTGAATATCATTACCAAAAAAAAAAGCTGGTGTAATTTGAGAAGCTTTGCAATTGTCGCAATTCTTTCTGATACATGATATTTTTTAGTTGTCCGATTGTCAATTAGTGGAATAAATTGAGTTCTGCTGTGACAATACTGAATAGGGCCAAATTTTCCACATTGGCATCACTCCCTTCTTGTCTGCCACTCTCCCTCATAACTTTTACCGGTTTGATAAGAAGTTAGCCTTCATTTTAAAAATATAGCTTTGACTACTTGTAAATATGGCGGCTTAGAAGTAAAGCTTACAAGACATTACTATCTACTAATTTATTCGAGTAAGCACCAATATTTATAATGTTAAAACTCCGTAGTATAATATTATTTTCCTACGCTAATGAGTTCCAAAATAGTACGAAATTAATCCATGGCTGTTATGGAAAACGAAGCTAAATATTTTCACCTAATTTATGACTGTTTGACTTTTTGTAATATTTTAAACATTAAAATGAAGGAAATTCTAGATATATTTGTTTTATTTGATATAGAAAAGAGAAAGATTGTTAATAAAAAATATTTTAAAAATCCAAATGCTTTTAATTGGCAAATTAAAAATATTGACCGGAACATCACGTAATACAAGTAATCTGTGAAATCTCCATGGAGACGTCCAGATTATTCGTCTTATGGCGTTTCCTTTTTCATTATTTGATATGTTAACAATTTTTTACGCTTCTGCAAGTATGAAGCTATCTAGTTGTTGGTTGAACCTCGAATACCGTAAAACCTTGATTTTATTAATAGAATGAAACAGTCGATTGTGTTGAAATCTCTAGACAGGTCCAAAAAATTACACAGGCTAAGTCGCCCTTATCATCGCATTTATAGATAGACGATAGTAAATTAAACAAACTACAATACTACAACCCTTTAAAACCCCGTGCTGTTATATAGATTCTGATCATTCATGAATGAAACCAGTTGCAATGCTACTAATAGTTATAAAGTAGTTCCGGATCTCCTTTCTTGTAGATGGGCGTAATAAGTGAACTATAAGAAATCTGGGAATATACCAGCCCTTAGAGAATTATTAAAATGTCTTTAAGAGGCGCTGCTATTGTATCAATACACAATTTAATGAATATAATCTGCATTTCATCATCCTTTTTTTGTTATACATTTTGTTTACCACATTTATATCTACTATCATAATTTCTTTTAAAGTGAAAAATCTTGCATTGCAAGGTATATTATTACATGTCTAGTTATGACGCGATCCTGGAATGTTAGCTGACAGTAGTTGTAATGCTATATCTCTGAAAAATATATTTAATTAATCGGCTTGCTAATAAGTGTCGTGTTACTGGGAAATGTATGAGTCTTTAGATTTATGTATTTCTATAATTTTTAAATTGGATTTCGTATTGTTTGTTTTGTTCTGTTTGCAGTTTTTGGTAATCAATTTTAGGCTATAAAGAGAATGGTTGCGACCGTTACTACTTGGTAATCCATACTTACACTGAATTGCAAAATTCACTATGTTTTAACCACAAAAATATTATTTGTGGTTAAAACATAGTGAATTTTTCAATTCAGTGCAATTTTAGCCTTTTTGAATAATCCCTTAAATAAGATTTGTGACAAAATAATAAGTATTAATAATTAAAATAGAACAAATCTTAATTAATTGCAATACAATACATGACTTTGTGGGTGGGTATCACACTTGCATTTATTTTAGGGACTGCAGTTTTGATATTTTAATCGCTTCTTGTATTTTAAGGCATGTTTTAAAAATATTTTTTTATATGCATGTCTCATTAAAGTTTGAATTTTTCAATGTAATAAATTTTGCATTATGGAGATTTCGTATTTATGTATTGTAATATAAAATTCATGTTTACACGTTACACTATTATTGTGTCAGTTGCCGTACATGCCTAAGTAAATTATTTATATTTCATTACATTTATTTTAGTAATATTTAAAATCAATTTTATAATAAAGCTGTACTGAAGAGATCGAAAGATCGAAACACGTGTCCGCAGATGATTATAAACTTGCATGCTAGATCTTTTTAATTGTTTTTGCTAATTTAATTTAATGAAATCAGTTTAAATTCAATTTTTGTTCATAATTTTTTATGTTATAGTCACATTTAAACAATGTAAAGTACATTTTATCATTTATTAGTTTATTCAACAGAAATAATTTCATTCAAATTAGTGATGTTATAATAGTAGTACTATTTATAACACGCAAATTAATTTTGTATCATTCAATGTCTGGTATTAGCTGGAGAAGTAGTAGTTTCAAAATTAATTTGTTTTGTAGCTTACTAAGACTCATTGTTGTAGATTTGCGAAATGTTTTAGTATTTTTAAATTATTACACTATTATTATTTCCAATAGGATACTTCTTTATTATTTTGGATTAAAATTAAAATTATTATTGATAATGAATATATAATATTAAGCATAAATACCGTTTAATTATAATCCATATTTTATACATGTTTAGTAGGCAACTTAATTAGCACATACTCCTGTACATATGACGACCCCTAACGGGGAGAGGCAAAATGAATTTTCAGAGAAATCCTATACCGTTGATTGAAATATTTCAATCAAAGCCAATACTTTTTTCTATTTTTTTTTATTGAAAGAAAAACCTTTTTAATCTTAAAAATACATATCTAATGTATTGAAAATAAACAATAAAAATAAATAATAATTAGAACTAAATCTTCTGAGCTTTCTGCATTATTAAAATGTAAAAACTATAAAACCAACTAACAGTTAAAACAACTACTCCAAAACTACGGTGCAGAAAGCTCAGAAGAATTAGTTCTAATTATTATACCGGGATATTATTTATATAATACTACACCTGTAAATCAATATTTAATTTACAATAAAAATAAAGTTTGTTGTGCTGATAATTGAACTACAAGAAAATGCATCAATTTCCTGAAAGGTAAAATATTTAATGCATTGATAAATGTGCATTAAATTATACTTTCCTACGCGAATAACAATTACAACTACAATTAAATCAAATTTATAAATCATATTACAATGTCATTATTGTAACTGTATTTAAATAAAGTAATGGGTTGTGAATATTCTTTGTCCATATTGACAACATATTGAAATGACAGAATTTCTTTAAATTGAACTAACCACCCATCGAATTATAAACAGTTAAAAGGAACCGAATTAGAAAAATTGGGTCAACTATAAAAAAAGCATGCTTTAAGATTCATGTTTAGATAAACCGAATTGCTTATATACAAATTATCTATAATTAGATTAATAGATCATTTACTAAATGTTCTTTAGACAAATCATTTACTGATTGATTTGTATAATAGGATAATTATTTTTATATTTAGATCTGGATATCGATGAGTCATTCGAATAACTTAATTATTATAATGACATTAAACAGAATAATGTCTTGGAGACCAATTTACATTTTAATAATAAAATGTATTAAAATCCTTTAGTTCCTTGTAGAAAATTAAATAATAAATTAATAAATTTAACATTTTAATGTTTAAACTTATATAATTTGACAATTCATTTCATTTATCATTAAATATTATTGGCACCAAATTATATATAAGTTAAATAAATATTTCTAATAGTTAAAGAATCGGTATTCCTAAAAATTGGTTTGATTTCTTTATCTGTCCAGATTTCCTGCCATCGAATACCTTCGTCAACAGATTTTTGTAAATAAACGTTCTTCGTACAAAGGTAAAAATTTCCAAAAAGCATCTTCTACAACTCAACCAAAATAACATCATCACAAAATAATTTTTTTATGAACTATAATTGTTTCGATCTTAAACTCATTTTTATTAAGCACGATAATAATTCAATATTCAATTTACATTCTTTTTCTTTAGACTCCAACTACTGCAAGCCAGGCCGTGGTGGGGTAGTGGCAATCTGGTACAAGCAAATACTAATAGTCTGGACCTCAAAGGATTTTGTTTGGATGGCGTAGTGGAAGTTTGCTGCCTATCATGGAAATGTGACAGGGATCACACTGAAACTCTACAGACTTCCTGGTGGTAACTATGACCTATTTCTTAAAAAATTGCGAGCCACCCTTAACCACGTTTGTTCTACCAAAATTAAAATATACTTAATTATTAATATACAAAATGCACAGCCACATCATCCTGTTTAGGGTACATTTATTTTATTTTTATTTTTCACTTTAAAATAAATATTCTGTTTGTATTGCATATATAATTATTTTAAATTATACATTAATAACCATAAAAATTTAGGCCACAGGACTTGCGGGGGAAGTTCACTATGTGTTCTTCCACTCTGATTCTTCCTTCTGCTGCAGATGACGAAAATATTTTTAAGATATTTGATGGTCCTATTCGTGATGTTTATAATAACTTAGATCATCTTCACACTCCATTATCTTTAAAGACACTCACATTATCCAATACAATTTCAGACCACAAATTATTTAATTTTGATCCAAGTTCGCGCCAAATAAGCAAAAAATTAAATATCGCAATTACAGAAATCAAATCAAACAATCTCTTAAATAGGTGACAAAAAAAACTCTTCGGTTTTGAGAATTTACACAGTTAAATGTCTATGCACTGCGACAATTATTTCGCCACACAGTGGCTTCATCGGGCAGATGAATTGATAATCAGATTATTTAATCGGTGATAAGGGACCAACTTTTACTGACTGAATATTCTGCAGAGTAGGAATAGCACTAGAATCAAGATTAGCATACATAGAAGAGACAAATTAAGCAAATAAATTCTCCGAATTGTCCAATTTTCTGTTATCATAAAACATACACTTAGGAAAACGATTTGTTTTTCGCGCATCATTAACGAAATTTTTGGATTGTAAACTGATTTTCAATTCTACTTAAATATTTCCTTCGTAACAATTTACTTATTGCTCTACATTGTGATCTTAAATAAGCAAATTTAATGTAATCTACTTGTCTTATAGTTTTGCTGATATTGAATATGTGCAAGTTTTTTTTTTAAATCTCGAATTAGACATTTTAAATCTGAGTTAAACCAATTGACCAGCCTTTATCTTTACTTTGGGGACACACATATCAATCACCTGATACATTATATTATAAAACATAGATATAGCTTAATTAATGTCGTTAAAATAACTTTGACCCAATCTATACTAGCAATGAAGAAATTTATAGCAGTGAAATTACTTCTCTTAAAATTATAAGTAAAATAATTGTAGGATAAATTTTCTTAAACTGTAAGAGGGAGTTCAATATCGTAGGCAGTGTGATGGATATAATCGTGAAAATAGGATCAATGCTTTGCTTTGTGACTAAATTGGTGTACAATTAATGGTGCTTTAGAGTGACGGGGGCGATAATTTAAAGTAACAAGCTCATTTACAAACACACAAATCACACGGCGGAAGGACCACGTGGTCGATAGCCAAACACTACTACTACTACTACTAAATTGGTGATATTAGTGAAAACTTGGTCTAACAGAACACCACGCGAATTTGGTATGTTTTTTCTTTGGAAAAAATCATGAAAAATTAAGCAGTCACCAATGATATCAGCTGACTAGCAAGAATTGAATTCTTGAATCCGATTTCCGCATTACTTATACAGGAATCCAACCAGGTTTTAATTAGAATTTCAATGTCATAGGACGAACAATTAACAGCATTTGAAATATCGGTACCATTAGATTTCATGCCACCAACATTTTGAATATACCGGGTGTTCGATAATAAAAACGTCCAACGCCATAATTTTGTTATTTATTAACCAATTTGAATTACCTAAAAATAAATTGAATTTTATTTTACATTTTATTGCAGATCCAACGTTTTTTGAGAGTATAGTTAATTTGAAATACCTACATGTTAAAGACATTTCTACATACAGTATGTTATTTACTTTAAATTATATTTATAAATCGAACAATATGAATAATACTGCTTATTTGTTATATATTAAGTGCCGATAGGACGGAAATGTATAGGGGAACTCGCTTCATACCCAGGGGCATATCAGGGTGACTAATTCTAACACACAAGAAGACCACGGTAAGGAAGGGTTAATAAAACACGGGGAACACAATATTGTAGGCTATGCAACCATATATACAAAATAATGAACGTAGGTTGATAGATATGGCGTTGAGATGTTGAAAATCCATATACATTGGTATATTAAAGTTGTAAATAACTCAGATTTTCAAAAATGAGTGTTTATTTTAACTACAATTGTTTCACAAATTTATTGCTATTGCTATTTATAAGTAATAGTGACAATAAACAGTTTTTGAAAATCTGAGTTATTTACAATATTAATACACAAATAATGAATGTAAACAAAAGTTTAGGTTAAGTTAATACAAGTAATTGAATTAATCACTTACCGCTTTTAGCACACTAGTTAATTTAAATGTGTTAGTTAAATTTAGACAGAGAAATAATTATGCAAGCTTAAAAACTTTACAGCAACTACCATTTGTGTAGATATACAATTCAACATTTTTCATAACACCTTCAAATTTTATTTTAACAAGGACTTTAACTAACAAGAAACATATATCTCTCCTCGCAAAACATAGATCAACATTGAATTAAAGACTTCTAGTCAAAAATTGCACGATCTCCACATATTTTTCCAATCTTCTTTGGCAATGCAAGTCTCTGAGTCGCTCTATAAAAATTATTTAAAAACGATTGAAGCCAAACTTATTTCAGACCCTAGTAGTTTCTGTAGGTATGCTAGGGAACATAGAAATGAAAATAGTATTCCAATGGTAATGGAATATGAGCAATGCAGAGGCTCTGATGGTGAAGAGATAGTTAACCTTTTTGCAATTTTTTTCGTTGGTCTACACTATAAATAACAATCAATATACATCCAATTCAGCATACATTAACGACACCATCAATGACCACATACTCACTATATCTAAAGAAGATGTTCTTAATCTGATTTTAAAACAAAAGATTAGTAAATGCCCTTGTCCTGATGGTGTATAGAGTTTTTTCTTGCTACACTGCATTTATTCTCTGTGTGGTCCTATTTATGAATTAATGTCAAAATCGTTGTAAAACTTAGCTATATTATACAAATATACAAATCTGGCCAACCTGATTTGGTAGAAAATTATCGAGGAGTTTGTCTCCAATCAATCATTCCAAAGATGTTGGATAAATTGGTCGCAGATAATTTAACAACATGGCTTTGTCCCTAAAAGATCTACACTGATTTCTCAAATGCGTTTTATAGAGTGGATCATTACATTCTATTGAGCGAACTGGATGCCTCAGGTTTTAATAAGTTAACATTATCTTGGATTCAATATTTTCTGCAAAATCGTAGTCAAAAGGTGCGTCTTAACAATTTTAAATCAAAAACAATAAATGTAACTTCTGGGGTAACTCAGGGATCTCACTGCGGCCCTATTTTGTTTTTGTTGTTTATTAACGATTGACAGCATGTCAATATAAAACACTGCAATTTCTTGATGTACGCTGATGACGTCAAAATATTCAAATGGGTCAATTCTATAAACGATTGCAGATTAATCCAAGAAGACATTAACAGTATCAATCGATGGTGTACATTGTACAGATTATTTTTAAACAAGAAGAAGTGTAGCTCAGTTTCATTTTGTAGACGTACTCATTGCATTGACTTCACTTATACCATTGATATGATACCACTTACGAAGAAAAACGAGGTATGTGACCTAGGGGTATTGTTCGATCAGAAACTGACTTTTAATTCACACATAACAAACATTTGTGGTAAGGCATTAAGAATATGGGGATTTGTATAGCTTATTGGTAAACATCTCATCGTGCATTGCATTAAAAAAAATTATTTCGCGCCTTGGTACGATGTCACCTGGAATATGCTTTTGTTATCTGGTCACCTTATACCTCAACGAATAAAAAAACATTAGAGATGATTCAACATAAATTGCATAGGCCAATAGAATATAAAATTGGTATTACCCACATTCAAGGCGCTTATTCGAATATCAAAAATGTATTACGGATGAATGATTTGGAGGATCGTAGAGGTCTATCTGATTTATGTGTATTACACAAATTAGTTAATGGCATGTTTGATTGATTGATTAATTAGGATCCAAACCATTATTCCGCGAGAAAACATTTACATCTAATTTTAGCTGTAACAACTCTATTGGTCTACTTATGCGTTGTGGCAACTTATTTAATGAAAATAATTGGTTCGATATATTTAATTCTTCATATAATTCGTTTAAATCTAGGTTTAAGAGGCATGTACATGTAGGTTAGTTTAGTTTATTAGTTTAATCTATTTAGTGTGTAAATAATATTTGCAATTATATCTTTATTGTAAAAGGGGTTTCCCGTTATTAAATAAATAATTTAAAAAAAATATATATTAGAGCCACACCACCCAGCATTAAATCTCATATGTAAAGTCTCACAAAAGCAACACTAAAATTTTGTCACAGATACAAAAAAAACTCCATTACTAAAATAGAATAATGAATAACAAAATGCGTTCCGCCTAGCAAGACACAAATGAACTACCAAATAAATCGACCAAATTGCATAATATTACTATTGTTACATCATAACAACAATCAAGTTGAAAACCACGAAGGTTGCATCATTATTTAACTCGTTTACCAAACCTGAAGCATCCAACTTAATAAAAACCTGTTTTCAGCCGCATATGCTGAATAGCGTTAAAAACTCAATCACAGTCGATATATCTATGATCCATGGAGGTAAACAAAGTACTAACTCTCCTTAATAAACTAAAAAATTTAAAAAAATATGTGAATATGATGAAATTCTAGATTTTTTATTAAAACATTCAGCGCATTATATTGTTAAACCACTAACGTATCTTATAAATACTTCTTTCGAGAGAGAAATCTTCCCAGACAATCTGGAAAAATCGTGTATTGCCCCAATTTACAAAAAAGACGACCAGACAAATATATAATAAAAATATTAACCTATAGCCCTACTTTGTCTTTTTTTTAAATATCTGAATTATGCATGGGTGCTAGGTTAATTGAATACCTACACTAATTTTAAAAGCTCAGCATGGAATTTGACACGCATTTTATCAAAATAATTGAACACATAGAAGCATTCGAGCACCTTGTAGGTATGATTAACGTCTTAAGCCGCGCCTTTGACTGTTTGAGGCACTACATATAACTGCTGACGGTTCTATCTATCAATTAGGAAACAAGAGTAAAAATAAGTTACTCTGATAACAACTTAACTGACAGCAACCTCTCCAAATACGAAATTATTAACGTAGGGGTCCCATGGGGATCTATTCTAGCGCAACTGTTTTTTATTCCTTTTTTTAAGGAACTTACTGATTATTATCACCAAACCCAAAATGAAATTAAAATTGAATTAAATGAGTTCAAATCAGAAATTAAATCAGAAATTTTGAAGATACAAGAGTCCATGGAGTTTATAAATAAAATGTACGAAGAGCACAAAATTAAAAACCAAGTTCTCTCGGACGTCGTAAATGAAAATAAAAAGGAAATCAACAAAATGAAGACGGATATATTACATCTAAAAAATATAATTGATGTGAATGAAAATAAGGCGAAAATAAATAATTTGGTCATAACAGGTCTTTGTTTCGAAAATGCAAGTTTTTCATTATATTCAAGCTGATGTCTCTGAGAATGACATCGCTAGTATTACAAAAATCAATATCAAAAAGGAACAACCCCCTGTGCTGTTAAAATTACAAGATGTGGCCAAGAAATCCGAAATATTATCTAAACGAACACGGAAGGGTAAAATAAATAGTAAGCAGTGTAAAATTAATACTCACATCGATCGTGATATTTACATTAATGAAGATTTAAATAAAAATACTCAAGCGCTATTTAAAAAGTCACTTCTTCTTAAAACAGTGGCTACTCGTTTGTGTGGCATAAAAATGGCAAAATCTATGCTAGGAAAGATCCTAGTGGTAAAATTATCAGGGTGCGCAGTGAGGACGACTTCGAGAAGCTACTGTATTTTTAAATCTATTCTCCATATTGTTTACAATAATTAATATATTTATAAGCAATAATGGCTAGCGCAACTTCAATATATTACCAAAATGTCCTTGGTATGCGTTCGAAAACCCAGGAATTTTATAAAAACTCTTGAACATTGATTACGATACTATATGTCTTACTGAGACGACATGGCTAAACTCTTAAGTTCTATCGAGCGAATTATTCTACAATGATTATTTTATTTTCCGTCGTGACCGCGAAACTTGTGCATCAACCAAAAAAGATGGAGGTGGGGTCCTCATTGCAGTAAAAAATCATCACCATGTAATGGAGCAAGATACGTGGATAACCGGAACAGAAGACTTATGGGTGACAATAACAGGAGAAGATAGAAACAAATTACATATCTGCTGTGTATTCTTACCAACGGATTATGATGCGTCTCCTTTCCTTTAAAAGTTATGTTCTATTATAGATACAAATACTGATGACCAATTCTTAATACTCGGCGACTTCAACTTCCCTGACGTGAAGTCGTCAAATCAACTAGGCGGTGCGTTAAAGCCAACAAGTTACAACAATATCAGTGCAGTGTTTATTGATACAATCTCCTATTGTGGTCTCCAGCAGATTAACAACATTCTCAATTCTAATCAACGTATTTTGGACTTGGTTCTTTCTAGTGAAGATCTAGCTTCTAATATTGCATCATGTCAACTACCACTCTTGTCTGTAGATCAACATCGCCCTCCATTAGAATTTATAGTAAAATTCGCTAGTTAACCTAATCTGAACTCGTGAAGGAGTCACTGTTACATGTACAATAAGGCGGATTATGTAAAAATTAATGATGTTCTTAAAAATACTGATTGGTCAGTACTGAATACCACCCATATTGAACGTGGCGTTGACATGTTTTACAATATTGTTTTTGATGCTATTAAGAAACACACCCCGTGTCGTCGTCTGAATACTACGTATCCCTGTTGGTTGGGCACCATTAAATCAATTAAAGAAAAGCAAAAATATCATACAAAATGGAAAAAAATACTCACATAATCTAGATTATTTAACGCTTAGTATCCTCAGAGGTATTTCTAAAGCAAACATTCGTCGAGATTATAAGCAATATGTCAACAATATTGAGGATAATATCACAACTAGTCCTAAACATTTTTGGAAATTTATACGTAACAGGCGTGCCAGTTCTGACATACCCAATTCAATGAAATTTCATAATAAAACTGCTAGTAATGGTGATGATATCTCTGAACTTTTCGGATTATTTTAAATCTGTGTTTATAAATGGTCTATATCTATATAGGTATATAAAGATAGAATTAAGAATATTTGATATAATATTTTTTCAAGTAAAAAATCAAATAATTGATGAACAATCGATCAGTCGAAACAAATTTAGTAACTTACCTTGAACATATTTCTAGATCGTTGGATATTAGAAAACAGGTCGATTCTGTATACACTGACTTTAGCAAGGCATTCGACAAGATTGACCATAACATATTAATTAACACGCTATCTTCAATAGGAATAAATGGAGACTTATTACGCTGGTTAGCCTCGTATATTTCAAACAGGTCACAGTTACTAAATATTGGGGGATACCTCTCTTCAGAAGTAGTCGTAACCTCAGGTGTTGCCCAGGGTAGTCATTTGGGTCCACTGTTCTTTATCATTCATTTAAACGATATAGCTCACTGCTTTAGATATTGCAAATTTCTACTCTACGCTGATGACCTAAAACTGTTTATGGAAATAAATTCTATAGCTGATGGTCTGCATATGCAAGAAGATCCTTTGCGCTTTGAGGAATATTGCACTGTAAATAGACTTCATCTAAATTTCAAAAAAAAATTCTAGAAATAGAACAACATTCAATTTTCAATATACATTAGGTAACTATAACATCAAAAGTGTATTGCATATAAAGGATCTTGGCGTTATATTTGACAGCAAATTATTATTTAATCAGCATATGCACTTTATATTTTCCAAGACAAATAAGACACTCGGGTTTCTAATCAGATCTTCATGCGACTTGAAACGGATTTCATCCTTAAAGCACCTATATTATGCCTATTTCTACAGCGTTTTAAATGATTGTAGTGTTATTTGGAACCCTCAATACGTAGTATATATAATAGATTACAATCTGTACAGAGACGGTTTCTAAGATTTTTAAATAGAAAATTCAATTTGGAAGATGAGAACTATTTAGAGTTATGCGAAAAGACCGGAATTCCTCATTTAGTGCAACGTCGTCAAATGGCTGATGTTATTTTTCTTCATAAGATATCAATTCTTACACCGAAACACATTATCTTTTGTCACAACTCAACCTTAAAGTTTCTGCTCTTAACACTTGACTTATTAATACGTTTAGCGAACAGGGGTTTAACACCAGCTCTATGAAAAATGCACCTATACCTCGCATGATAAACACTAACAATTTACTATTCAGTAACCATGATATTTTTGCTTTTAACCAAAACCAGTTCAAACGGAAAATTAAACGAAACATTTTATATTTTTGTAACTGAATAGTTGAGGCTGTTAGTTGTTGAAAGTTCATATTTTAATCACTTTGGTAAATGAAATACGATAACACTTTCAAATATTGAGAAATGAAATGAATGAAATATTTTTGTGTTTAGTTTTTATTTCTATTATATATTTTGTTTGTATATGTGTATGTATGTGTCTGTATGGGTTTGTGTGCGACTGTCTGTGTGTGTGTGTACGTATGTACATATATTTGTGTAAATGTAAATATTTATGTGAATGAGCATGTATGTATGTATATATGTATATATTTAGTGAGTTTGCTATATTATTATATTTATTATCTTTGTTTTTGTACTGTAGATACTATATTTGGGACTTGTCCTGTATGTAACTCTTCTTTTGTGAATAAATAAATAAACTCTAACATTTTTGTATACGGAAGATACCACCGTCAACCGAATAAAATTACTTGAACGCTTTTGTAATAAAATACTAATTAAGCTTTTATCTTGATTTGTACATAACAAGCTCTCCATAAACTTAACAAAAACTACTTATATGAGATTCCACACTAAGCAAACCAAAAAGAATATAAATATCGATATTAATTTGAATTCTCATCATCTTATGAATATACCAAGTTCCTAAAGTTACATCTCGACCCAACTCTGGATCTGATCACACTCTGTAAAATAGTATCAAAGCCTTATTATTATTAACACTTATTGCTGCAATATCAGAGTGATAAGACGATACCACTTCTGTAGCCAGCTTAAGACCTTTTACTACGCCTTCATAGAGCCAAGACTAAGATAAGTCAATGTTTCTGGGGAAAATATAATATTAAATTAATTATTTTCTTGCATTTTATCAAAAATATGGGAGTTACATAAGAATAATAAGTAAACGTCATCTGTTGGGCATTAATGATGATTAATTTATAAATTTTTTTTGATATATCGACATTAAATTAAGACCTAGTGTCCATTATAAACTAGTAATCTTTAAAACTAAAAGCGGTTATCAAATGAAACATTACCTTTATGGTTTCTTTATTTGCAACACTTTTCTTTGAATATTAATTAGACACGACAAGAGTTACGTTAAATTCATATTATGGAAATTTAAAATGTAAATGAAATGATTATTACAGGAAAAGCAGTGGCTTTTATTTTCTATTTTATAGTTTCTTTTTTCAAACGGATTCCCACGTTAATTTCCTCCTAAATTCTTAAACATATATATATATATCACCATTTATCTCCGTTATATACCATTTGTCAAACTCCTTAGTTTTTATTGATTTTAAGTATGTTTTTTCTTTATTATATATATATATATATATATATATATATATATATATATATATATATATCATAAAAAAGGTTTTTTTTTCATTATTTAATTTATAAGTTTTTTTTGTTTTGGATCAAATACAAATAAATATTATGTGTAAATAGAATAAAATATTAATTTACCGATGCGGTATTATTAGAATTAAAATTAGAAAAAAACATTCATATTTTATCATTAATGTTCATTATCAAACGATTATTTTAAGTTTATCTTTTTCAATTTAATATGGATTTATCTCACTTTCGTTCTTTAGTTAATATTTATAATCAAATTAATTTTAATATAAAATTAATTTAAAGTGGTGGTTTGTGCAGTCTGCATGTATTAATAAATTAGACACGGCCACAATCTAATATGCAAAGTATTATTAAATAAAGAAGATGGTTTCAACTGAGTTAATTTTCGCTGACAGATTATTTTATTGATAGTATGGATTCGTGTTATGAGGATATTATTATTTTATGATTGATTTTGTTACGTGGGGACACGTCATTAATTTCAATATTATTTAATATGGACATAATCATTATTATTTGTTTGTAGCCAAGTATGTTTTGAATGAAAGTCGCCTAGCAACGGGCCCTCAGGTAAAACTCTCGTAAGCCCATTCATGAACGTCAAGTGAAATGCGAACGAAGTGCCCCAAGAAAACAATCGTCTCCTCTAAATATCAACCGCAACACTCCTGTGGGTAAGTAGACGGTACAATAAAACGCAAGAACCGCAATTAACCTATTTAATTACAGCCCGGGAAACGCAACATGTTGGTCGAAACGTAATGACTCCACAAACGTCTGTTCGGCACTACAAAACTCAACACCTGATGATTCAGAATGCGAAGACAGGTGTTTCTCTGAATGCAGCGAGGACGAAGAACCAAGGAGGTTAATGATTTTTTCGAAAACTCGACCTCCGCACCCGGTGTGTAGAAAAGGATGCCCTTCGTGCTATTGCAATGCGGTCCCCGTTGCACCTTTATTTCGATGTGATAATACGGTAGATTATTGTGCTGGTCGAAGTCCGGTGAACCCCGCGCCATGTAATAATTCAGACGTTCATTCCGTTTTTCTAAAATACTCACCGCGTTCTAGAAAACGTGCAGTTTTCGAAAAATACACGAAACGTAGACAAAATTACGAGAATTATTCGGCAAATTACTTTTTAAACCTGAAAGAACAATTAGCAAAATTAGAGGAAGAAATGCAGGAGGACAATAAATGTAACAAATCGGTTAATTCAAAGGAAAGCCATAAATGCAGAAAATCAGAACGACCAAAAACTGCCCAAGTAACAAAGGATTTAATCGATTTTCGCAATAAAAATTTTTTCGAGTGCCATTCCAGCGAAATTAAACTCGATAAACCTAAACAAGAACATCGTTGTGAACACGATTTCATCCTAAACGATCGTCTACAGGCTATTCCGAAAAATCCAGATGTATTCGGTGTAAGTAGATGTAAAACATGCTGCAAACCGATTAGCACTCACGTATTATCCACAATGACCTCTAAAAGATCTTCTTCGGCATCAAATAAAAGTTCACGAGGCTCAACTATGTGTTCACTTAGACTTTCTAGCCGGAATTCTACGTCAAATATTAACTGCAACGATTCAGAGAAGAATACCCGTATGGGCTCACCGAAAAGGTTTGTGTACGATTTAGGACGTGAGTGTTTTAATTTTGATATTCCAAAAACTTTCTATAAAGATTTAGAACATAACTTAAAAGTCCCCTGTTACAAGAAACCACCACCTACAAACAGTATGGCATTACGATTTCAAAAAGGAATCTATTGAAATGTATCTAAATTATTTTTACAATTCTACATCAACAGTTAATATTTACAATTTGATATATAAACTGCACCTGCAAAAGAAATTTAAAATTGGAGAGAGAGCATATTGTTGTAATTTACAATTTTATTATATATATTTTATCGCTATAATAAATACATATACGCATTAAAATCAACAGCTGCTTTGTGGTTGTCTACCTAAAAATGGTATAATTAAATCCATCGGTAATGGGAATATTACTGTTGAGTTTTTCTCGGCGGAAATATTGTTCAAAGTTTGTAAGTAACGAAGCTAGAAAATAAATATTTTAACATTAACTTATAATTGTTTTATATTTATATAATACCTGCATAGCGGCTGGGCTTTCATGGATGACGTTGGCTGCATCTCTAAGAGCGTGGGAAGCTTTCATTTCCCCCTCCGCAGCGATTACCTTGGCTCGGGCTTCTCGAGTAGCTTCCGCTTCGGCTGCCATGGCTCGCTGGAGTTGTGTTGGTAAGCTTACATCTTTACTATAATTATTTCATTTTTGAATCAATTTCTCATTTAATTTGTAAAACAGACCCTAAATTCTAATGTATTGCTAATATTATTATAAATTCGCCTATTAATAATTACTGGTTATCGAGATATATGTCTAGCTAATAAAATTAAATATGGAAGTGTTTATTACATGTTTATTTAATTTTTACTTAATAAATACCATTATAAATATGAAGAGCTATTGTTGCTAGTATTAATATAAAATATTATTGTTACAAATTTTTAAAAAAATATGTACTCTAATAATAAATATAAATATTATTGTTTTTATTAATTAAAATATACATATATACACAATTCAAACTTACATTTCTACCCTTTCAACCTTTACACCCCATGAGTCGGTTGCTATATCTAAAGATGTTTGCATTGCATGTGAAATTGCTTCACGGTCAGATAAAATTTCTGCCAGGTTCCTAGTTCCTAAGATATTTCGTAGAGTGGTCATGGCTAGAAGTCTTGTAGAATTACTGAAATATAAATGACAATAGAACATTTACAATAATGCTAATATTTATATCGCATTGAAAGGATTCATTGATTGATCTATCGCTGTTGACAGTTCGATACAGAAAAATTAGGTGTATATACTAGTTTGGCTAGTACTACTGATGGCGCTAACGGGTCACTTACATACATGAAACTGTATAGTCATTTAAACCAAGTTTTGGGACGTATTCGCAGATTTCGTGTAGAACTAGTTAATACCGAGGATTCAAAATCCAAAAGCGAAAAATTAATTAATATTTTTCACTACCGGATGATTTTGAGGTAATATGTAATCTTAATCGATTAGATTCATCTAAAATGCATGAGTTTTTTTGCAAAGATGTAGTTAGCTCTTTGTCGGTACAGTCTCCTTCTCATGGTACTCTAACATAATCAAAGGTTCTGAAGGTTCATTTCTTGAACGTGTAGAAGAGTTACTGATCGCACATTGAACTAAGCATGGCTTCGATCAGTTAAGAGATCTGTTAACAGTTGGGATAAACTAGCGAGTGCTTTGCGACGCGATTTTTTAGAGCGCTTCGGAAAGGGTCACTCTTTTTTTGCCGCCATGGAAAATCTTTGTAATCGACTCGATTATTCCAGTAGAGGCAGAGAGGCTTAAGGTTATCCGCCGCAAACCACTGCCGAAATTTTAGGCACATTTACCTCTCATTAAAATTAATAGCTTACAGCAACTCTCAGCTATTTGTAGAATCTTAGAAGCTGCTTGTGACGTTCAATCTAATTTTCGACACCTTCCTAAACAAAATATTTCCAAGTATGTCAGAATTGTTGAAAGACCAGAAGCAGGGAAATGTTTGCTGTTTGTATGTATTGTATTCGTTGCAATATACAGCAAAACGGGTTCAGAAGGAATTTTTAGGCTAAATTTGCTTGCCTCGGAAGGATAAAAGCTATGACAAAAAGCTAAATGATAAGAGACTGCTATAATAGACTCAGATGCAACTTATTATGCATTAGGAGAGGCGGGTTTACCGTTCCTTAGTCCGTTGCCGTTATATTTAGCAGTACCCTGTCTTGTTTATTAACGCAGCTAATAATAAGTCCTTGAAAATTTCCGGTTTAGTTTTCTTACCCTTTAAAATTGAATGGTTAGATCTTTTAGTGGCTCCAGCCGTTAATTTTCTGCAGAATCTTCCAGACTATCCTAAATATTAAAATTTATTGGCGCTATATGTCTTGATTCTAAGAATATTGAAAGGTCTAGTCTACCGCCATTAAGGGTGTGGTAATTTGAAGGATAAATGCAATAGTACTCTCGGACTTAAAGGCCAATCAGGCCTATTAGTTACTGGTAGTTATAGACAAATTTAGAAATGCATAGAAGCAGGGCACTAAACTAAGTTTTACGTCAACCATTACCCATCACATTGATACTGAGGAGGTAGTCCCTATCAAAGATCATATCAATTATATCCTTATATATTCAAGTATTTGCACGCTGAATTGGAGAATATGCTATCGTTGGATATTATGAGACCTTCTAATTGTTTCTAGACTTCACCTGACCTTCTGACAAAGAAGATGATAGAGATAGATAGATAGATGTTGTATGGGTGGCACCAGCGCCTATTCCACCGCGACCTTTCCAGGTCTATTGTGAATCCATGTTTATCTCAGATGACCAGCTCTAGCTTTGCCTCTTTGATTAGTCCTATTAGCCCTGCCAGAGGGGCTTGGGTATAAGTCTCCGCGCTTGAGTTTGTAGTGCCTAGCTTTTGATATCTAATCCTTGCTAGACCCTCGCAGTGGCATAGGATGTGGAACGAGTCGTCCTCTTCCTCTAGGCAGAATCTGCATGATGCTTCTTCCTCCAGGCCTATTTTGCTCATATGTTTGTTGAGCTTGCAGTGTCCTGTTATCAGGCCTACTATTGTTTTGACCATTTTCCTGTCTTGGTTCAGGAGTTCGGTCATGAATTTTGGCGATTGTTTCTTAAGGAACTGTTTCGCCTGTCTCTGTCCTGGTGAGTTCGTCCACCAGGTATGGGCCTGTGTCTCCACCCATTTTTTTATGGATCGTTTGACTGCGGTTTTGGAGATTCCGCAAGAGGGTTCCGGGCCAATTACTGCTTTTGACGAGCCTTGTTTGGCCAATTCGTCTGCTATGTCATTCCCCGGATGTCCTCCGTGTCCTGGGACCCATGTGATTGTTACTTTTTTGTGACAGCCAAGTTCGTTAAGAGCGCGTATACAGTCCCACACTAGCTTAGATTCGACCTGTGTGGAGCTTAGTGCTCTTAGTAGCGCCTGGCTGTCGGAGAATATAGCAATTGACCTACTTTTGGTGTCTTGTCTTGCTATTTCTCTTGTGCAGTGGTGAAGAGCTATCGCCTCTGCTTGGAACACCGTAGTGTCCTTGGTGAGACTGACAGAAATCTTTGTCTCGGGTTTTGTGCCGTATATACCTGCTCCTACCCCTTTGTCGGTCTTTGAGCCGTCCGTAAAACAGCATGATTCTGCTTTGGTAGGTTGGCCTTCGACCCAGTCCTCTCTTTGTGGGATTAGAACCTTGTATTTCTTTTCGAAATTGTATTTTTTCACCATGGCATCGCTAGGCATTGCTGTAATCGCGTTAGCCTTCAGCTCGTCTTCTAGCCATTGGTGCGTTTTTCCGTGTGATCGGATTATGGGCGCCTGTCCTTGCATCAGTCTGTATGATACGGACCTGGCTTCTCCTTGAATGAAGATGTATAGTGGAAGAAGATGAACAGAGGTCTGAGATTCTGCTTTGATGGTCAAAGAATAAAATCGTAACAAAATCTGATACCTATACTTTGCTTCGAATAGACAACAGCTTAAGTAAACTGAATTGTGCGAAGTATCTATCATCTATCCACGTAAAGTCTTCCTTTAAGCCAATTCCGCTTGACGAATTTTAAGTAGAGGAAACAGTATTCTTAGTTCCTGGTAGAGGTTTGTTTGTGTACCTTGTGTTGGCTTTCGGCCTGAAACGCGGCTAAAGCTCAACAGCGCCTTACGGAACAATTTCTTGGTCAAATATAAGACATTGACAATCTTGTTTACTAAGGTTTTCGAACGACTAAAGTTTTCTATTAATATCGAAAAGTGTCAGTTTTTATTGTAAACAAAGAAGGTTTACTGTCTAATCTTGACAAGATCAATGTCCTAAACTGTTCCCACCCAAAAACCGCGACAGAGTTCAAGCGATTCTTGGGATCATGTAATTGTTATATGCGTTATGTTGTCAGATTTTTCCAAGCAGTTTTCCATAGAGGTAATGATTCTGATGTTGGCCTCTACAATGTATTAAGATTAATGATCAAGGCATCGAATATCGTGTGGCCTATGCGAACAAGAAATTATTTAGTGCCGAAAAAAATTATACTGGTTTCGAAAAGGAATGTTTAGCTGTATTATTTGGAATTGCGAAACTCCGTCTTTATGTTGAGGGAGTTCATTTTCGTATTATAACGGATGATTCTGCTCTATTTTGGCTCGATCGATTAAAGAATTCAGTTGACAGTTTTACCAGATGGGCTATGAAGTTATACTACCATGATTCGTGAGCACTACTACTGGACAAAAATGAGAGAAGGTGTTGAACGTTTCATATGTTTTCGTTCGGTGTCTCTTGTCCAAAAGATATCTCCTGAATGTAGGTCTGGATTCATGGCAAATACTAAAACCGCCTACTTCCATTGGCAGATCATTATGTTTGAGTTCATGGAGCCTTTAATTAATCAAGGGAACTCAAGTTATTGGTTAGGACTTTTAAAGGATATCATCAAATGAGATTAAAAAGGAGTTATGCAATGAAACTTGCGGTTAAGCTCGAACCTTTTTAAATTATGGGCGTCACAACTACTACGGGCTCCTATTCTTAGTTAAGATAAAAATAAATAAATAAAAAATGTATACTTCCAAACTTGAATAGTGACGGCCATTATCTAGAAATTTTGAGAATCAATTAGCAAAGGCATATAAAAATAATTACCAAACAGATAATCTGAGTAAACAATCTGCAAACAAATATTAGGTCGGTGAATTCAAAGAAAAATCAAGCATGTATTGTCAACTGCGGGAGATAAGTTTTGTTCAAAACCATCCCCAAAATTTGTTTTGTGCAAGGTTTCTCGTATATTTTATGCACAGAAAGGTGCAGACGTTGGTAACTGGCACGTAAAGGACCGTATAAAGCATACTTCCGGATCTTCATACCCGGAGAATTATTAAATGTGGCGAGAGTTCCGTTATATTCTCCACCTAGTCAATTGTTTAGCCGGCGAGTCATCTACTCATGATTTCTGGCAGGAGTATGTTTGAATGCGGTTGATAATTAGGATGAAGTAAGTATGTTGATAGGAATTAGAGAATGCATATAGTTGCATAATGCGGATACAGTTTACATATCGATTTAATTTTGAATACGTCTCAAGATTGATCATTTGTTGAGACTGGGTGATGTTTGGCTGTTTGACGTTTATTTTCTGGCCCTAATAATTAAACATTTGTTAGTGAACTTCGTTATTATGAATCGCTATTCGAATGCTGAGATGACTAAAATATATTTCATTTATGGAGTTGTACTTTGAAAGATTTTTTGATTGTTATGTTCCTGAAGATGAAGAAGTATTCATCAACGTATTCATGAAAGAGGTAAATTAAAATGAATTGGGCTACCAAGAAGGACAATGGCAGTAAGAAGTAAAAAGTAAAAGAGAATGTGCTGGACATGATAGAGGAAGATCCAGTTACTTCTACTCAAAAAATTGCAAATATTTTGAATGTAAGTAACGGGACTGTTGAAAGTTTTTAGAGAATATTTATTGTTCTCATATCACATACAATGCATTCAGGCACATCAGTAACAATACTGCTGATTTTCATCCAGGTATTTCATTCTGTCAACAGATTTTTGACACATTGTTAAAATCCTTCAACTTCTGACACCGATAAAAAATGCAATAAGTAATTTTCTTTATATATAAATTAAATATTGAAATTTGAGTGCAGTATTAATAATAATAATTAATAGTGAGAAAATAACAATCGAACATCAGCAATTGTTCAATTCTATTTGGAATTGATTCATTCTCGCGACGGCCTCTCACCAGAAAGGACGCGCGTAGTTATGACATAGCTGCACTGATGAGCTGTGATACAGCGAAACATGTGTCTGCAGATAGTCATTGCATAACACTTTTTGAGGAGCGGTTAAAAAATGATAACACCACAAAAATTGTTACATCGTGCTGAATATTATTTCAGACATGTAACGACAGCTAACAGTTATGTCATTCAATGCCTGGCGGTGCTTTAGTGCGAGGAGTAGTTGTTTTAACTGTTATCTGGAGTTTTTACATTAAAATGTAAAACATAAGTGCAGAAATGCTCATAAAGAAAATTTATTTTTCTCACTATTCATTATTATAATTTTCTTTGTGTTCCCCTACGATATTAATTGAAAATAATTACACTATCGGCGGTGGGCATTATTTCTTTACTAACGCTCTTGGTTCCTTAATTACTATAACAACCATTTGTATGCTGAAACAAATCACATCGGATACTTGGGATCATTTTCAACATTCAATGAGTTCTATGAGGCTGGAATTAGGGATGATTGGTTACTTGGACCGGCATTTTTACCGTAAAGACTTACTGGCAAGGTGTACAGTAACGTTTAGAGCAAAAACTAGCTTAGTTTCTAGAGGATGTATCATTTAATAAGAAATGCACTGTAGTTTACGTACGATGCTGTACCAGCGCTTTTTAATTTGTTGAACCTCACTCGACCCCCTGGAGTTCAACTCTCTGGATTATTTTCTACGGGGCTTTTTAAAGACATTAGTTTCCACTACTCCAGTGGATTTAATTAACGTTAAACCAAAACATATCACAAATCCCAATTTAACAATATTCTATGTATCACTCCATCCATTATAACTATGGTACAAAAGCAACATTATGTTTACCTGTAATTGGTAATTTGAATAACAGCATTCAAAGGATCTTGGATTCTATAGTAAACGACAGCATCCACTGTTACGGTCACCGAATCCTTGGTAAGAGCCTGCAAATATAGTAAATATGCATTAGTTCATAAAATTAGACCGTTTATGTTTAGTTTTAGTGTCTTAATTGCGAAATAAATGAAAATATGTTTAAGAATACATATGACAATATCATAATTATTTAATTTGTTACTTTTCCGCTTTTTACTAGATATGAAACCTAGGCTAAACTTACAACCGACAGGCATGTTCTGTTAAAAAAAATTAAGAACCCAATATATTTAATTATACAATATTGATACACATGTTCAAACCCCCTAAGGCCTCTAAAACTAATTTTGTTTCGTACGCTAATGCTAACTTTCATAATGAATAAAAATGATTAGTTAACCGCAGACCTAATCCATTATACTTGCAAAATCCTGTATTTATACACGTTGTTACCCTCAAAATCTAGGATCCAATCATACATCAACACCATTTCATTTTGAACTTATCTACAACAACCATAATAGTTTCAACAAAAATGATATTGTTAATAAATTATGAAATAGGGGTGTTCTACAATGTTTCATAGGCGTTTGAATTTGGCACGTCTTTTTCATTTTCACAATGTTGGTATCTTGCCTGCGAATTTGTTTGTTTAATCATTAGCGTCTGTGCATTAAATATCATTGCGGTACTTCGTGCTTTATATTCAGTTTTGCGTTTTACGTAAAAACGTAAACATATAATCATCCACCCACTCCATAACCCACAAAACCACCCAAATCCCACCCATTTCCCAACGTATATTAAGCCTAAGCATTGAATTTGCCAACAACCCCCTATTAACCAAATTCTGTATCCCTCGAAACCCAAATATCCCTGCTAAATATCAAAATCCTCCCCTTAAAATTCATCAATTCATTTGTGCAATCATCAGGACAGTTCAGCTAGCTAGTAAAGATTCTTTTTTTCTCTCACATAAAGACCGCAGGTCTATGGCCCAAACCGACTAAAACCATTTATTTGTTTACATTCTTATTGTTATTGTTATTATGTATTATGTTTTGTTCAAATAAAGATATTGTATATTATTGTATATACCGGGTGTTAATACTAAGTCTTTACACCCGAAAATGGCAGTTATAACTCGTTAAAACAGACAACTTTTCTTAGTTTCAATTTGTGGTTTGGTGCTCCGGTTCAGAGTTATTGGAGTTCTTTTGTTTTTCTAAAAATCGCTATAACTCCCTTGATTGAAGGACTATTTTAAAAAACCAAAACGTTTCAAAAGTACCAAATCACAAATTGGAACTAAGAATAATTGTTAGTTTCAACGAGTTCTAACTGCCATTTTTGGGTGGAACGATTTAATTTAACACTATATATATATAAATACCATCATCCTACTGCATAAATTTCGTAGGTAAGTAAAAAAATACTGTATTAACACATGCACTTGTTAATTATAAAATAATATTTTAGGTTAAAAATGACTCACTGAGCTTCATAACAAGTTTATTATTGAAGCATAGTTTCTAACGGGAACACGTAACGCAGAAGGAAATTGGAATGATCAAGAATGTGAAGAATCATTTCATAAGCTATTTCCTGATCTTGAGTTCGGTCACACCTACTTAGTGCAACATGTTTGCCGTATTGTTAAGAGATTTCATGAAACTAGCAGCATTTCCAAAGAAAAATCTACAGGCCAGCCTACTGTCCTTACGGAAGCAGTCATTGCAGATATTCAGCAAAGAATAGATGTGAGTCCGATGTTTATCTGCACAGACAAATGTATCGCTTGGTTCATATCAGAAAGCCTGTATTTTTTTAATGTCTTCAACAACATGGTACGCTGGGTATATTTATGTTCGGATCAAATTGAACATATGTTATGGAAAAATAAAATTTTAAAAATGTTTATTTCTCTAAATTATCTCAAGTCCTGCCACTGGTAAGTACCAACGTTAAAAGTTTTTATTATGAGTGGGAAATTCAAACACCTATCAAACATTAATTAATAACCTAATTTAATTCCGGCTTAGCTGAATTCATGATACAAAAATACAAAAACAGTCTTAAAATACAATAGAATAAGGATCAGTCTCTTGCCGGACATTTTGGCTGTCAGTTAATTATTAGCTTTTGCGATGAAGAACATTCTCTAAAGGCAAAAGTTGAGAATTAATCTGATGATAAAAATTTTCAACCGATTGTATGTATACTGACTAGCATAAAATTAGGGTCACTCCGTTATTTGAAGTTATTTTAATTTTTTTTAGTTATTTTTTTGATTGTAACAGTTTATCAACTGATTGCTTGAATAAAAAAATAATATTTGGTTGTTCAAAGTTTATTGAAAGTATTGAAAATTAACAATTTTAATTTTATATGATAAGTAACGAAAATGAACAAGTTTACTTTAATATGTTTTTTTTATAACAAAAGAGAGTTTAATGGCTTCAGTAGCGAGTATTCTTTCCTCTGGCAGTGACAACAGCTTGCAATCGACGAGGCATGCTCTGGATCAGATTTTGAATCACATTATGCAGAAGTGTATCCCATTCCTGCACTAATATGTCGTGAAGCTCTCTAGAAATTCTGGGGGCCTGTATATGTCTCCGTAAACGTTTTCCCATCTCATCCCAAACATGCTCAATCGGATTTAAATCTGGACTGCGAGCAGACCAAAGAAAACTTGTGATTTGACACTCATCAAGATACTTAGTAACTATCTGAGCAGTGTGAGTTCGTGCGTTATCATGTATAAATGTTCATCGTCTCGAAGAATCATCATGACCGGTAAAATATGGTCTTCTAGAACCTCTGTCAGATACCTGTGTGCAGTCAACGTTCCATTCTTGATAAATACTAACTCCGTGTGGATGCCAAAAGATATGCCTCTTCATGCTATAACTGATCCTCCACCAAATGGAAGTCGCTCGGCAATACACGCTTGAGTATATCTCTCGCCTTGCCGTCGCCACACTCTTACACGCCTATCTGAGCCCGTGAGACAGAATTGCGATTCATCGGAAACAATATGCGACTTCAATCCAGTTTTGTCCAAGCCAAGTGTTGGCGTGCAATCCGGTGTTCACGGGAAAGCGGCGGTACAGTAGCTCTAGTTCGAGAAGATAATCTAACAGCATGAAGGATCCTCCTAACTGTCCACTGACTTATGTTTACATTTCTCACTTTTTACAAATGATTTCGAAGGGAAACTGCCGTGGCTGTTCGGTTTCTCACAGCACAAGAAACGAGAAAGTAGTCATCTCTATCAGTTGTAGTCTTGCCTCGCCCTGAACCATGTCTTTCTCGCTGACCGCAGCCGTCTTCTAATGCCGCAACAATTCGTGCCGCAACAACAGGATTTATGCTCATTGCAAAACACTAACAATGACAAAAATACACAAACAATTTGCAACTAACAGATGACACCATAGAAACAAAAACTATTCTGTCCTTAAACTTGCTTTTGTTTCAAAAAAAGCATATCAAAGTAAACCAAATATTATTTTCTTATTCAAGCAATCAGTTACTATAGTGTTACAGCCAAAAAAACACGTAAAAAACTAAGAATTTCTAAAATAACTTAAAATAACTAAAGTATTTGGCTAGATAATCCAGAGAATTATTTATTATTTTCAACGGTCGCGGTCGGCTGTGTATTTGCTTGGTGCATTGTGTACATATTGAAATTGATTGTTACATCAAAAGAAGTTGAATAGTTTTTAAAATTTAACATTGGCTGATATTGACGAAGCGATAAAATCATCAATAACCAGAAACTCTAATTTTGCGTTTGTACAATTTAAATGTCTTTGCAAAGACCGACAATTTGACTTGGAACAAGCCTCAACAATCACCAAATTAAACGAGAATTTAAACGACTATGGTTATAATTTGAAGAAGCTAAATGATTAATTATTGACAGTAGAACTATTTGATTAGAAGATATATAATGAGTTGGTTGGTCAAGTATATCCTTCCACTGATAAAATTCAAATGATAAAATGTATTAAAATCCTTTAGTTCGTTGTAGAAAATTAAATAATAAATTTAAAAATACGAAAACATTTCGTGAATCTACAACAATGAGTCTTACTAAGACTACAAAACAAATTAATTTGAAACAACTACTTCTCTAGCTAATCTTCTACAGACATTGAATAATACAAATTAATTTGCGTGTTACAAATAGTACAACTATCAAAGCAACACTAATTTGAATGAAATTATTTCTGTTGAATAAACTAATAAATGATAAAATGTACTTTAGATTGTTTAAATGTAACTATTTTTCATGTTATAGTTACATTTAAACAATCTAAAGTACATTTTATCATTTATTAGTTTATTCAACAGAAATAATTTCATTCAAATTAGTGTTGCTTTGATAGTTGTACTATTTGTAACACGCAAATTAATTTGTATTATTCAATGTCTGTCGAAGTATTAGCTAGAGAAGTAGTTGTTTCAAATTAATTTGTTTTGTAGTCTTAGTAAGACTCATTGTTGTAGATTCACGAAATGTTTTCGTATTTTTAAATTTAAAATTCAAATGACAGTTATGCGAAAAAATCAAATTCAACGAATTTAACAAAGCTATATGAACGACAATTTGTAAATATAAAAATAGACAAGTTTACAGGCATATGTAAACAAATACGCATGATTTATTTTAGTATGTAGTTAGAACGGTAAAAGTATTGAAAAATATTATAATACGGCTGAAAGACCACCGGTCGATAGCCATGACACGGAAGAAGACAACAACAGAATTTATTTTATTTTATTTTATTTTATTGTATACATTACATGTATTATTTCCTTCTGTGAATAAAGATGTTTAGTAGTAGTATTATAATAGGAACATTGATTTAAATAATGACATCTAAATATCCAGGTAATATATTGCCATTTATTAAATTCAGTTATTGTCTAATTTTATGTATACAAAGACGAAAGAGTAATAATATGATAAATAATATTTTATAAATAACCATACTTTACTCCAAAATACTTATGCAATATTAGAACAATAGCAATACACACTTAAAATTATAAAACTGAATGCAACCAAATATACAAATAAATTTGTCCATTAACTACATAATTCATAATTAAACGCAAATTGCAATTACGATAAGTATTAAGAATTAATCATTAATTAATATGGCTCTAGTGTATTAGAAAACACAATGAGAATTGACTGATAATTACAATTAAATATTTTATACATTATTATTATTCTAGGAACTTTTATAAAAATTTAAAACAAATTTTATTTGTCGTTATTCTACATATGTATTATTAAGATAACTGATATAAATAAATAATTAAACATTTCCTGGTTAATATAGGGTGAATATTATATTATATACAAGAAATAGAAACTTTAGAGCACTGCCGTACCAACCGCAATGCGCCGGTAAAATCGCGCCCTGACATGAGCAGCGCAGATCGTCACGCCACGCCACAATGAGTAGCGGCATTCCTTGACGGCAGCCATTATTGCTAGTTACATGTTTCTGCCGGCCGACACGACGTTAAATTCGAAATATACCATTCAAATTGTTAAGTTGTTAGTTGTTATTTATTGGAGTCAATAAAGTGTTAAGTTTTTGTACGGGGTAATTTATTTACAGGACCTTACAAAACCATAGTATTTTCGCCATCTATGAGCATTAATTCAAGTATGCATAACATTAGGGTAGGGTCATTACTGCAGACTTATTTATTAGTTGGGAAAATACCATTTAACGTTTTCAGACTTATAATAGATATCTTACTGACACAATAACACTTTGCATGTTCTGGTAAAAAATTGAACATCACTTTGTGAAGAGGTATCGATTAGGGCGCCACTCATGTTACAGATTTCTAATTTGCCGGTTTACCTAGCGTTTTCACCATAGAAAATAGATAATTAAATAAACCCAGTTATATTTCTTACTTCACTATTTTATTTAATCACTAAATGTACATTTCGAACACGACGGAAGTTATCAATAGTTAACTGGTGTTTTCGCCAAATACATACGAATACACATAGTATACGAAATGTACATTTAGTGATTAAATAAAAATAGTGATGTAAGAAATATAATTGTGTTTATTTAATTAAATAGTAAATTTTGCATAACTCACAAATTCATATTGATAGAAAATAACCATACATATAGAAGATTCACTGCCATGTAACGGCCTGTAACTGCATTCAACGCACCACCGACACTTTTACCAACTAAATTCGATTGAAACGAGTCAGACGGAATTTACGTTTATTTAAATATTATCCATTGTTTTTGTAGAATTATGATTTTTTCTTCGATATTGTCTATTAGCTGGCTGAAAGTTCAGTATTTTTTTTCTTTCATATTAGTGCACTTTATTTGTAGGGTAATAAGTAAAAAATTAGCTGTACTTCAATACAGCAATAATCATATACTATTATGACACACTGCTGATTTATTAATAATCACATCAACTAATATGTTCTTACTATTTAATACCTTGCCATACTTCTAATTTTTTTAAATTTTTATTAAGGTAAGTATACACATATTTGCTTAGAATAAAAAATTTAATTTAATTTCCAAACTAGTTATAAGTTATTAAATCAATACATACAAAGTGCATCTTTAGAGAATACAAGTTAATATTCATCTATAGTGAGATAAGTAACTATCTTTAATAAATAATAAAATTATTCTTAGGTTAGAATATTTATAATGAAACCTGATTGATTATATCAATCATAAAGTAAATAAAAAATTTTGAAAGACTAATGTATTACTGTTATTACATAAAAAAATAGTATATACCTCTTGGGGAGGAACATCAAATGAAACGGTCCGTAGATCCACTTTCCTGTAGCTATCTACACAAGGTAATATGAAGAACATCCCTGGTCCTCTGGCACCACCCGTTCTTAATCTTCCAAGTCGAAATATTACCGCTCGTTCATATTCCTGTACTACCTAAAATGGTAAAAATAAATTTAAAAAACCAATATAAAAATTTATTAGATATATCAGTCAATTAAAACAATATTGCAATAATGACAAGAGAACTTGCCACTAAAACAGAATGCAAACAGATTTACAATCAGGTGATACGATTATATTTTATGATTTTATTTGAATTTTTTTCTTTAAATGCTGTTCTATACGTATGTTTTCCATTGAAAATGTAAAAGTATTAATCTTACCTTAAAGCAAAAGAATAATGAAAACGGCAGGGTTGCAATTAATAGAAACACTGAGCCGGCTGTTGCAACCATCTCTATACAGCCCATGATATTTGGTTCTCCTAAAAAGTGCATCAATCAGTATTTAAAGACATATGCTAAATAATTTGATATGAAATAGACAAAGTAATTATATTTTATAGTGGTATAAAATAGTAGTCCTCGTAAACATTATTATCTATTTATTTTTAATTTTTAAACACTCAAAAATTTAGTCGTTAAGACATTTCTGATATTTGTAGCATACTAATACAAAAATAGAATAATATATATACTAAATGAGGCATGCTTTTAGTCTTTTATAATTGTGATATTGTGATTCTTTCATTTTTTGTGATAAATTTATTGATATAATCAATAATATGCTTTTTAAAATTCTGCTACTGATAATGCCTTAAAACTGCACACAATTAATTAAATTTGTAAATAATAACTTATATAATAATTGGTTTGATTATGTCTATCATAAAGAAAACCAAAATCAATTTAATCAAAAAGGCATCTATATATGTCACACATTATTAAATAGGTTGCAATTTCATAATCTATACAAAGTATACCTATTTGATTAAATTCTTTCAGTTTTTCTTTATTGTTGATATGAACCAATTATGGTGTAAGTAGATTTAATAAGATTAATTACACTAATTTCATTTAATGTTTTTATTTGCAGTTTCCTGACTGCTTCAAATTTTAGAATTCTTCTTTAGAATATTTTTAATATAATTAAAACCTACATAGTGATATATGTCAGGAAACTGTAGATAAAAATATGGAATACAACATGGGCATTAATATAAACAAACCTAGTAAACATTTGTTCCATCAAAACTGTAGCTTGGGAAGTATTAATTTTATTATGTAAGTACCTACTTATACTTTTTAAAATTTTGTATAACTTTAAAAATGTGTATTTAAGGGCGTTACGCAATAATCACCATAAAACGTGCAGGTATGGATTTAAGAAACATAAAAGAATTACCAGTAAAAATGCTATTTATTAGTAAAAAAATACTAGACTATCAAAAAACTTACCTGAGAAAAAGTAATAAAGTCTCTATCAGACACAACTACAAATACATTGTTAATATTGTTACATTATTTATTGTTTATGAACCTACTGTATTCGAGAAAACATTCAATCCCACCACTATTGGTCCTCTTGAAGCCAATTTTCATGAATATCCTGAATGACTTAAAATTAAAATTTATTGGAAATTTTGTTTACATAATAACTAAAGTTATATGATTAGTAAGTGATAAATAAAGGATGAGTGTTAACATGAACATATAAAATAAATAGATAACATGTAGCAATAGGTTAACGTAGAAGTTTAGATTTGACAAAATTTCTTAGTTAAGAGTTAATTACATACAAAATACGATGTTTTGAGTGCTACTCTTTTCTAATATACCATTTTCATAATCAAAACTGAATGAATGTGCTAACGTAAATAATTATGTTTATAAATTAGAAAATAAAAGTTCTATTCTATAAATTGTACTCTTAATATTTATTGTTTATTAATTTAGAAAATAAAAAGCAAACACAATAAAAATCTTATGAAATATAGTTCGTCAAACATTAATCGATTTTTTTTTTTTGAGAAATGCAGTTTGTCAAACATTAAACGCATACAAATTCTACTTTTTAATATCAGCAAAGAAAAGATACAAATCATTAATTAACCTAGCATTTAGTGTTGAAAAGTATACTAAATATTCATCACTACTTTAACCTGTACATTTATTAATTTAAGGTGCCTTTTCTATGAACAACACGGAAGTCTGTGTTTCCAATTTTCTTCTTTCATAAAATAGAAATGCCGCAAACCGATGTAAACTCTTACACCTTTTAAATACTTAAGTGTACACAAGACACAATTTCTTTCGATCTTACTCCACTATAAGGTGACATTTCGTTGTATTAACAATTATATAATATATAAATCAAAATATTTATAATTTACGAAAATTATTTTTTTATGACAGTGTATATAAAATATTGTTATATTTTCGTTTGCCTATGCCGTGATCTAGAACTGTGATTAATATTTTGTGACTTACTAATTCTAATTTGACAATAGTTTAGGGAATGGTGATTTAGTCTAATTTGCTAATTCAAAATTATGTTTGACCGCAATCATAAAGTTAAGTTAGACGATTATGTTAATTTGTTTTTATTTATTACATTTTATTGTTTATACTTGTAGCTTCAACGTTCTTATAAATTTCAGATAATACATTATTTTTATTTAATTAATTCACATAAAACAAAACAAAAAGATTAATTTGGTAGAGATCGCTAGGTGTCCTAGTCTTGTTTAAGTTACCCTTTATCTGGCCATTAAATGAAAAAATTAGCAATATTTTTTAACACAAATGATAGCCTTGTTCAAAAAAACTTTCTGTGGTAAGAATAGTAGAAGAAAAACCAAAGTAGAGAGAAGTATACTCTGTTCGTTGGATCTTTCGTCGTACGTCACAAACTATCGCTTCAAAAAACGACGAAAGTTTTACGGTGCGTTCTTTTTCTAACGCATTTGGTTTACTTTATCAGACTGAATGTTTTTGCGTCGTTTCTCGAAGCGATAGTTTGTGACGTACAACGAAAGATCCAACGAACAGACTATAGTTCAAGTTCACAAATGTCGTAGATAATAACTTCATGCAACAAGCGACGAAGTATATTGGCGTTACCTAAATTGAAATCTTGAAAGAACTGAAAGAACAGGGTGTAATAGCTATTTAATAAGAAAGGTGAGGTTAAAAAATATCCTCTCCATATATTTACCTTTAACTCAACTGCATTACCTAAACATTTAATTGTTGCATTTGACTATCTGCCAATAAGGGAATATGTACTTGCTCCAATGAGATGTTTCCGGTGTCAAAAATTTAAACCCACAGTCGAACGATATAAATCCGTTCAACTTTATGTCTACGGTAAATCTATGCAAAGGAAAATCCACACTAGATGCCAATCACATCTATCAATTATTTAGAAACTCATTCTAAAAATTCAAAAGTATTTCCCACATGAAAAGAAAAACAAGCCACCTAGATCATACAGGCAAAAAATCTTTCATATATAAAGCCAAAAGAAAATAAAGTATGAAAACACCTGAAGTAACGACAAGCTACTCTAGAGCAGTGCAAAATACTTTAAATATAATATGTATAAATATACTATGAAAGCATTCAAATAAAACAATAAAATTGTCGTAAGATCCGATGAGTTATTTAAAATGTCCATAACCACTAAAACTATTGGCGCTTTTGGTAGAGATACAAAAACAGGCTGCTGTTATAATGAATAACGTGTTACTTTCCAAGTAGCTCTAACAATGTAATAGCGAGATACAGAAAAGAAAACTTAATGCAGATCAAGTTGATTTTGAAGACGACCTTGATATAAGAAATTGTAGAAAGAAATAAAAGGGCACTGCATGCCATTTTAAGAATATGAACATTATTATATTGTTAAACAAAACAAAATTGCGCATCGATTGTTTTTTAAGTAATTTTATTCTAAACTAACTGTTTTAATACCAAACATTATTGCAATGTAGTAATAAAGTGGTTTTCAAAATCAATTACTATACCTTTCTCATTATGTGTAATTTTGCGTCGACATTGAAAAATATGTCAACACACCTTTGCTTAATAAAAGTAACAATAAAATTCTACAATTGCCTAAGGAACTTCGTTTTATTAATGTACAGGATTTCATAATTTTTTCTTGTATGTTTCCTCTCTTCGTTTTTACGTTTCCTCTATAATGAATTCTGCACCAACTCTATATTGAATCATTTTATTTAAAAAGACTTAGATTTTCTTTTCAATTCAACCCTTAAGATATGTAACTTATATAAATATTCCATGTGTCTTTTCATCTACACGCATTTGTTCATAATTGCCAAATTTGTTTATCTTTTAAAAATCGGTAATGCGATATCGATTTATCATTCATCAAGATGACAGCAGACTGTAACAGCACGAACCACCCGTCATTATTATATACCTTTGTAAGGCGCTATTTAAATAAAGTCATTTTTTGAAATAAAACAATATAGTTGGGAGGGTTTCGCATTTATTGTTGAACACTGCAACATGTTTCACCACACACTTCATACATGAATACAGTATTCATCTGCCTGATGAAGCCACTGTGGGGCGAAAGTGGTTGCAGTGTTCAGCAATAAAATTTATTGTTATTGTTTCAATGTGTTATGCCTCACCAATTCAAGTCATTTTTTATCGTTTTTCTATTATATTTATTTCTGTTTACCATTAGGTCTAAGAGGTTTTTGTTTGGTGCCGGTTTCTGTATTTTTTTCTCCATGTTTTTCTGAGTTAGTTCTTTTATCTCTCCTTAGTCTATATCCATTTTCTTCTTCTCTAATTCTGACATTCCTTGTATTTCTCGGCCTTCCCTGGTATTTTCTTTTTTGCGCTCTTATTTCATATATTCATCTTGCGGTTCTATCCTCTTTTATGTGGCACATATGTCAGAACCATCTAAACTGTCCGTCTGCAATGATAAATATAGGTTCTTTCTGCAGGTTTTGTCTGTACGTTACATTTCTTATTCTATCTCTTCTGGTCTTACATTAGATTTTCCTTAATCTCCTATCGATTGCATTTATTTTCATTTTGTTTACATCCGTCATCGTCCATGATTTATTACTAAATATTATTGTCGGTCTTATAACTTTTTTCACAACTTATGCTTTTATGTTTTTAGTCATTTTTGTCCTTCCAAAGAACATAGTCTTCTTCATATTTATATTTTCCTCCTTTTCCCAGTTTATCATTTATCTCTTTGTCTATCTTCTCATTATTTTCTATTATTATTCCTAACTACTTGTAACTTTCTACCTGTTCGATCTGTTTTGTTAGTACTTTGTTCAGTATTTATACGTTATGCTGTAGGTCTTCTTTCTCTGCCTATGCCACTATCGCGATATCATCTGCGAACATCATTTCCGTTACGTGTGTTTGTTTTAATATACAATATCCCAATTTTAATAACTTAATGTCCTTCTTTGTTTCTTTTATAGTTTCGTTTAATAACAATATGAATAATAGCGGGCTCATGGCACACCCTTGTTTACTCCTATCTTTGTCACTAACTCTCTAGATTCTTCATTGTTTGTTTGTTCTGTCTATTTCACTATTTTCTAGCACTTTCCAAATGTCTTCTCCTCTCACTCGATCGAACGGCTTTGCTTTTCCAATTCTATAAAACATGCATGTATCTCCCTTCCTCTGTTTAGGTGCTTATTCCTCTTCTGAAGCCACATTGCGTATCTTCTATAGTTTCTTCAATCCGATCTCTAATTCGTTTTATCATAATTCTTGCTAGCATATTTCCTTTGGACGCTTTGTCAGTGTTATTTCCCTATAGTTTCTACAATCTCTTTTATCTCCCGTCTTGTATATATGTAATATTGTTCCCGTATTCCATTATATTGGTACTACTAAGTCGTTTACGATGTCATTCATTAGTTCTGTTATTTACTGTATAACTTCTTCATTAATATAAATAATCATTTCGGGTGTTATATCGTCTTTTTAACTTTTGTACAGCCTCTATTACTTCTTTTTATTGTATTTTATCTGTTTCTGGTAGTTTTATCATTTCTTCTAGTGTTCCATTGTCTCTTTCTGTGCTTTTGCAAGTTCTTCGAAATATTGTCTCCATCTTTCGATTATTTTACTCCTTCTATTACTGTGTTACCTTGTTTGTCTTTTATTTTGATCGTATTATATTCTCTCATGTTTCTTAGTTGTTTTAGTGTTCCTGAGAATAATTTTTGATTATCTCGATAATTACTTGTCATTTTATTTCCAAATTGCGTCTACGATTCTTCTTTGTCTCTCTTAACTTCATTTCTTTTCGTTTTGCATTCTTCATAGTCTTCTTCCTTTTTTGTACTTAGATCATTCTACTACTATCTACTAATCGGTCTTTTTTGTCGAACTATTTATGATTTTTGTTGTTCCACCACTTTTTTGGCTGCCTCTAGTATATTGTTTTTAAGGGTCTTCCACTTTTCTTCAATTCCTTTTGGTTCTCTGTTGTGCTTGAATTTTTTATTTAATATTTCTTGGTATTTGTCTCGATATTGTGTTACTTTCAGTTTATAGCTGTTTATTTGCTTTTTTACAACATTTCTTCTTTTGTTGGTGTTTTCTTTTTATTTGTCTTCATTTCTATCTTTACTAAGTGGTGGGCACAGTCGATCTCTTCCTGTCTTGCTACTGGGACATTTTTAACTTTTAGCCATTTGTTTTTACTTATTAAGAAATTGTCTAGAACTGACTATGAATTGGTTGTGTTTTCGTATGTTTAAATTTTGTATTGGCCATTATTCAATTATTTGCAATTTCTATACATTTATATAATTATTTTCCCATTATTATTTCTCATCTTTTCTCATATATTCTTCTTTTCCTGTATTTTGATTTCTTAGTCGACCGTTCAAGTCCTCCATTATTATTATTCCTATTCTCCCCGTAGGCTATTATTAAAGGCCAAATTCCCTCGTGAAATATATTTTTACTACTATTAGTCTTTCTTTTACATATTTTTCCTTTATTCTATTTGAAGTGATTATAAATACTACTCCACCTTCCGCTCTTTCTTTTTCTTCTATTCCTGACCAAAACGTCCAGTACCCTTTATGTATTCTTTTAATTTCTTTACCTTTGTTTTCTTTCTGTTTCATCATTTCTTCCACTAATTCTTAATACTTCTTACATTCCATGTACCAATTCGCCACGTTGTTCTCTGTACTATATCGTCTATGTCTTTCTCTGTCATCTTTATTATTTGTAATCAATTTTACTTTTGTATTCGTTTTTACTTTTTGCATTTCTTTGTCAGTTATCTTTTCAAATTCTTCGTCTTGTGCATTTAGTTTTTTATAATCTTTTCTCTATCAAGCAATGTATTTGATGATTATGATTTGTTTACTACATTTTAATTGATTTTTATTTTTATTTTGTTCATTTTGGGTATAAATTTTCTGTTTTTTTTTTGTTTTCTTTTTCCTTACCGTTGTCATCTCCCTTGTCAATTAGTTTTTTTTTATTTTGCTGTACTTCTCTTTTGGTAACTCTTTTTTCTTTCTATTCGAGACGTATTCCTCTCCATCAAATATGGTCTTTTTATACATTATTTGGTTGCTCTTCCCCTTACTTATTTGTTCTCTTTATGTTGTGTACCCCTGCCTGCATTTTCTGTTTTCCATTGTGAGAGGTCGTTTTTGATATAATTTTTTTAATCTTAAATCTTACTCTTATTTTTCATTATTTCTATTTTAGCGTCAAGGTTTTCCAGTTCTGTGATGACCAAATAATCTTTAATGGTTCTAGCTTATTTGAATGCCAATGTTCAATTGCTTTTGTATGATCTCTTTAACATCCCCTTTTCTACTTTTATATTTTATTACAATGACTTTCTCTTATGAGCCCATTATTCCTATCCCAAACAATATTCTAAGGTCCTCATATGTTTGCAGAGTTCCCTCTCCTCTTATCCCCATTTCCCTTCCCTTTGTTTTGTTTCTCCTCTCATTTCTTTAATTTATCCTTGAATCTCACTATTGTTCTTTTCTATCTTAGCCATAATTTCTGTGAACATCCTCTTTATCTTTTTCATATTTTCCTTACCTACTATAATATCCCTATTCTGTTCTGCGATCCTTTGCTCTGGTTATCATATCAATTTTTTGGTTCTGCTAAATGCTTGTCTTTTTGTTTCCTCCCTATCACGTTTTCTGTTTCCATACATTAATTCCAGGCTCATATCCTTTTGTTTATCTGCTTTTATTTTATTATATATGTTGTTTGTATGCAGTTGATTTTTTTATTGATTCAGAAAAAAATTTATTCTATGTAGATTTTATAGGTTCCTGTATTTTACCAGATCCCTGTATTGTGTTGTTATGAATTAATAACAGTTTCTTGTATCTTGCCTGTCCTTAGTTTTGCAGGTTCCTGTACCTTTTATATCAGTTAGGTTATAGTAGATTTTACTACCATTTTATAGGTTTCTAAGAGATTTTCTTGGTAGGTACTCGATGTGTCGCGTCCTAATGCAGAGTTGCTACATGTCTGCTCTCTTACTCGCCCAGTGCCTTCCACACCGTTCATGCTAATCCATTTATTGTTTAACGGAATAATAAATATACATTTAAGAATTTAATTACTTATCAAGAAAATAATATGTACGTTTATAAATATGAGTAAATTAAAAGACTTGTTCGTTTAAAAAAATATATAATACCTTATTTGGGTATAGTTTTATTACGAGTAGTGTCGTCTCTACACGTTGAATGCTTCAACCGTTAGATATATGAACTGTGATTTTACTTCGCTTCTTTTTATCGATTGTGGCTCGAATGTTTCATCTGAGGACTAGTTTGTTTTCACTATTTGTTAATGATAACTGTGTATCTTTTCGTAGCCCATTCTTATTACAATATTTGTCGATGATGTAAATTTTTTTCGTAATATTAACAATGTAACTGACTGTTTAGAGCTCCAAAATCAGGTTTGATCTGTATATTAATTCTGTTGTGGGTCGATCGTTAAAATTACTCGGCTTTACAAAGAGAGTAAAAATTTTTCCGATTTTGCGAGGGTTGTTATTTATGTATTGAGAACTAGCCACAGTGATATTACCAGGTGAAATATGACATTGCCATCATAAGGTTTTGACATTTTTGATGTTATGCGCACTATGTTGTCTACAGTTGAACATTTCATCTCGGCCAAAAGATGAAATTAACTCGCGAAAATTTTCGACCTATGATTTATTATGACTTTCGACGTGTTCTAACTCAAGAACAGTGGACCAATCAACTGAAAAACTTTTGGGGATAAAGCGCCATCTACAGCCTTTGTTTATCGCTGGTACACTGAATTCAAACATGGACGTAGTTCGCTCATGAACGAAGTTAAAGAAGGTCGTCCTAAATCGGTTGATGTGCCGAAAGATTTGATGCTGTGCGAAACTAAATAAATCACGTTACATATCATGAAATCGAGATGTTTAAGCATTAGTATGACCATTATACATAATATTTTATACGAATATTTGTGTGTGGAAGTTGTGCGCCCTTTGGATTCCACATTTGTTGACTGATGCTCAAAAAAAAATCTCATGTCGATTGGTACCGTAATAGTTATTTAAGGTACAAGTGTAAAAAGTGATGCTTTATTGCACGAACTGGCGTTTAAAAACACGAGCGAGGAACGAGCGAGTTTTTTTAAAGCCAGGAGTGCAATAAAGAAACTTTTTACACGTGTGCCTTACAAAATTTTATCTTCGATCGTAAAGGATTTCAAATATATTCTTATGAGTAATATTTTAATGTTATTTCAATAATTCAATTAATGAAAACATATATTACCCGCAGTGCACTAATGAAAGCGTTACTTAGCAACCAGTAAACAAGTTGCACAAATGTCGGCCGCCATTATTATTTATGGAAAAAATGTTCGCTTTATTGTAATCGCTTCGACTTGCATTAAATGAAATCTTCAGAGTTCTTAAATCTGCCATTTCGTTTGTATTATATATTTTATTAATAGTTTATTAGTTATTTGTATCAATTAATAAAAAAATAAGTTTTTCGTCGAAAATTTGTGCTATTCATTCATCTGTCAAATTTGACATTTCTGTGCAATAAAAACAGTTTGACATTACCGTGCAATAAAAATGTAAAAAAGCACTAGTGCTTTAAAAAGCCACTTTTACAATGAAAAATGATGCAAAAAGTGTCTACTTTCTGTACGATCGTAGATAAAATGATTTTAAAATTAAACTGTATACGTCGTTATAATAAAACTGTATTGTCACAGGTGACGTGGATTTATGCGTATAAGCTAGAAATAAAAGGCCAATCGGCAATTTGGGTGTTGCAATTTGAAGCAAAGACAATGAAAGTTGTTCGTTCTCGTAGCGTTAACAAGCAAATGCTGGCTCTCAAAAATCAAAAGACCGTTAATTCAGCGTGGTATACGACCATTTGTTTGCATTTAGTTTTCGGTAAATTGAAAGAAACCAAGCCAAAACAACGAATCATTTTGTATCACGATAATGCTCACCACATAACATGCAAAAAACTAATATTAGAAAACATAAGAATTGATGAGTCATCCACCTTACAGCCCCGTCCTAACCTAATGTCTTTTTCTTGTTCCCAGTAAATAAAGCTAAATTAAAGAAGCGGTCGAGGCTTTCAAAACGCATGTTTTAGTGCTACCATCTTCTGCCTGGAGCTCTGAAGGATGGTTCAATCGCATGCAACAGTGCATAGATCTTCAAGGCGATTATTTTGAAAAGCAATAAAATATATTTGGTAAATTTGATTTGTTTATTCTTTCTACTCTCAATGCATAAATAGAAACCCTCGTGAGTGTTATATATGTATCTATAATAAGAAGTGTTCTTGATTATTGTTGGATTATTTGGTGACATAACCAAACCAAAAAAGTTTACACTTGATATAATTGAACTTTTGTTATAAAATACATAATGGTTATGTAAATATTGTGGATTTAACAAATTCTGTGATGGTCACAAAACCACTTTTTTGAGTTTTACAGTTCAAATGGGGATTTTTCACTTAAGCATACTTATACACACATAATAGTGTTCATTTCAGAGTAAAGACACCGCATCATAATAATGTAAGCCCTTAAAAGTGTCGTATTAAAAACATCTACATAATCTATGCAACTGTGTAGTTATAACATGATTTATTCATTTATTATAACAATAGTTAAATGACTTCTTTTGTTTTGACTATCTAATACTTTAGTACTAGTATATATTAGAGTACTGTATAAGTATTTCTAATTCTAAATACAATAAAACTACACAAAAATATTTTCTACCGATATCAGTAATATGTTACAATTTATTTATTTTGAATCTTTTGTTAAATTGTTATTTACTATTTATGCTTATAAACAATTGAATACCTCATTTTTATACTACAGTTTAAATATATATACTAATACATAATTTTAAATATCTTTCAAGTTGCTAAACGTACGTTTTTAGATAACAAACTAATGCAAATTGATATAAAATAATTTCTAATACAATTTATTGTTACAGTAATGAGTGTTGGAATACAATTAAAATTTATTCTAATGTACGTAATACGATATTATTTGACGAATTATTTGTTTAAAATATTACTAGTTAAATTCGAAAAAAACAACTTATTTTTATGATACAAACTGTTTACAGTCAAAAAACAATATTTTTAAAAAATCATAGAAAACGATAAATATAAAATCAAAAGATTTATCAAACGTTATGAAATTACGTGTATGAAATCAGTTAAATGTTATTCAAAGACATGCATATACATACTTTAATTAATACATCTTAGGGTTAAACAACGGTATTATATAAACTAACATTACATTCACGCTTTAGAGAAGATTCGAGTTTCGTGCTTTCGCGTTGAATTTCAACGAGGAACTGTCAGCCGACCATACGAATCTTCAGGAAAATAAAGACACAGGAGGTCTGAGTTTACACTGAAACCTATAAATAAATTGTGCACCGGTTCGATGAAACATGCGGGGGAACTAAAAACAAATGAAAAGCACACAAGTCACAATACAATTTTGAAACGATTAGTAAAACTGGCCTAATTGCGAAATCTGATGGAGCACTAAATATCAAGTGTATTTATATTTTGTCCTGACAGTGATTGGCATTTCAGATGGTAATTAAGAACGTTGCACGTCTGTTGCGTTTAATTTTTATAATTCTAAACAGAAAAGTATAATTACGGAATAACATTTTTAGAACGCTCGCAATTTAGAGCTTGTAAAATATGAGAAATATATTCTGTAAAATTAAAGGATAATAATCGCGAACACTAGTCTATTCTGTTTTATTTAAAATTATATTTATGGTATTTTCTAATTTAATATATGTACTCCATAACCTATATAACAACTCCCACTTATAAAGAATTTTTACAGTATGTCAGAAAACCTTATTATAAATTAACACATTGTAATAACACGTAGATTAAGTACATCAGAAAACCTTATAGAATTAAACTGCCCACCGCAGTATTTTTTATGATTTTGGACAAGTCATTGACATATTTAATAAAAGGAGATGGATCATGAATGGTTCCTTGTTTGATCATTTTTTGTTAAAAGAGTCCTTACCATTAAGTTTCACATTTTTTAGTCCATACTGGAACCGTTTATAAGTACCCAAGTACATGGCTTTTAGAGGCCAGGTTTCTTAATGAAATTAGCAAATAACTTTTTCCAAAATATTTCCAATTATGCCTGAAATTACTATGACTTATAATGCGTGTGTTAATTTATCGTTCATTTATTATAATATACAAGATCTAAATTGTAACTTTAAAATGTATTCGTTTGGTAATGTCCGAATTTATTTATATATTATAGTTGTATATTAGTTCAGTTTACAACCTGCGCATTTCAACATTGTTTAGCTTAATACCTCTGGTTTATAGCACGTAATTTTATCATGGTATTAATATTTGAATTATGAATCTTATTATAAATGTAGGACGATATATAAGCCGACTGGATATATTTATAATAACTCGGATCAAAAGCGGCAGTTCGATCATTACGTCAGTATACAAACCACGTGCTTTGGAAGCTTTACATCAATTCAAACCTCTAAAAAATGCATAAATGTTATAACTAGGGTAATTGCTTTAGTGAATTATTAAAAACATATATAGGGTATATTATTAGATATTATTATATTTTATTAAAGTTTTGTATTGATTTTTAACGCATAAAATATTTTTATTTTAATTAAGTCTGTTTTTAATTTTTTCCAAAATTTTCCATTTTAATTCTAGCTTCTATTATTAACTAATTCGTAGAAATTTTAATCGTTTGGGTGCAATTTAGATATAAAAACTACAGAAATTGGCTAATCTAAACAAACTACAGAATTCAAGGCCTTAATAAAATAATGTTTTAACAATGCTAATATATGTTTTTTATAATTATAATATAATATTTGGCTTATATAAACCTCGGATATGTAGATAATTAAAATAATATATTAATGGTGTAAAAATCTGTTTTGATAAATAAAAATAATCAATAACATTTAAGTATGATTAAAGAAAATATACGGAATGTAGGTGAATTGATTTAATCTAATAAGCCAGATTCGTATCTAGTGCAATGTCATAAATCACGCACTGATAAATATTTAAATTTAGATTTTATGCGTAAATATATTTGCTCGACTGGATTTATCTTACTGTAATTTATAGAACAATAATTTTAGAAAATTGGACAGGTAGTAAATTAATGAAAATCTTACACGTCATTTCAAATGATATCCAAACTAAATAAAAGAAGGAAAGGAGCGAATTGTTTTATTTTAATATATTATTCATTATTTTCAATTATTTTTTGTTTACAATTAAATCATTTTATATATATTTATATAATAATGAGGGTGCTATTTATGTATTGACTAAACACTGGTATTGCCAAATGAAATCTGACATTGTCATCGTTAAGTTTGACATTTTTGATGCTATAAGTACTCAGAACGTTTTGACCTGCGAGCACTTTTTTACACACATTTTTAAAATTTTCTTCAGTTCTAGGTCTTGATTTTTGGGGGATAGCGGAATTGAAAATGCTCGATGAATCATTGAGTGGTATGCGGCCAGTTTAAAAATTGCACAAAACAATGGATACCCGGCTAGCCTCATTCAAAACCTAATCAATAAAAAGCAATATCAAAACACAAGATCCCATTTCTATCCAAAAATCCCAAGCTCCAATACACAATCATTCATCACACTCACCTATCACGGTAAAACTACCGAGAAAATTGCTCACATTTTTCAAAAACATAATCATCGAATTGCATTTAGAGCCAGCGGTAAATTGTCAAATACATTATTTAACGCAAAAGATAAAGTCAGTCCCCCAAAAAATCAGGTGTTTATAAAATTTCGTGTCCCGAATGCAACTCTACTTTATTTTGTCGAATTTGTAGTTCATCTGCCCTTGACTCCGGCGTAGGATTCCCTCTACATACCTCACTGCAATACCGGCTCTTTCACACAATTTTACTCTCTGCCGGTCTAAACTCTCATTCTACTGCACTCAGTCTCTAAAGCGCGCCATTCATATTTCCCTCACCAACCTTCCATTCACCAGGTCATTTACCCTTCTTTCAAACTTTACCACCCTTTTTGCTGCTTCACAGCAACGGAGTAAATCACAAGATTTTGCTAGAAAAACTATGTTTGTTGGGTTTTAATGATGCAGTTACTGGGTGGTTAAAAAGTTTTTTGACGGAGCGTTGCCAAATGGTTAGGATTGGTAGCGCAATATCCAAATCTATTTGTCTTGCATTAGGGGTACTTCAAGGGTACCATGTGGGGCCAGTTCTATTTCTATTGTTTGTCAATGACTTTCCAACTGTAATAAAATATTCTAAACTCCTTTTATATGCTGGTGAACTTTTTGAAGATTATAAGAATTGAAGATATGCAATTTATACATCAAGACATTGATTTAATATTTCGTTGGTGTATAAATAATAAATTAAATTTAGAAAAATGTAAAATTATAAGCTTTACTAAGAATAGAAATATGTTAAATAGTAGTTTTATAATTGGCAACATTACTTTCTTAGAAATTAACGCTATATCTGACTTAGAGGTCCTTTTCGATAAATCCTCAACATTTGGGAAACCATATAAATTTAATCGTTAATAGAGCCATGAAAATATTAGGTTTTATTCAGCGAAATGGTGCAGATATCAATTTTTATACATTAAAAATATTGTGTTGTATATAGAAAATGAAATGTGTCATAGGAATAAATTAGAGTAGTAGTAGTAGTAGTACTGTTTCGCTATCAACCACGTGGTCCTTTTGCCGTGTAATTTGTGTATTTGTGTGTCTATATGAGCTTGTTACTTAAAAGAATCGCCATCGTCACTCGAAAGCCCCATTAATTGTATCCCAATGGTGAATGGTACCGGTCACCCATCCAACTGCTGATCCGAACCAACGTTGTTGCCCGTTAGTTCGAGGCCGCAACCACCGGCGTGTAAATAAATTAGATTTATTTACAAGTAGTTGTAATTATTTTTGTTCGGCACTACGGAAAATTGATTTAGACTTAGATGTTTGTTAATTTTCTATGTAAAATTCTATCGTTTGTAATTTATCTGTTCTTTGTGATTGTAATTTAATTTATTATATATTAATTTTGTATTCATTATTGGGATTTTCCGTTTAATTATCAATAAATAAATAAAAAATTTCTTACATTCTTGCAGTACCACATATCCAGGTGTCGTTCTCTCCAGACCGAATATCCTTTTAAAGTAGTGCCGTTGTAACCTCTTCACCTTTTCTTGTTCACTTATACCCCACATTTCCGTACCATAAACAGAATTGATCTAACACATGCATCCCACCAAATAATTTGCATTCGCACATTACCTAACACATGCTTCCATGTTTTCTGAAACCGCCCCATCGCCATTATTGCTTTTTTATACACATACTCAATATGACCCATTTTAGGCCTCGACTCCGAGAATACAAACCAAGGTATTTGAACTCTTTCACTCTTTCCACTTGTTTACCCTTCCATACCAATACCTCCTCTTTCATTCTTCTTCCTGCATGACGAAATACCATCCACTCTCTTTTCATCACATTCCCAACTAGTTTTCCTCCTATAAAAGTACCTTTTAAGTCTTTCACTCATCTCCTGTAGCTCTCTGAACGATTTAGCTAACAGCACCATATTGTCGCCATAGGATAAGCACCACACTTTGGACTTTACTATTACTACACCTCCAGCTTGTCTTAGTTCTAAGGTTCTGTCCATATCTGCCACATATAGATTGAATAGTAGGGGTCTAAGGGAACAACCTTGTCTTAGGCTCTGCTTCACCCGAAACCACTAGGCACTTTCTCCCTCATTTTCATTCTGCGCCACGTTTCTCGGTACACTTTTATTATCCAGTTTACACTCTGATACGCCCTCTCTTCTCAAGCATTTTATTAACATTCTTCTATCTACTAAGTTATATGCCGCCTTAAGGTCCACAAACAAAACACACATGCGTTCTTTTTTACTCATTTGTTTTCAATCACCCAGTTCAGTGTAGCGATTTTATCCGTCGTTGCATTCCCTTTTCTGAACTGCACTTGTATTTCGGGTAGCCGTGAGTTTACTTCTGTCTCATACTCTAATCTTTCCTTTACCATGTACATGACGACCTTATAAATTGAGTCCATGCATGTTATATCCCTGTAGCTTGCTGGCTGGCTTACTCCTCCTTTATAAATGGGTCCATTCTCTCGGATACTGATCTTTGCGTCTCCATATTCAGTTTAACACTAACATTTTCTGTTGCCCTTCATTCCCGCACCACTGCCAAGCTTCTTCTTTAATACCGTCAGGCTCAGCCGCCTTTCCACTCTGTACGGTTAACTCTTCTATGGTGAATTCTTCGTCTTCCCTGACCACATGTTCCTCTATTTTCTCTATTTTGTCTCCTTCTAACACCCCCAATAGTCCCTCAAAGTATTTCTTCCACCTGTGTATATCTATGTCTTGCCCGGATGTTTTAGCATTTGTTGACCTTTATATACTTCCAAAGCTCTCCTTCACTCATTTAGTTCTTCCTGTATCCATTTCTCTAATTACTAACTGTACAAAAATTCCAAAAAATGTTGGTCATTCATTAATAACAAGAAGAGGAAGTCCATTATACCGGAACTCATATTACTTGACTGATGTTAAAAGAACTGGAAGAGACATTGTCGAAGGATTCAGCAAGTATTTAAAAAAACTTATCGACATAGTAGTGTCGATACCAATTTCAACTGTAATCTGTTCAACTTGGTCGTAGAAAGCAATATACCGATAAAAGTAAGGCCTTTGACAAAATGCCCTTCGATAAATTGTTATTTAAAACTGCATAATATAAATAACAATATAATATCTACTCGGAGGTCTTATTTATTTGGTAGACAGCAATTTGTTTCGGGCTTTAGTCAAATCAATTTGCTATCGGTATTCCACTTAAGTCCTTTGTTGTTTCTAATATTTATTAACAACAAAACAAAATTAAACTGTGATTACCTCATGTACACGGATGATATTAAGCCATACAGTGTACTTGATTCGGAATTGGATTGTGAAATTTTTACAGAGTAATTTACAATAATTACATAGTTAATATACTGTGAATAGACTTATATCAATATGTATTTCTAAATGTTGTATTTTGTCTTACTATCGCATTCATAATCCCATTCAACTGGATTATAAATTAGGTAATGCTTCAATTAATAGGACTGCTAGCCATATATTTTTGGGGAGTAATATTCGATAGTACGCTATCATTTAAGGACATTATTACAAATGTTGTAAATAACTGTCATAGGCTACTTGGATTCATTGATCTCCGTTCTCTTTCATACACTCCTTAAGTCGAATTGAATTTTTAATGTTGGCCAGAATCGCTTGAATTTTTCTGGTGCTAGCATTGAGCAGCTGATCAAGGGTCCGTGGTTTCTTAACAAATAATCGTCCTGAAAATTGTCCTGTCAAAAATGCCATAGGCTCCCTTGAGGTGTGACAAATTCCTAAAAAAGACTCTTCTAATATCAACATTACGCCTCGTCTACTCTGGAAGGAAAAAATCACGCAGCATGGCGACTTGCTTCCATCAACCATTTCTAAAACGTTAGGCCGCCCCTGGCTGAGTTATACGCTTCCTAAAAAAATAACATATTTCTCTGCCGGACCCTGTATAATGTTCATCTTACTTTTGACGTTAGGTATTATTCTCTCTTGAGTGAGTTCAATTTTTATCTGTTTGTAATAGGCATAAATATATTTTGATCTGTCAGCATCATAAACTGATTTATAATACTATTGACAATCCATCCCTTCATATTTTCATATATGAAGTATATACATACATCGCCACTTATTTTCATTACTCACCGCAGTGATTAGAAACTATTATGAGGTTCTTTAGATTATTTTTTTAATTAAAAATGATAAGATTTTGGCATCAAGTAGAAAGAATGTCGATTATACTAAAAAAAATCTGGGAGAGAAACCTAATCGTCTACATAATAATTATTGTAATAATAAATCAGGATTATTTTTTATACACCTCCAACTGGCTTATTACCTTTTCATAGTTAGTTACAGTTTATTCTGCAATTAATTTAAACATCAGTTTTTATAATATTTAATTTAAATTTTATTTTATTAGTTTGGTTGATTGGCTAGTGTTTTATTATTATTGTTAATTTTGTAGGTATATTCTTTCAGTTTGTTAATTTGTAAAATCATAAGAGGTTTGATTAAATAAATAAATAAATATAACTACAGATTTCTCACCAAATTTTTGTGTATTATACATAACATGTTTTGCATATTTTTTTATGTAAAACTCTTGTGTTTTTACTATTTAATATAACTTCCTTAGATATTTTTCAATAGCTTACACTTATTAATATATTTAGTTGTTGAAAAATATCCCTTTCCTTCAGTCCAATAAAAATTATATAATTGAATCTAGACAATAATAAAATGAGTAGTTTATAAGCAACAGAGTTTTCGGTACAATGCAGGATTTTTTAATAAATATAGCGGAAGTAATATGGCAGCCAGATGTTTCATTAAACTTCCTAGTCATGTTTTTTAATTAACAAATGTTATTAACCAAATTTATTTTATGATTTTCCGTTGATATGTGAACAGTTTTTCATTAAATTTGGTGAAATAAGACCCTTGTTATGCTCCATAGGTTTATTATCAGTTGACTGACACGTGTTTCGATTGATTCCAATCATTTTCAAAGTTAAATTAAAATAAATTAAGTAATATTATCCTGAGCTACCTTGTTCTTATAGTAGTATATTTTAGATATTTCGTAGATTGAGAACAAAAAAAATAAATGACATAGTTTTCTTGTGTTTAATAAAATTATCTTCATGGGGTATGGAGGTACCGTAAATTAATACATTTTGAACATATCAACTGCTTCTTCAGATATATTTATTGTGAGAAATATTGAATTTATTGATTTATTTTTTATTTGTGGGAGTAATGAGACAAATTAGACTTCGACTTCTTCAGTTTTGAAAAAAATCTCTTGTTTGAGAAAAAGACTATTGAAAACAACTGATTGTATGCCATTCAGAATTGACCGTTCAATATTGTACTAATAGTACAGTTTTCTCACATGTTTCTTATAAGTAAAACCTGGAACGTGTACGATCAACTTTTGTTGGATTTGACTTATCTTGAATGACCCATACATTCGACTGCTGTTAACTGCGTTATTATATGCATATATTCATGATATGATAACATAGACGTAATTTTGAAGCACCGCAATCGTATTTCTTAAGAATTTCTTTTAACCAATCAAAACCTTATTTTCTTTGAGCCATTATTAAATTATGTGGGATGCAAAGCAATACATCCATAACTTCGCAATAAGAAAAATAATGTTGTTGTATTAACAACTTTTGAAAAGAAATTTATATTAAAATCTCTCCCTATAATAATATTATATTGTTTGCGAGATAGTGATTCTAATAGAAAATTAATTATACTTAGTGATCTACAGGGTGGGGCATTTATCTTGGAAAAGTGGAATATTTTCGGAGCAGGGCAAAATATGAAAAAAAATGTTTCAAATAAATGTTTTTTTTTTATATAAGGGGGCAAATTTTATGTCATTACGTATGATTTTGAAACTTAATTAATTAATTAAATCAAATAATAAAATGTATTAAAAACCCTTAGTTCGTTGTAGAAAATTAAATAATAATTTAAAAACACGAAAACATTTCGTGAATCTACAATAATGAGTCTTACTAAGACTACAAAACAAATTAATTTTCAAACAACTACTTCTCTGGCTAATACTTCGACAGACATTGAATAATACAAAATTAATTTGCGTCTTACAAATAGTCTATCAGAGCAACACTAATTTGCATTGAATTTGAATTTAAATTAGACTATAACATGAAAAATTATGAACAAAAATTGTATTTAAATTGATTTCATTAAATTAAATTAGCGTATTTATAAATCTATTTTCTGAGGTGGATCTTCTTCTTCCTCTCTTGCTGTCTTCGTATGTTTTGGCTGCGTTGATGATTTCATTCCACTCTACTAATTCTCATTGCCTGTGTGTCTTCTTCTATTTCCTTCTGCCAGCTTTTTCTTGGACTTCCTCTTCTTTTTTACCTATTGGGCTCCTTTGTTTAGTTTAGTCATTGTGATTTTTTATTTGTCTTCATTCGTGTAACTCCTGTGTGTGTTATGTTTGGTCATAATATTGTTCTCATTATTTTTCTTTCTTGCATCTTTACCTCTTCCTCTTCTCTTTTGTTAATAACTATGGTTAAAAAACGCTGTGACTGGTCGTATCAAAGTTTTATACATTTTTATTTTTATTGATTTGCTAACATTTTTGTTTTTAACACTTGTTTATTCCTCCCATATGTTTGGTACCCTTTTATAAGTCTCTTGTAATCTATCTTTGACCGACTGCTCTATTGTTACACCTAAATAATTAAACGTGGTGACTCTTTGGAATTTGTGTTTTGGTTGTTTCTGTTACTAGCTTTTCCTCCTAGACACATGTATTTTATATTTCTTCGTTGATTTGAAGACCGTATTTAGTTGCTACTGTTATAAATTTGTTTATAGCTTTACTTAGTTCGTTTTTAGAGTTTGCTACGATTGCTATGTCGTCTGCCTAGGCTATTGCTTGTGTCTTACCTGTTAGGATGTTTTTATTGTGCATGTTAGTTTTTCTCATTATGCATTTGAGTGCTAAACTAAATAGGGTTGGGGATATTGTGTCGCCTTGCTTTAGACCTTTATTTGTTTCAAATGCTTCGGTTGTCACATCCTGGAATTTTATTTTAACTCTGGTATTTTTTAGTGTCAGTGCTGTTATAATCTTGAAATTTGCGGGTATTTCTAACATGTCTAGTACCTCTAACAGTTTTGTTCTTTTTAATGTATTGAATGCACATTGAAAATTATTATTATAATATGCTTTCCTGTTTTATGAATTGGTGTTATTAGTCCTGTATTCCATTCTTCTGGCATTTTGTGCTCTCTTCAACTTTGTTCTATTACTAAATGTATATGTTTGTACATTTCCTAATAGTTTAATAGGTCTGCCTCAATTTGGTCTTCTCCTGCTGCTTTTCCGTTCCGTAACAGGCAGTCTCCCTCTACGTCGTGTTCGTGTGCTGTTATTATGTTTACTTCTTCTTGTTCTGTTTCATTTAACATTTCTTTATAGTAGTCCTGGCTGTTTATCAGTTGTTCTCTTACTTATTTCTTTCGTGGCAGCTATGCAATTTGGTTGTTTATGTTTCCAGACGGGTATCTCCATGTAGTTTTATGTTTTATTAGGTGTTCGAATTTAGTTGTTATATAAATTCCATGCAACTCCTAAAGTTTATTAGTAATAAATAAAAATGTCAAAATTATTAATTTTAAATAAGTTAAGAACTTTATGAAAAAAAATATTTTAATAAAAATTTAGCTTTTCATTCTCTTTTACTTTTGTTTGAAAAGTTATGTAATATTTTCATATTTAGAAAAATATCGAAAAAAAACGAAAAGTGCCTCATTTCCGGTTTATGAATATTTACCAAAAGCTTTTCAGATCATTTTTTTAGATACTGCGCCCGCAGACATTCTCATACATGAAAACAATACTTTCCCTATATATGCTATATAAAGAAAGTAAAAAATAAAAGGCGTCAAAACAGTCCCCGACTCCTGTAATTACAATTTTCACAATATCCAAATTAGCGAGTCATTTTCTAAAAGATTTTTAATTGAAATCCGATATCTTCTTAATCTTTTACATAATCCTTCCAAAGAACTATATGCTCTCTGTTATTCCTCTGTTATTCCTATCAATAAACGTCTTCTATAATGATATACTGCTTACATATAAATCCATCAGAATCCAACATATAAAACATCTATAAGTTCTGCATTTTGGATATATTTTATATTGTTATTTTTCTGTTGGTCAATAAAGATGTTGTATATATGGACATTTTATATAAAATTCTTTATTTTAATTACTATTCTTACAAAAATTATTCGATTATTTACAACAATTTATATAATTACTTATTAACAACTAAAACTGGTTTAAAGTAAAAGTGCAGCTAATACACCGTAAAGTATTCTTAAAGCTATAAATAGTATAACGTATCGAAGAACGTTGTCCATGAACTGCAGCCTAAAACAAATATATTATTTTAGATATAACAAAAATAATTAAATTAATTTAAATCTCAAATATAAAACATTGCTTTATTTTAATTAAATCAGTACTATCTCAAAAGTAAGGAAACACATTATTTTTAGATAAAACTAGAAGTACAGAATCATAAATTTAGTTAACATAAAATTATGATTCTAATATACAAATCTATTTTATATTCATTATACTAAATTATTTATTAGAAATAAATGAAGAAAACATATGTACTTATAATAACCCAGAAGTGGTTTTGTCTTAAAAAGACAGATAATGCATTTAAGGATAATGCATAAGTACATTTATGATACTTAGTTTAAGTTCTTAAGAGAGTTATATATATATTGTACCAATATGTATTGCGAAATAAATATTTAAATCTTATTATATTACTTTTTTCGGGCGGAATAAAGGATACACAAAAAATAATCGAATGAATAAACTTTTCTTTTTAACACTAATTTTAAATTTATATTTTATGTTCAAATGCCATTTTTTCTTTGCTCTATTGTTGATTCAATTATAAGTGAACAAATATATAACCTAATCTATGAATTTTTTAACTATTGACTGTATAAGGTACAGTGCCTAATAATTTAACTAGTATATTATTTAAGGACTACTTACGTTCTCCATTTCGGTATCATTTTTGGGATTGAGGATGGATCGTCTTTAAGTACGTATGTCCGAAGCCCCATTAAGTACATTTGCGAATGATAGTCCCAGGAAACATCCGACATATTGAAGGGAAAGATAGTTTTATCGGGATTTGACATTTTATTCCATAACTCCTGAACATTATCGTTTTTAAAAAACCATTGTTTGCAGCTAAAGTATGATATTATTTTTGAAAATTTATAGATTTTCTTATGCGCCTTAAATAATCTGAAAATAATTGTTATCAATTATAATTAAATTAATAATAGTTCAAATAATTTATAGTGAATATAAGTTTATTATATCTTTTTTTATAGAAGGTTATTAAAATATGATATTAAATATTAATAATTCTTGTTAAAAAGTTGATGTAAATTAATATTAAGAATACACTTACTGTGCTTTTTTCCCAACTAAAAGGCATACTCCATCTATAATCAATGCTGGTAGAAAATGAAGGAACAATTGGTAAAATAGGTCAACCACGTAATATTTGGTTAACCTGAAGTTATAGTACCAACATGTCTTTTCAGATGGTATTTGCACTCCATAATTAAAATTATTGGATATATAGTCATTCCAAGTTGTAGGTTTTTGAACAGATGATACGTAGTTATACAGCTTTGTCTCTTTTCCTCTGTAAAATATATTCATATATTTAAAGTAAAATATGACATAAAATCAATATTTTGGAAAAATATATAAAATAAAAGATCGAGTCGATGGCCTGTATATTTTTTATGTGTAGTAAATACAATAAATTAAATTATATTATCTGGAAGCTAATATGTAAAAATCTATCTTTAAAAGAAAAATAAGAAAATGTATAAATAATCGAAATATTTTGTTTTTGCAAACTGCTTTACATTTATTGATTCACAAGCCAATTAAATATATAATCAGTAAAATGCCATTTAACAATTTAATATAAAAATATATTCATAAGTTAAATAAAATCTTTTGTAAATAGAAATAATTAAAATCAATCCCCATAACAGTTTCTTTCGCTCCGCCATTTTGTATGGTATGTTAAAGTTTAACCTTTCGATCAATGTGTTGCATTAAATGAACAATTAGATGTTCAATGTAAATAACATTTCACTGTTACTATAGGCACTAGTGACTTGCCTTGCCAGTCTGTTAAGCATCAATATCTTGCACGTTCAAGCTTCTAGCCAACATTATATTCAAGGATGAGTCCTATTAAGTCTACAACCTTATTAAAACATATAATGAAAAAATATATTCGTTTTGAGTTTAGCTTTACTTTGTAGATACTGCTACAATTGTTTCACCACTTAGTGGCTTCATCAGGCAGATGAATAAATGATTTATCTAAGTTCATAATGAAGTTTCGCCATGTAACAGCCTTATCAATCCAATACTTATTGGAACAACTACTTCCCCTGGTTAATATCACGACAGCTACCAGAATTAGATATTTAAATAAGTGATTTATTTTGTAGTCTTAATAAGACTAATTGTTGTAAATTTACGAATAGCTTTGTCTTTTGAAATCATCAACAAATTTTCTACAAGCACCTGACGGACTTATATTTTATTATATTTTATCTTTAAATATTGGTTGCCTCTTATATTTAAGATGTAATTAGTAAGAGTATGGTTTGTAGTAAATGTAACACTGGTCGTTAATTATGCAGATTTGACTTAACAGATTTTATTACAATATATAATTAATATTTGAATAATTTGCAGAAATATTTGCCACAGCAATTATTAAAGTAGTAACTTTCATCACTAATTCTATTATTAATAATTTTTAAATAATAAAAATGGCATTCATTTTGATATATCAAAAAATATCATTTGTCTATTAATTTGTCTATGGTATTTTTAAATAAATAAATCATAAATATTCTCTGCACAACATATAATGTATTATCATTTTGTTAATAAAAATAAATTTGCTTCTTTAGGCGAAGAAGCAATTATTGTGAGTCAAAGCAACAAAAGTTTTTTAAAATTCTTTTTACTTTATTTGTTAAAAGGCGAAGTTTAATTTTCAACAAATAAGAACCACCTTATTTAATATATTTTAATCATTGTCTTACTTGTCTATGTATGTTTGGTATGCTGCAGCTAATATTGCGTTGACTACCAAATCTATTGGAATGATATCGGCAAGAAATTCACCATTGCAATGAAGCGATCTTAACATTCCAACGCCTGCTCCTAATGCTACACCAGAAGGCCCGTAGAAATTGTCAGCCCAGCCACGAATTGGTTCATTATATGATGACACCACTGAAACAAAAGAAAACAATATTATAACAATCAAGGTGTTTTGTATGTGTGAAATTATGTTTGTACAAATACAATAAAGCTTACCTATACTAGGCCTGAAGATAGACACCGGAAGCCCTTTAGAATTCTCCTTTACCCAATTTTCAATCAATGCCTTTGTGAAGGCATAGGTATTGGGCCATGTTCCGAGTATTCTATAATTAAATAAAAATAATAATAAAAGATTGTATCATAATTACTAATAGTTTTAATATAAAATTATTCAAAAACTATAATGATATACTATAAGTATAGCTATATAAAAAATTGTATAAAAAGAAAACTTAAATGACATTAGCAATTAGTTTTTCTCCAGTATTTTTGAAAATTTGTTCTGATAGTTAACTATGAAGGTTGATATTCTCAATAATAGGGTGCAAATCTATCTTTTCTATATTTATAAATAAATAATATTTATAAATATATCCTCTTGCATTTCCAGATTCATTTATAAATGCTTCTATTTACTTTTTTGTCCCCTGTGGGAGATACTTTTATGGCCGTTATTGTTAAACACGAAGGTCTTTATATTTTTAATTTTTTGGTAGAGAAATCAGGATAATGGATGAATAATAGCAATTTCTAAAAGATTTTCAAAGAATATATTGACGATCCATATGGTAGTGGATCGTCACAAATAAGAACCAATTTGTTAAGGTAGTAAATTTTAACCAGATTAGAGACTAAAAAGAATGCAGACGTTATCTATTAAACGCAAAAACAATAGGAGTATATTTTTTTAATAATTTCATTTACTAAACTAATTAAGTGCATTTAAAAATCTTAATTGACAACCATTTAAAAGTTTCATAAAAAAATTAACGATCCAGAATATTTTAGACCTATTGCAATAAAAATAATTTTAAGTAAAATATATACAACATTTTTATTTCAGAAACTTTTACATAGAATTTAGTTGTTACATTTTATTTATGGTTAGTTTGATTAGTTACTGTCTGCGTTATCCATTATAGCTCTTTCAACCCTGTCTGATGAAAGAAATTAAATTAAAATTGAATCCTAGTTCTGGAAACTTTCCAGAAGCAATCTAATGAATTCGTGCGTTGTTGTTGTAGGATTTGGAGAACCAGTTTTATAGTGTAATAAAATATTTAAATATATATCTACTTGTGATGCAAATTGAAATTTAACCAATTATATTTTTTGTAGATTTGAGCGAAATGAATATGTTAATTCTATCTCGAATTTAAAACTTGATTTTGTGTACATAAATTATTTTTAAAAATGGAATTAGTATAGAGTCTATAAATTTACTTATTTATTTAGTAGAAAACAAATGGAATTGTATGAGATGTTGAGATAAACATCTGATTGAACAACAAGTCTGTCTTGGGTACGTAGTTCTTCTTGTCAGGTCGTTTATACAAATAAACGATTAATTATTTCTTGTCTACAACAGCCATGGACTGGTTTAGATCTATTTTGGATCTCATCAGCGTAGCGCAGTTGGAGACAAGGAATCGAGTTTACTATGAAGTATTTAATAAAGTGCATCATTTAGATAATAGATGGCAGCTTTATGGTACTATCTTAATTGATGGTTAATCCAGAGAATTAAATACTCTATAGTAAAACTCGATTTCCTGTCTCCAACTGCTAAATGTACCTTGTATGCAGGTGATACCACATGCAGTCATACCAAAAATCATCTCTCTACACAGATGGCCAGTCTGAGGAATGTACAATCGAAGACCAAAGATTGGCTAAGTGGTAATAAATTATTGCTTAATTAAGAGAAAAGTGCAAAAGTTCCTAAAGTCAAATATTGCGTAGTTATCACAAGTAAGTCGACATCGGGGCCTTTAAGTGTAGACTAGTGGTTATATTAGAATAATCAAGTTGAATGTTTAAGTAAAATTAACTCGAAATGTGTCTACTTAATTCGAAGCTTAAGCTTGGTTAAAGAGAATAATTCATCAATTATGTTCAACTGCTATCTTTTGAATTCTCAAATTAGCTACTTGATTTTATTCTAGGGTTATACCCCACATATGGATCGTGTATTTGGTCTGCAAGAAAAATGTTTTTAAGCATTATTCTTATATATTATTATATTTTGATGTAAATGCCAATGTCTGTAATATATTAACTTTTTATCATACTATTTAATTAAATGGTGATCTTCACTTGGGAAAATATTTTATTCTTATTTAAAACTTTTTATAAACATTAAAAAAATTGCAGAAGTTTTCAAATTAATTTTACAGAAAAAAATGTAGAAATATATTAATTTAGGTTACAATTTCTTCAGATACAAATGGAAATTACTTAAACTATTATTAAATGTACTAATGAGACAAATCTATTTTTAAAATATATTTTTCCATGGCACAATGATTCAGATAACAAGTAAAGAATTGATAAACACTTGGATTGTTTCGCTGGTTTCTCATATTTACTCAAAAAAAACAAGTGTTTATAAATACTTTGCCAATTATTTCATAATGTTTCAACAAGACATAAATGAGAAAATTATTCAAGAATAAAACATTATTGAGATAATTGTTCTAATCAGTTTATAAGTACTGTATTTACTGGAGTATTTTAAAATAATAAAGTATTTATTTAACTTAAAGCTCATGAAATAAAAAAAAATTATTACCTGTCACTCATTTTCTCAATTTCATCATCTGAGTGGGTGTTAAGTAATTTTTCTAATTCGTCTGCAGATATATGCATTGGATAACATTCCTCATCGATTTCAGTTCGATTACAGTGGGAATATGCTGTACTAACATGAATAAATGATTGCAGGTTTTTACATTCCTTTCCGAGCTTTAACATTTCTTGTGCTCCTCGCACATTGATGTTGAAAGCTTTCCGCACCGGCTCGTCAAAGCGTACTGTTGCTGCACAATGTAAAATCACATTTACCTGAAAATAATAGTAATACGTTAAATAAATAACAAGAAAATATCGCCACGTTCTTAATCAGGACGAATTTTATATCTTTGTAAAAATTAATGTAACATACATAAAATTATAGCAGATGCTTTGTTTAAAATAAATGAACTGGTTGTAAATACGAAGAAGACTGAACACCTCAAATTTAACTTTAACTAGCTAGTACAAATAGCAAAGAAAATATTATATTTCTAGTAGGATATTTCTAAACTAAGTTGACATAGGAAGTAAAAATAGACCATATATCAAAGAAAATTAATAAAAATATTTACTAACTAATAAATTAATTAAAACACTTTAACTTTGTTTTACCACAAAAATATTTATTGCTGTGACTATAGTTTCGAACATTCACTGTTCATTATCAAACATAAAGTTTATGTTTGATAATGAACAGTGAATGTTCGAAACTATAGTCACAGCAATAAATATTGTTGTGGTAAAACAAAGTTAAAGTGTTTTAATTATCTTATTAAAATGTACCACCAAGTTAACGCCGACAACATTCAAGAATTAACTTTTTTTAAATGCCATAATTATTAATTTTTTTTTTCTCGGAAGTTAAGAACTTTATGAAAAATATGTTTTAATAAAATTTGTTCAGTTTCTCATTCCCTTTAAATTTTTCTTTGAAAAGTTATGTGATATTTTTCGAATTCTATAAAGGAACAGTAAAAAAGATGCAGAATCCATCAACAATAACTAATTGAAGGTATTATTAATGTGTAGGGTGGGTGGGTGGCCTCTATTCTCTTTACTGATTAAAGGTTTGGGAAGTTCCCTAAAAGTAGAAAGAATATTTCTTTTGGAAAATAATGATTGGTGCTCATTTTCTTGAATCTTGTAAGCCGTATTTTAAAGAACTTGGTATTATGACAACGCCGCTTTATAAGCATTTCAATGCTTTTATATATTAAAGAAGGCTGTCGACTAAAGTTGACTTGCATAACTATAATACAAGAATTAAAAATTATTTAACGTTACCACGAGTAGGATTACAGAAAAAAATATGCAATATTATGAGTATCAATGTACAATAAATTACCCCAGAATGAGAAGGAACTTCACAAAAAAAAAACAGCTGATATAAACTTAGAACAATGTATTTATACAAACGATAACGTCTTCATAAATATTAGAAAATTAACAAAATGCTTACAGATGGTCAAAAATACAAATATGCTTATTATTAGTAATCCACACTGGCATGGTAGGCATGTTTTGAACAAAATTATTGATCGTACAAAGTCAACGTTACGAAAAAGCAGTTCTGATGCGAATTGTAATTTTATTGATACTGTAAACATATTGTTACCTCATAGAATTAAAGTTAAAACAAATTTCCAAATTCGGAAATATGAGAAACGTATCATGTTACAATCAATTTTTGCTGCAGACGGATTATTCAATGCTATTTACGAAGCACCAACTGTTACTTCATCTCTAAAAAACATCATTTAATCGTCGCCAAAAATGAGGCATTAATTACTGGCCTATATGTTAACATTCAATCATTAAAATCAAAAGTTAATGGACTGGACATCATTCTAAATTAAAGTGAAAAATTCTCAATATTTTGCGTGTGTGAATATTGGCACACGGGAAATGAAGCCTTCCCTTCAATTAAAAGGTTTTCATGTGGATATGTTACACGGATTAGGGTTAAAACCAATTGTTGATTTTCCCACAAGGTTTGAAAATATAATCGACAACATAGCTTCTAATCATATTGCCTATTACCTATTGAAACCGGATTATCGGAACACAAAGGTATAACATTCACTATTGATCATTCTTTATCAAACACGGCTCATAATATAACTCATTAAAAAAATCGGCTCATTTCAGAAGCATGTATATATAATTTATTTAATCTGTTAGATGCTATAGAATGGAAGAAACACGACATAATTAAGACTATTGTTAACCTAGCAATTCAAAATTTTCATAATTTGCTTATTCAAAACTTTGAATCTGCTTTTCCACAAAATATATTCCTTACGAAACAACAAAGACACAATTAAATGGTTCACTAAAGAATTAGGCGATATTAGAGACAAAATCTTGAACTTAATATGTGAAGATACTGAAGATTTAAAATGTATTAAGAACAAATTTAAACTTTACTATCGACAAGAAATCACGAAGGCAAAAAAGGGTAAGATTAACACTTTAACTGCCGAGGAATTCAATGTAATTTCGATCTTACCAATATTTTCAAAGATATTAGAGAAAATGTTACAAAAGCAATTAGTTTCCAACTTTAAAACGGAACAGTTATTTGCAGATAGACAATTTGGTTTTAGGAAACACAAATCAACTACTTCCGCTATTTTGGACTTCACGGAATATACCTTGAACTGCTTTGAAAGGGGTGACACATGTTTTTCGACATTTGTAGACTCGTCTAAGGCGTTAGATTGTGTTTCACATAGCATCCTCATGCGGAAATTATTATTCTATAATGTACACCCAAAGAGCTGTAGATTGTTACTCTCTAACTTAACAAATAGAACCCAATGAGTCTATTATAATAACAATTTGTCAAAACCCGCAATTCTCGAATACGGTGTTCCACAGGGTTCAATACTGGGCCCTATTTTATTCCTGATTTACATTAATGATCTACCTTCTTTATGACAGGATCATTATTGTGTCTGTATGCCGATGATACGACCATCAGTGAATATGGAAAATCAGCTGAAGAAGCCAAAAACAGTAGTTTGTTTTCACGATTGTGGGCCTTTGACTGGTTTGCAAGTAATAACCTTAAAATAAATGATGATAAAACAGTAACATTAATTTCGACATTACGTAGAAACACTGTGCCTAATACATGTGATGTTGTGTTTCTGGGATTGCACTTGGATGGACAATTAACTTGGAGTTGCCATGGAGAAGCGTTGGCTAAAAAACTCAACTGTAGCATATTTCTTCTACATAGACTTTCTTTTTCAATATCCAGCCAATGTTAAGAGATGCATGTACGTCTTATTTTCAGCAACATATGACATATGGCTTAATTTTAAGGGGTCATTCCAGTATAAGATATCGGATATTTCGGCTCCAGAGGAAAGCTTTAGGAATAATTTATAATTACAATTATAGAGATAACTGCAGACCAGCATTCAAAGAACAAAAGTTATTAACGTTACCGTCTGTATGTATATACGAAAGTTTAATTTATATAAAAGCACATTCTGGCCTGTACATTTTTTATGCAGATATACAGGACCATAATACAAGGAACAGAAGTGATGTGTATCCAAGAGCAATAAGATTCGTGAAATCTCAAACCGGATCAAGGTATTATTCTATTAAATTTTTAAATGATCTGCCAATAGAATTTCGAAATCTTAATTTAAATGCATTTAGGAAGCTAATAAAAACTATTTTGATTGAGCAGGAATTTTATACCTTCGAAGAATACCTCAATTTCGATTTTAATAGCGTACCAAATAAGTTATAATATATTTGTACTTATTTGCACTTATAATTGTCTATCTATATATTTAAATGTTTTTTAAAATGTTCGTATGTGTACTAAACTACTTATTTATATTTAATTAATGGCTTCTAATATGTTTTATGCGTTATCAATTGTTTATTAAATTAATTATTGTATTATTTATTCATCTATTTATATTTAAAGGCTTTTAATACAGACATATGTGATGTGTCATCAACTATAAATAATTTAAAAATTAAATAAAACACTTTTAACTTTGTTTTACCACTATTGTGGTTAAAAGTGTTTTATTTAATTTTTAATCAAAAATGAACCACCAAGTAAACGCCGACAACATTCAAGAATTATAAATTATTTATTTAAATTTATTGACTTTGAATATATTTGCATGTATAATTATATATTTTATTTATTTTATTGACCTCTGTGAAAATTTGTATTTTTAATATTTTTAACATTAGTCTACGTTTTAGATATAGATATTTTACAATGTAATTCTGCCTTTTCTACCCCATAACTTGTGCAAACAAATGTATAAACACCAATAAACAACATTAAACAAACGGTTTATTTTCTCCAGAAACAATCCAATTATATTGAAAATTATTTTTCTCTTTTTAACACTAAACCCACAGGAAATCCGACTACAGGGACTATTGGAGTGTTCTAATTGATTATATACCAAGCTCTTGGATTTATTTAAATCCTTCATCAGGGTGTACAAATTATGTATCATGAAAACTGCACAGTGGACAAACAGGAATTTTATTGTATAGGCGTTGTTAAAAGTTAAAAATATTAACAATATTAAACAAAATATTTATTGCCATTAATATTTAATTTGAATCGTTAATAGTTTTTTAAGGTACAAGTGTAAAAAGTGATACTTTTTACACGTGTGCCTTACAAAATTTTATCTTCGATCGTGCTGCAATTTTCAAAGAATATGTTCATATGAGTAATAATTGACATTTCAATTATACAATGAATAAAAACATATTTTACCCACAGTGCATGGTTGAAAACGTTACTTAGTAAATAACTTGCACAAACGTCAGTCGCCATTATTATTTATGGAAACAGATTCGCTCTATTGTAATCGCTTTGGCTTGTATTAAATTATATCTTCAGAGTTCCCAAATCTGCCATTTTGTTTATATTATCAAGTTTAATAGTTATTTGTATAAATTAATGAACATTTAAGTTTTTCGTCGAAATTTTTTGCTATAATATATTCATCTGTTTGACAATTCTGTGCAATAAAAACAATTTGACATTTCCGTGCAATAAAACCGTAAAAAAGCACTAGTGTTTTAAAAAGCCACTTTTACAATGAAAAATGATGCAAAAAGCGTCTACTTTCTGTACGATCGTAGACAAAAACATATTAATATTAAAAACGTTAAAATTTACAATACGCGGCTTATCGCAGTAATTATTGGTATGATTTCCAGCGTGACAGGCGATACAATGATAGTGGCTGTCACTCTATCGTCTCTGACGTTTGAATTTCTAAATCATACCGTTTTCACCTAAATTATAATAATTGCTGCGATAAGCACATTGTTAACGTGTTTAATAATACTTTCTTTAACGGTTCTAATTAAATATTAATGGCACTAAAAAAATATTAACAATATTGCGAAATATTGTTAATATTTTTAACTTTTAACAACGCCTATACAATTCAAATAAAAATTAAATAAAACGTTTATTCCATATAAGGATGTCACAAATAACCTGATTTTTTTTTTGCCAGCAAAGAATAAAAGTTTTATGAGCATGGAGTTATGCTACTGACGAAAAGATGGTAAGAGGTCTTGGATCAGAATAAATAATATATCATTTAATTAAATATTTACTCACTATTCGAAAATAACCTCTTATCTACATAAAAAAATATGTTTTTTGTTTCGAAAAACCTAATATCTATCTAGATCCCTAGAGATACAGTAATTCTTTTGAACTCTTTAAGTAAAGGGTCCGCCAATAGGGACGCGCGAAGTTTGCCGGAAGGGTGCGACCATGTTGTTCGAGGTAGAGCTGTCAAAGTTGCTGTCATTTGTTCAGTATATAACCCCAAATCACCATGGCAAGTTTGAGTGTCGAGCAGCACGTGCAAATTATTAAATTGTTTTACGAAAATGGGTCATCAGTTCGAGCAACGTTCCGCGCACTTCGCCCATTTTACGGTCACGATGATCGGCCTGTAGAGTCGACTATCCGTCGATTGGTGGGCAAATTCGAGTCCACTGGTTCAGTAAACAACCAGCAACACTGACACGTCGACGAAATGCCCGATCGAACGAAAATATCGCTGCTGTCCGTGAGAGTGTGCGCGAGAACCCGAGGCAGTCCATTTTTTGTCGTGCACAGGAACTTGTCCTTTCGGAGTCATCAATTCGCAGAATTTTGCATCTGGATTTGGGTCTGCACCCGTACAAAATCCATTACCCAGGAGCTCAAGATAAACGACCACAGACAGCGTCGGGCGTTCGCTGACTGGGCTCTGGAGCAGTTGGAAGCAGACCCCCATTTTGGCCGAAAAATCATCTTCAGCGACGAGGCTCATTTCTGGATGAACGGGTATGTGAACAAGCAAAATTGCCGCATTTGGAGTGAGAACAACCCACACGAGGTCCACCAAGTGGCAATGCATCCCCAGAAAGTCACTGTTTGGTGTGGATTTTGGGCCGGCGGCATCATCGGTCCGTACTTTTTCGAGAACGAAGCTGGGGCGGCCATAACCGTCAATGGGGAGCGCTACAGGTCGATGATAACCAACTTCTTTTGGCCTAAACTCGATGATATGGACACGGACGACATGTGGTTCCAGCAAGACGGCGCCACGTGCCACACAGCCCATGCCACAATGGACATTCTGCACGAGCGATTTCCGGACATGGTCATCTCGCGCGGAGGCGATATCAACTGGCCACCGAGATCGTGCGATTTAACGCCCTTAGACTTTTTTCTCTGGGGCTATCTCAAGTCGCTGGTCTACGCCAACAAGCCTCTAAACACCGATGACCTCAAAGTCAACATACGCAACGCCATCGCTCAAATTGAAGTCGATATGTGCTCCAGAGTCATCGAAAATTGGACCTCCCGGATCCGGGCTACCAAACCAACCAAATCCATACTTAATGGGGTCGAATACCCTTTCGAATGAAAAATAAATTTCGTTTCTACCTCACACACAACTTGTTTTATTCAATTTTAAAGTTCACGCGCCCTTATTGGCGGACCCTATAAATTATTTTTATAATGGATAAAATAAATACATAAAAAACTAAAAATTTAAGAAAATATATGAATTATATTATCAGTAAAGGAAAATGAAAATTGCCTTTAAGAGTTAGGCTTAATTAAAAGACTTTTTGAGCTTATTTTTAATATTTGACTTTTGAAATTAATTAATATTTATCTAAATAATAAGCGCATATATCTTTTTGAATATGGTCAATTATAAAATATATTGTTAATAATAATAGTTGCGACCGTTACTACGTGATAATTCATAATATACACTAAACTAAAGCACTTACTATGTAAAGGTAATGCTTGTTATGCTACATTCTTGATGGAACTGGATGTATAAGTTTGATGAAGAAAATCACTTGTTATGTTCCATATTTATATTTTTTTTAAAATATGGAACATAACAAGTGCTTTTCTTCATCAAACTTACACTTAATATGTTTCTATCACTTAGTAAAATATATTATTCTAATAATTATTAAAAATGTTTAAGATTAATTCGACGAATTTTAAATGCATTTAAAATAGAGTTTTATTAATAATTTTAAAATATACCTTATCTATTAACAAGGACCTATCTTCAATAGACAATCCAAGTCCTGGTGATCCCACGTCGCCTTTAATCGCAGTGACCTTGTGTCTGAACTTTGGATTCAATTTAGTTAACTTTGTGTAAAGCTGAAACAAAAAAAATGCACCATATTAATAACCTACTTGGTAAAGCAGTTTAATTGATTTATATTATTAAAAATTAATAATATTAAATAAACTATATACAATAATTTAGAAAACAGCAAAAAATTATGAAGGCTAATTCCGGCTTAACCGTAAACGTTTGGATATAGATAAGTTGTGTTAATCGAAATATTTTGTTCCCAGATGGCCATTTCCTCGCATTAGAAGGACACCCTGTAGAAACATCCATGAGTATTTGTGTGGGTGTTAATGGACAGACACGAAGTGCAAAATAAATTTTGCGGCCAACGCCCGCCAACTACAAACAGAGACGTCGAGGTTTTAACCGGTCAGCATTCTTGCAAAACGCTATACCAATTGCATCCGTCGTGGTGCATTCTTACTACAGAAAAAAGTAAACAATAACCAGTAATATAATAATGTGTTCTATTTAAAACGGATTTTAATAAGCGTTTTAAAGTTATAGTATGTATTATTTTAATATAATATATACAAAAAGTATAAGTACATGGAATTGATATATTACATACTGGGATAACGGAAAATAACCACTAGGAATTATGTTTGTGGGCTTATATAAAAATGACATGGCCATTAAGTTATTACGACCGCATTTGTCTCGGAAATCCTGCATCCTAGTTATCTTTTAACGATAACATCAAATTATGTATAGTAGAACGGTTCTTTTTTTAAATTTAAGGCATATATTGAGGTTTCTTTGAAAACAATATAGAGAAAATATGTGGTTGTAGGACGTTTTTCGATGAGTATAATTAAGGTATCATCATAGAGGAGCTGTTAAGAGGATTTTATGTAGTATTGATGTCCAAGTTTTGTTTAATTCAACATTGTGAATTACTGGAATTGGGATATATGATTTTTTTTTAATTTTCTGCAAATCTTTTTTAGGAATTTTTGATATAATACGCTAATGGACAGACACATTCCTATACATACACATATTTATTCAAAAAATATTATAAATATATTTAGGGAGCTGCATCTACGACAATAATAAATGTATAAATACACTCTAGAAGTTAGTAAATAATATACATATATAATTAAAGAATTTGATAAATTCCAACAAAACGAAACTAATGTAATGTTTTAATAAATTGCCTGGCATATGACGCACGTCTCAGGGGTAATTAAAATACAGTACAATAATTATAAACTTAAGTGTCCATTATATGTTCATTAAAACCCGCATGATACTAAATTATATATTTCAAATAGTCTATTCATTTTGTAAATTAAAATCCACAATATTTATAAAAGATATTTTCTTCAATTTTTTTAAAATTTATTTTAAATTTTACTTATTTTTAATTACAGATTATTATAGAGTAATTATAATTAATTGAATATGATGGTACTTAATTCACTAACTAATTGATAGTACGTAGCTTTGCTTCTTGCACTATCTAATATTGCAGTAATATTAAATATATCAACTGGAGCTGAGAAGAGTTTTACTATTAAAAAAAGCTTCATCTCCATCTTCTCTCATCCATCCATTCTGTTACCTTCCTTTTTCCCTCAAATACTCCTCACGCATCCCTTCACAGTCTTCTTCTAAATGACTCCAAGTATCTATCCCATTCTTACACAGTGCACACCTACCACAACTTTCTCCCATCTAAACCTTCCGTACCACATCTAGCTCGCACCAGGGTAATCTTCTCTTCACTTGAGAAGATACTATTAGTCAAGTACCTTGACACCCTCCCATACACCTGCCACTTTTCATACCTTGAATTATATGAGACCCTTCCGATACAACCTTGCCTCTCCTGTATATCCACCTTCTTCCACTTCTCTATCATCTATGCCCGCACATTTAACCCATTATCCAACCATTCATTTACCATATTCTCAGATACTCCTGCCCTTTCATACATCTTTCTACGTTCTAACCTCCACTCACTCCCCTTTCTCCTCATGCACGTTCTCCATACCTCTTTCACCAATCTCTCATTATCCAATCCAACCAAATTAATCTCATACTTTACAACTCTCTCCATTGCCTCTCTATGCACACTCATTCGATTTGTTTCCTAAAGTAGAATGTGTTGATCTTTCAACCCCCAGAATCTGCTTTAGGAACAACGACTGCTCTCTCTCTCTCTCTCAATGCATTCGTACTTCCTTATTCCCCATACTTCTTCCCATACAGCAAAATTGGCTTCACACATGCATCCCCACAGATGGCACGTCAATTGAAAGTTGCCTTAGAAACATTTTCCTCACTTTTTCCTCACTATGATCCAAGCTCTTCTGGTTTTCCCCTGTATCCATTTGGCGTGCTCACCGTATCCACCTGTGCATTTAAATACGAAACCCAAGTATTTAAATTCCTTCACTATTTCAATCACCTTTCCCTTCCATTCCAATTTATCCACTCTTCCTTCCCTTTTACTCTTCCTAAATTGCATCCAATTTGTTTTCCTTGCATTCACTTGCATTCCTCTTTTGTCTATATACCTCTCTACTCATTCCATCACCTCTTTTATCTCTAACCACATCATCCGCATACGCCAGCATCCATACCTTCTTCTTTACAATCACTACTCCGCCCTTTTCTCCAAACCTCTTCTAATTCACCGATCCAAATTCTAAACCATTCAGATACATTCACTCCCACTTTCGCACTCACCCACGCTTCCTTACACACCCTTCTAGACCATTCCACCATTCCTACACTCACTCCTCTCCTTCTCAAACACACCGCTAATCTTTCTCTCGGCACAGTATCATACGCTGCTTTAAAATCCATTAAAACAGCGTACGTATGTCCGCAGTATTGCTTTTTTCTTCCAACACTCTCTCCACAATCCTTGCCATTTCTAAAACCACCTTGCATCTCTGGAAGAATTCCATTGATCTCTACTTCCTTCTCCATTCTATTCTTTACAACTGTCATGGCAATTTTGTACCCAGTACACATAATTGATGTCCCTCTATAATTTTCTACATTTAATGTATCTCCACCTTTGTGTACCGGATACATAAGTGCCACACAAAAGCGTGGCATGTGTGAAGTCTGCTTCACTTGATTCATCAGCTCTCAGAACTTTTGCTTTCCTTTCTTTCCCATCTGTTTCCATATGTCTGCCTTCAACCCGTCCAGTCCAGCAGCGTTCCCAGTCTTCAACTCATCAAAAGATTTTTCTATTTCCTCCTCCGCAAACTCTTCAACTGGCCCCATCGGCTCTTGTTCCCCCCCCTCACTTGGCTCTCCACTCATTACACTGCATTTCTCTGCTCATTCTTGTAGAGACACTCTTATATGTTGCCTCATCTTACCTCTTTTTAAAATAATTCATATCTCGTTTTCATTTGTACATATTTTTAATTCATTAGTAGTTTTTTTTTCAAGTCCTGCATCTTCTTTTTCTCACATACTTTTGCGTAATTAGTCCTCGCTGCCAATACCCATCTCTCCTCTCCTCTACCCAAGGTACATTCCCTCACAGTCTTCTATACCTCCATTTTTGCGTCCCGACAGTCTTTATCGAACCAAGCGCACCTTTCCCCATCCCTTCTTTCCACTTTTCAACCGCATCCCGCAATGATCACTTCCATCTCTTCCATTAGTTTTATTATTAAATAATGGTATCAAAGAAGATTATAGTAACTATAGACATTTATATATTTTACTTGTTCAAAATTATTGAAGAGGAATAAATTATAAGATTTATTAGTTGAAACAAAGGGTAAACTTAGTTTTAAATTACAAAGTTACAATACTCAAATACTTCTAATAAGTGTATACACTCCGCAAACTTTAAAACAAGGTAAAACAATATTTATAATAAGAAAAACTTTTGAAAATATATTGAGACTCAATTTCTTCCTATTTTCCTTAATGCTTTCAGTATAATACCGTTTAATGATTATACATTTTAAAGTACCTGAGAAGTAAAGGAAATTTAGTAATAGTATAGCTATGATTTTTATAATTATAATTGTTCATTGTAATTAACATTGTATTATTAAATTGACCCTTGTGGGTAGTTGTTTTTATCCTGATCCTATGAATTTCTACACAATTCACTAATCTTGTATCGGCAATGCATTGTTGTTAAAAAATGAAAAATTAAAATTACTGTATTTACAAACCTTGCAAATGAACTATTGTAAGGGATAGTGCAGATTACTGTGTTTGTTTTACATCATACCACCTGGGATGTTTCTCCAAAGGGATGAAAGATACCCAAGCAAACCCCACTTGTACAATCGATGTTGAAGAGGGTAATAATTGACTCATTATTTCGCTACAGTAAATACCTCCCATATAGGTTAGAAATATTGGAACAAATTATTTTCCTATCTAAGAAATAAACCATTATTGTTGAAAAAATAATTGAATTAAGGCCCAAATTACAAAAAACTTTTTGCAGAGTGACAAAAAAAAAACAAAAATAGCGAAATAAAATTTAATAATCCAGATACTAACAAAATTTTATATTATAAATTAGAAAAAATAAAATTTTTTACTTACATAGAGAAACCTACGTTCTTTTGTATTTCTGAACAATAATGATATGTTGGTTAATTTACTATCCATTTTTAAACTCCACAGGTAAAAATCATATTAAATTAGTTCAAAACTTTTGTTGTAAGTTTATCTACGATTTAAGAAAGTATGACCAAGTATGTCACAAATTACGAGAGCTTGGATGGCTAACAGTAATTGATCAGTGGAAACTTCAATTTCTTGTGTTCATCCAGAAACTGCTTGTAAAGCAATTACCAGTATATTTATTGAATGGCATAAAGAATACTACTCCATAAATTTTCGAACATTTGCATATATTGCATCACCGCACCTCCTTATTTGAAAAATGGTCAGCTACGTCGCAGTAAATTTGTAGAACAAACTAGACACGACAACAACGTCTATAGTCCATCCGTTGGATCTACCGTCCTACGTCACAAAATATCGCTTCGAGAAACGACACAAAAACATTCAGTCTGATAAAGTAAACCAAATGCGTTAGAAAAAGAACGCACTGTAAAACCTTCGTCGTTTTTTTGAAGCGATAGTTTGTGACGTACGACGGAAGATCCAACGGACAGACTATACCTGTATACTCACAAAGCAGCTACGTTCAAATCTGACTAGTTCTATGTTACCTTAAATAATTCAGTAGTTTTCTTAGACTGTTATTTGCAAATTGTTACTATTAGATTGTTTAGCTGCTTTATAAATAATATGTAATGTTTTTTAGCTAGTGGTACAGTAGCCTTAATGGCTAAACTTTGCCCAATTCTTTTATGCAAATAAAGACGTGTATTATTATGATTATATTTACGATATTGAACAACTATGCCAGTGCTGCAAAATATTACAGATTTTCTGAATGGTGGTTATATATAGTAATAATAAATTTAAAGCGACTAAATTGTGGATCTAGAATTGAGAGGCAATTCTAATGCTGTGCTGTATGATCTGTATTAAATAATAAGAATATTGACCTTATTGCGACATATAGACCTCTCTTCTGGCGGTTTTACTGTTCATTTATAATAACTAATTAATAATAATTTACAAATTCATTTATAATATACATCTTTATTGACAAATTATTATTATTATGTTAATCTGTCAAAAGGGTATCGATTTATGAATATATTAAATTCAATTCATGATATTTGCGATAATATAATTTTGTGTGGATGTTTAAATGTTAACGCATTTTAAGAGTCGTAAAACAAAACCTGTTTTTCACCATTTCTCATCATTTTAATTAAATATAAATTATATATGTAAAGATATATCACAAATGTCCTCCTTTCGAATAAAATTTTGAGTATATTTATATGTTTTATATGATAAATTTTGTAATATTAAGTTAGAAAGGAGTACAAAGATGGTAATAAATAAATAAATAAATAAATCAAAATAAATACATAACTTACAGCTAATGGACTATATTCGAATATTTCTGAAACGCATATTTCCGATCATAATGTTCAATATACAATATTACTGATATATCAATTAATAATTATTAATGTGTTGAACGTTATATATTGAAACTGGGTATAATTTATATTCAAGAAAAACTGCGACATATCTATTAGAAGATATTCAACATATTATTCCACTACGTAGAAAATTATAAAAATGAGAATAACCTTAGCTAAGAAATGAAAGCTGACAGGTGAGATGATATTTTTGGTTAAAAGCAATTTGAATGAGAATTTTCTACAATAATATATAAAATCAGGCAACGACAAGACTCTTTAAGGATTAAACAGAATATGTATTATAAAAATACAGGGTGGAATAACGTATGGAACCAAGTAAATATCTTTAAAACAAAACAGACGGTATCTTTGAGACTTTGCAGGTCAAAATGCATCTGATGTACTTTTTTTTAATAATATACTTCCGATTTGATCGAAAAACCGCCAACTTTTTATATTTAAATGAGACATGTATATTTCTACAAATTTTTAAAGAGCATGTTTCGAATTTGTACATACTGAGTTTAGTGTAACAAAATATACAAACGAAGAATACAGCACTTGAATCAACCAGTTTTAAGTTTTTAAGCATTAGAGTAAAAACCATTTAGGTAAGCAAATTAATGTTGTTTGTATTAATAGTAAGAAATAAACGGGTACGATTTAGTAGGTAACTCTTATCAAACCCGGAAGAAATATCATATCACGTTCAACAGTTACTAAGCCATTACAACGTTTTAATGCTACTGGGATGGTCAAAAATTTGCCTAAACTTGGAAGACCGTGGACCGCAACGAACAAAACTATTAGACAAAACATTGCAATTGATTTAGAAGAAACACCTCAAACTTCTAACATAATTTTGGCACTAAACCATGGTATAATTCGAAGTTCTGTAGGGAGGATGAAAAGTATCATCCGTATAAGATACAATTGGTTCACAAATTGTCAGATGATGATTTTAACCGAGAGCTGGAGTTTTGCAAACGACTGATGGACATCTGTAATGTCGACGAACATTTTGCATCTAATGTAGTGTTTTCCAATGAGATAAAATTTTGTTCAAATGGAACAGTTAACCGCCATAACTCAAGGTATTGGTCAAGTGAGAATCCTCATTGGATTCATTAAGTACATACCCAGCATTCATAAAAGTTGAATGTTTGGATAAGAATTGTCGAAAATAGGCTTATAGGTCTATTTTTTTATAGTAGACGGAAACTTGAACGCTGACAAGCATTTACATTTACTGAATAACCAAATTATTCGTGCATTTTAACAGAATGAGCAGTTATCATAAAATGTTTGGTTTCAACAAGGTGGAGCACCTTCTCACTGTGATAGGCGGGTAGAGACGTAGAGTATTTATAGAGTAGTCATATCATTCTCCGGATCTTGGCGCATTAGAATTTTTTCCTTCGGGTTATCTAAAATCTCGTGTTTACGTTAAACGACCAACACGCTTGCAAGAATTCAAACTAAGAATTATTGATGAATGTGAACTAATACGTAGAGAAGTTTCGGAAAGAGTAATCAAGAATTTGTTAATAGGGTGGTATATTGTCTGGAGAATTTATTTACCTCGTAGAATCTATGGTCTTATTAAAATCCATAAACCCGATTCTTCCGAAATTCTTTTTCAGAAAATACATCTAATTATCTCTAAAATGTTTTATGAAAAAATCACTGGCTTTATCTAGACACTTTAAATTTTCAACCTCCCCAATAAAATCAAAACAGTTTTTAGCTTGTTGACTGACATACCTAATCAAGAATGTCTAATTTTCAGATTTATAAATCGAATTGCAATCACATGATTAAATCATAATTATAACAAGAATCCTATTTGAATTAAAATTATTTTTTCATTTGATAATAAATTTTATCAAGTAAAGTCTACTAATGGGATTTATTATTTACTTTCTTATTAGGTTTTACTAAAAAGCATATTTACTTTTGGTATTGACGACGTAATAACATGTTTAAGTATCGGAGAACATCACTTAGATCAATTTCTAAATTGAATTAATAATACTCATTCGTATCTTAAATTTACTAAACAAAATAAACATTTTGGATTAATCCTTAATACGGATTTAAGATCCCTATTGTAAGAATACTGTTTAATAATAATCCAGTTATAAAATAAAGAGTAGAGATTGTTTTAAAAATCCATATCAATATTTTATTTAGAAAAGTGCATATAGGTTATATTAGAACACAATGAACTGCAAGCGAAACGTGAACTGATGGCCCACTTTGACGAATGCCGCCGTTTAATAACAATAATAACACCGAAACGACCTTGCCTTGAAACATTTCAAATGACCAAAGTAAAATATAAGCACATGTCGTAAAACATAAACATCAAGCAATTAGCAATTAAATTATATATTTATAATTTTATTATGGCGTTATTGTGTCACAATTAACGTAGTAAAATTATTATTTATTTGATTTATGAAGTCGTATATTTTGAAAATTTAGTAATATAATTATTGTTACTATACAATTTATTGAAGATAGTATTACAATAATAATACTATATAACAATCAATTTGCTGCTTCTCTTCTTCTTCTTCTTCATTGGCCATCGACCTTAAATAAACAAATCTATATTTATATCAAAATTGAATAATTTTAATTTATATGATTATTATAGATGTTACTCACGTTTTGACAATGATGTGAATGTCATAGGTATTAAAAATTTTATTTAATGCGTACACCATTCACATAAAATTAAATTAAGAGAAAACAATTCCTAAGACATTATAATATAAATTTTAAAAAATACTAAAATATATACATATGTATTGAAGAAATGCTTCTGAAGAAAGAAATTAGTTTATAAGAATGAAATTAAAAACATAACTATTTATGAAAATTGATACTTATTATTAGTGTCATTTTTCATAAATTATTAATTATTAATCTTTTTAATTATTAGAGGTATAAAGTTACTTAAAATTAATTACAATTAAGTAAACTAATATTATATTTAGAATATAAAAGAAAACAAATAAATCAACTGAAAAGCAGTAGTTTAAACTACTGAATTATTTTGTACGAAGCAGATTTTAAATATATATATATATATATATATATATATATATATATATATATATATATATATATATACAACATTCACTAGAAACCGGCCATAAAATAGACTTCGAAAATGTGAAAACACTTGCCACAATAGAACACTTTCATAACCGAATAACCCGCGAAGCCATAGAAATCGAAACAAGACCCTACGCAATGAATAAACGAGATGACTCACAACGTTTGCCGAATACATGGAAATACATCCTAAAACAAACCGAATCACCCATAACACAATTCCACAAACGTCGAACAAACATCAGCACTACATTAGAACGAGACAGAAACACCAAAAAAACACAAGAAAGAAACACAACAAGACGCCCAATGACAAGGAGCCAAACAAAACTGACAGAGAGGGGATTAACCGAACTTACATAAATACAGCAACGATCGGAGCAGCAAATCAGTAATTCCTTGCGAATATACCAGAAGATGATGGCAGCGAGACCATCGAAACGTCGTATTCCCAAAATACAATCCACGCGGACAAATACCCGAAAACCACACACCATATATATATATATATATACAGGGTGAGTTTTTTTCGATGTTCTCTATGGGGACCTCGGAAACTATAAGAGATAGAAAAACGGTTAAATGGGGAAAGAAGTGTAGATTTATGAGACGAATAAAATTCCACTTTCAAAGTTTTCGAAAAAATCAAGGGTAACTAGATATTTTGAAAAAAGTAAAAAGTGTCAAATTTTTCTAATCAATATATCTCGGTTATTATAACAGATAGAAAAAAACTGTAAAGAACAAAGTTTTAGGTAATTTTATGTAGATTAATAAAAAATAATCAGAAAATTTTTATCGCCATTATTTTCCGAGATATGACGCAAACTTACATTTTTTTAAATGGAAACCATAGTTGGCTATGGCCTCATTCAAAAGGTAATTTTTTTCTCTTTAATCCAATATCACATATGACATAGTTATTTCTAAAAATAAGTGAGTTATAGTCATTTTAAGATTTATTATAAATAAAAATGGGTAGGCATGAAATAAATAAAAGTAAAACAATTGCAGTTGTTTATAATTATAGCAATATTGAAATTATTTGTTCTACAAAGTTAAACAAAAATGAAAAACCAGCATAAGAATAATAATTTTGTAATTATCAAATGGCCTTCTGTATGTAGTATAAACCCATTTGTCAAGAGGATAATATGTTTCTTACAAAAATATTATGAACAGATGAATCGCGATTCACTAATTGTGGTATTTTTAATCGCCACAATAAACATAGATGAACTCAAGAGAATCCACGAGAAGTTTCACAGAGAAAACTACAAATTAAATTTGGTTTTAATCTATGGTATGTTTGGATTAATAATTCTCGTTCCATATATTTTTGAAAGCTCACTAAGTGAAAATGATTACTTTATTTTCTTCAGAAAACATTCGTAGATACTCTCGATTGTTTAAATTTATCATTACAGGCAAGATTGAAATGGTTCCAATATGACGGTGCTCCACCTCATAATATGTTAGCTTTACAAATTATTTAAATGATGCTTTTCCTAACTCATAAGTGGGAAGAAATAAACCAATCCCAGAGCCACCTAGATCTCCCGATCTGTGCGTTTTAGAATTTTTTCTGTGGGGCTATGTAAAAAATAAAGTATATGAAAAATCATACCAATCCGTGGAGGATCATAAACTAGCTGTTATTTAAACATTTAATTCAATTTACATGAGAATATTCAAAAAAGCCATAAATTAAATTTTAAAGAGATATAATTTACGTCATAATAGTATTATTAGTGGACTCTTTGACCATATTTTTTAATATTAAAATTTCTCTCCCATTGATATATTGATAATTACAAAATTACTTTATGCTGTTGTTTCATTTTGGTTTATCTCTGTAAAACTAATAATTACATTATTGCTATTATTATAAACAACTGCAATTGTTTTACTTTTACATTTTTCATGGCTACCCATTTTTTATTTATAATAAAATTTAAAATGACTATAACTCACTTATTTTTAGAAATAACTATGTCGGATGCCATATTGGAATAAAGAGAAAAAAATTACCTTTTGAATGAGGCCATAGCCAACTATGGTTTCCATTTAAAAAAATGTAAGTTTGCGTCATATCTCGGAAAATAATGGCAATAAAAATTGTCTGATTATTTTTTATTAATCTACATAAAATTATCTAAAACTTTGTTCTTTACAGTTTTTTTCTATCTGTTATAATAACCGAGATATATTAATTTGAAAAATTGGACACTTTTTACTTTTTTCAAAATATCTAGTTACCCTTGACTTTTTTGAAAATTTTGAAAGTGGAATTTTATTCGTCTCGTAAATCTACACTTCTTTCCCCATTTAACCGTTTCTCTATCTCTTATAGTTTCCGAGATCCCCATAGAGAACATCGAAAAAAACTCACCCTGTATATATATATTGTATAATTTACTTCAATTTACTCAAAAATTAAGTATTATTACACGTTCAACAAGTAGTACAAAAATTATTTAGTCATTTTTAGTTAGAATAATACATTAAAATGTCGTTCCGTCTTTTTAAGTTAATATTTAGATTGAAATTTAAAATAGTGAAAAAAAATCTGCTCAGCAATTATCCTTGAATGATGGCCCAAGGTGTGTAATATGATTATAAATGCACATTGCTTTTATTTTCACTTATGTTCATGAACGTATTTATTTTAACCTTAACAGTGTTTTGAACTATTAGACAACCTTGAATATTTAATGATTTTAATAAAGTATTTTTTGTAAATTAGATTTAGAGTTGCAGTATTAATGAAAATATTTGTATTTAAAAGTATTTTTGTTAATTTTTATTTCTAATTAATATACACTGAAATATTACTTCGATGTAGAAGTAAATAAAATACATGTAAGATTTAAGTACCAAATCTTCAAGAAATTTAGAAAAGAGCGTCATATCTACAACAATGAGTCTTACTAAGACTACAAAACAAATTAATTTTGAAACAACTACTTCTCTGGCTAACAAAATTAATTTGCGTGTTACGAATAGTACTATCAAAGCTACACTAATTTGAATGAAATTATTTCTGTTGAATAAACTAATTAGTTTAGAAGGTTAAAGAGAAAATTCTGGAATTTTCAAGAAAATTTTACAGATTTGGATTTTATAATGATAAAAAATTAAAGAAGTGTGTGGAAAGTTCTAAAAATCTAAATTTAATTCTGAAAATCTAGAAGAAAAGAAATTGGAAATTTTTAGGTATCTGAAGAAAAATTGCTGGACAACTTCAAATACTTAAAAAACATTCTAAATCTGATTGAAACATTCTACTGGAAATGTTTCTTCGAGAATTTCAGATAATTGTAAAGAAAGCTTGTGGAGACTGAAAGAAATGTTGCTGGAAAAGTCCACAGACATATTTACATACCTTAGAGTCTAAATCAAAATCTAAATAAAAAAAATGGCAATTCTAGAAATCTATAAAAAAAATAATTTGAAAATTCTGGAATAGGAAATTCTACAAATTTGCTGAATCATTTTTAATATTTGGGAAATAAATTGCTGATAGATAAATCTGCAAATTTGTTAGAAGAATTCTTGGCAATTCTAGGAATATAAAAACAAATTAATAGAAAAATTTTGGATCCCTTAAAGAAAATTTTAGAAATTTGGAAGGCCATGATAAAAATTCAAAAAATTCGAAAATTCTGGAAATGTTGAAAATATTTTGCTGGAAAAATTTACAACTTAATATAAACAATATCCAAAAATATTGTAAAACATTTTTGAAATTTTTTAGATATTATAGATAATTAATTAGAAAATTCTCAAACCCCTGAGAAAAAATACATTTTGTAAATTAATAAAAAATATATATAAGATTCGTGGAAAGGTATTAAATCAAGCCTAAATGTGATTAACTATAGAAAGTGATTTATATTTAAGCTTTAATTTGGATTATGCAGGTTTTACATTTTTTGCAGCAAAACCATCAACATTTAGTATTTAAAGTTATCATATGTAAAGTGGTCGGGTGGCCTCTAACCCACCCTCCAATCAGTAAATTATAAGCGAGTGTTTTAATTAAAAGTTGTAAAATGCAAAGAAGCAAAAAAATGGTGATCACAGTAATTTCCTTACATTTTTCTCACAAATGGCTATTCCTAATAATTTGCTCAATTTTAGATACTTTACAAATAATTGTTATATAAATTTCATGTGACTTCTATAGTTTATTAGCAATCAGCAAAAAATATCATAATATTTAATTTTTATTTTTTTTTTCTCACTAATTAAGAACTTTACGAAAAACATTTTCAGTTTCCTGTTTCCTTTAACTTTTATTTGAAAAGTAAATAAAAATATCAAGAATAATCAAAAAACGCTTCGAGTAAACATCCACTTCCGGTTTATGAATGTTTACCAAAAGCTTTTCAGTTCCAGTTTTATCGATAAAACTTTAAGTTTAAAGTTGCATCTCAAACGGATCATTCGTTTACGAGATACAGCGCAAACAGACATACTCAGTCACGAAAACAATACTTCCCCTATATATTCTATATAGGGAAAGTAATAATAATTAGAAAAACACTTAAATTACAAAAACATGAGTCTAAGACTACAAAATAAATCACTTATTGAAACAACTACTTCTCTGGTTAATACCTCGATAGACATTGAATTATACAAAAGTTAACTAGAAATGGTTAAGTGTATAGTAAATAGTTTGTGAGTGAATATGGTATGACAAATTAGATCAATAAATGAATTTACGTTGTTGTAAAAAAATTTAATAAAAATATACAGCTAAAGAGAGATTGCAACCTATAAAAACTATCACTTACGTGCATTAATTATTAGGAAGAAAAAATTCCGAAAGGAATTCAAATTAATACTATAAGGCAAAGAATTTATCATGAATTATATATTAATGAAAATGTGGTGATAACTTGAGACAATCCTAGGTAGAACAGAATTAGAGTAAGAAAAGCTAGTCAAATAGTGTGATAGATAATAAAAAAATCAAAGCAAAAAACTTATATCAAAGTAAAACAATGCAAATAAAAAAGAATTATGCTAGATTAACTAAATCGGCGAGAAAGCAAAATATATGAAGTTAATGCTTGCTTCGTGATAATCCATACTTACACTGGATTGAAAAATCCACAAATATTATTGACAAAATGAAAGCGTTTATGCTTAGTGTTAATTTGTGCGCGTGTGTCGTCATCATTGTGGTAGAAACTTGGTTGTCTGACACTATTAATCATTCATAATTAGATCTAAAGAACTTTGAAATCTTTAAAGGTGATAGGTCTCCTCGAAAAAGTACAAAAAGCAAAGGTGGAGGAGTCAATTACTGTTCTAAAAGAATTCAAAAGTAGTATTAAATTATGCGTAGAAAACATCCAACAGTTGTTTGTTAAGATTAACAATAAAATTATAATTAGTTTGACATTAAATCCACCTGCATCTAATATTTCCAAGCACCAATACCATGCCCAGGAAATTGAAACGATGTGTAGTGCATATCCAATGTATGACTTGATATTTTATTGTCAAGTATGAAATGGAGCAAAACATGCACATAATTGAATTCGATTATTTTCCAATAAAAACTATTTATTTTTAATCAAAGTATGTACCCATATTATTGATACACTTTTTCCATTGTAGATGTAACTCTTTTATCGCTTTTCTATAGAAGCCTGGATCACGGGAGTCTATAAACTCTTGAAACAGCCTGTTAGGAATTGATTTTTTCCAGATGAAAAGTTGTTTAAATTTTTAAAGAAATGATAGTCAGTAGGGACAAGGTCTGGCGAGTACGGTGGGTGACGGAAAGTTTCCAACTCCAACTCCTGTAGCTTTGACACGGTTATTCGTGCGGCATGTGGTCGAGCGTTGTGCAAGTGGTTTGGAGTCATCCGATGGATGTTTAATCGCAAGATTTCTCATCATTTCGTCTAGTTGATAACAGTTGATATCTGCCGTGATTGATTGATTGGCCAGGTTCCATAAAACTGTGGTGGATGACACCTGAGCTAGACCACCAAACAGTGACCATCAGCTTCTTCTGGCGGATGTCTCGTTTCGGACTGTGTTCTGGTAATTTATCTTAGTCCAACCATATTGATGAACGCTTACGATTATAGTACATGATCCATTTTTCATCACCTGTAACAATTCGATTGAGAAATGGTTCGCCTTTGCTGCGAGAAAGAAGAGAAAGACATGCGTCGAGTCTTCTTTCCTTCTGTGTATCGGTTAATTCATGCAGTATCCACTTGTCCACCTTTTTCACTTTAGCGATTTGTGCCAAATGAGTCAAGATTGTTTCAGGGCGTCATTATCCACCAGTCTTAGGCCGATCAAGTGATAGGGGGCAAATTTAGAGAATACGGTGAATGGGGAATTAATTCGTAGCCTAATTATTCTCATATAATATGAGCATAAATAAGCCAAAAATGGCTAAAATATTGCCTAAATGGTTATAATCTACTACTGAAGAGGATGCCATCATCTACTCGTAGTATTATGGGTCTGAGTGGAAGAACACCACGTGAACTCCGCCCGCATGTCCCCTGCTCTAAATTGTAAAGTGTTTATATATTTATACAAATTGTTAGAACATTGCTTTAAGTGGACATGTAAAGATAAATAAAGAAATAAAGAAATAAAGTTTGGCCATCGTTTTGATCGACTTGTGACACGGCGCATTGTCTTGGTGAAACAACACTTTTTCTTCTTCAAATGGGGCTGATTTTTCCGCGATTTCATCCTTCAAATGCTCCAGCAATGTTATATAATAGTCGGTGTTGATTGTTTTTCCCTTTTCAAGATAATCGATGAACAATATACTACACGCATCCCAAAATACAAACGTAATAACATTGACAGCCGACTATTGTATTTTTCCTCGCTTTCGATTAGGACTCGTTGCGTGCAGTCTACTCACCTGACTGCCGATTGGATTCTGGAGTGTAATGATGACGCAAAAACTCCTTAAACCGTTTGGAACAGTGCCCATTTAGCATGCCCAAATATTCATCCACGATATGTCCAACACGTCTCTTTTTATATCTTCAGAGTCTCAGCTATCTCGATCATTTTCACTGTACGGTCTTACACAATTATTTTGTGGATTTTTTTTTATGTTTCCGTCTATTTCAGCTTCTTTTGGACGCTCACTGCGCAATTTAGCAAACCACTTACGAATGGTTGCTTCCACTGGAACAGAGACTGGATATCACTTATCAAGTTAAGTTCTTGTTCCAGCACTATTTTTTATGTTATTTATTATAAAAAATAGTGATTCATTAACACACGAAATTTCTTTTTATCCATTTTTTATCAATAACAAAAGTTGCATTACTCAAAATGCCATAACTCACGAACCAATTGTCTGACGTATCGTTTGAAGGTTAGTTTATACTGAAAATATTATGGAAAAAAATGTATCGCGCTCTTTCAGAAACGATACTTTTCAGCTGAACTGTTATATAAGATTCAGGTAATAAGCGCGTTTGAAATCGAGGAAGAGCTATTCATTGCCGTTGACCCAATTCAATGCCACACTATTCACATTGAATTTGATCAACTATTTTTTCTACCTATTAGCTGCTTTTACTTTATTCATTAAAGCACCTTACCTTGGACAAATAATTTCATATGTACTAATTATTTATCAAAATATTATTCATTATAAATATTTTCACACCGTATTAATGTTTTTTACTGTATAAAAGAAGTTTTCGTAAATAAGTAAATAAATAAAAAATTAATAAAAATTTCCATTATGTTTATTCTTCATTTATTATTCATTATATTTAAAAGCACCAAATTGAAGTTGTTTTCTCATCAACTCGCAATTAATTGAAATCGAACCAAACGATCAAATTATTTTTCCATGCAAATGAATACATTTATTGTCTACCGCCAATAAAATCCTACATTATCATAGTGATAGGCGATAAACAAGTTATTTTACTACAAAAAATAAAACGCAAGCAGATAAAACTTGTCAAGGTTAGACAGCAAATATTTTGAAGAAGTTATTTATAAAAATTAATGAACCCCAGCTCAAATTAGAATAAATCATTAAATACTTCAACTGTAGAAGTCAGTTAATAAGTATAATTACTAGTATTATATATATATATATATATATATATATATATATATATATATATATATATATATATACAGGGTGTCCCGTTAATGCGGGGAAATGGCTGGACCCTAGATTCCTGAGGTCAAAATATGACGATTTAATGCAACTTATCTATATCCAAAAAATTACGGTTAAGCCGGATATTGGCTTCAAAGTTTCAAAAATTATTATTTCTTTTGTTTATAACAATTGAACGCTTTATTTGATTTGAATGAAATTTATTTTTTAAAACTACCATAATATAATACATCATTTCAGTTATTATGACTATTATTCGTTAACAAGAAGTATAAGAAACAGTAGTACCACCACATAAAAAGTAAAATATTTTTTTATTGGTGGATCCAATAAAAACTAAAAAATACAACTTAAAAGACCATTTAATTTAAAAACTTTTTCATCTCTTAATAATATTTGATATCTTTTACGGTTTTTCCACAAAAAAATAAAACATATATTTTTTATCTAGTAAAAACAAAATCTAATTTTTCATCGAATCGAAAATAAATGTTTTTCGTGGCCGTCTTTGTTTAAAAAATGTAAATTATGTATAATAATTATTATTTAGTATCTTTTGACAATTAATTTTTAACTTTATTATAGTTCACAAATATTCATATTTGGAACAAACAGATATCTCGTTTGTATTAGGATTTTGCAAAGAAAATTGTTTGAAAAGTGTTAGATGTTGTTTTGATTTATTTTATTAATTGATATTATTTAATTTTTATTCAATTGAGTAAGTTTATTTACTTATTAATGAGTGCATAATGTGTATACTATAATTATATTTTATTTTTTGTGCAAAAACCGTACAAGATATCAAAAACAAGAGTCAAAAAAGTTTTTAAATCTAATGCCCTTTCAAGTAGATTTTTTTGGATTTTATTGGATGCACTAATAAAAAAATATTTTAGTTTTTAAGTGGTGGTACTACTGTTTTTTATACTTCCTGTCAATCATTAATGGCCAAAATAACTAAAATGATGTATGATGTTATGGTACTTATTACTAATAAATTTCATTAAAATCAAATAAAGCGTTCAATTGTTATAAACAAAAGAAATAAAAAAATTTGAAACTTTGAAGCCAAATTCCGGCTTAACCTTAAATTTTTGGATATAGATAAGTTGCGTTAAATCGTCATATTTTGACCTCAGGAATCTATGGTCCAGCCATTTCCCGCATTAACGGGACACCCTGTATATATATATGGGTTATTCCACGCTATACGGCACGGAATATTGTGGCCAAAATAACAAAAGACATCCTTTTTAAACTAAAGTAACAGACTAAATTAATTATCTGACGTTTTTAAATACCATAGAAAACTAGATACATTAAAATTTTTACTTAAAAAGTACTAAAACGGTGCAATAAACAATATTTTGGCGTTTTCTGTTAAAACGAGAAGACTTAACATTTAAAATATAAATACCATTCGATAGGTAATGAAAACGTGCATTTGCTGATAAATTAATAAATATAGCGTTCCATTTAAATAAATGAAGTTATAGCCATTTAAATTCATCATTTGTTTAATTCCAATTTTTTTACACCCGGTATAAGATGTCAAATTTATTATACTTGGAAAATACAATATGATCTATTGTTACATTTCAGTGTAAATTTGGTATGCATAACTTAATTACTTTTTAAGTATTTGAAACATGAAAATTAGGTTAAAATTTTTACAAATTTCAAATTATTTCAAAAACCTTAAGGTTTAAGTAATAAAAACCTTATTAAAACATACATTTATTTTGATCGAAGGATCCAAAAATGCAATAAAATACAGGGTGTTTCATTAAAAAAACACAACTTTGATACTTTTAGGGTTTTTGGGACACCCTGTATATTATGAAAGTAATTTTAAAAAGTAGCCCTAATAGACCCCCATATATCCCAAAAGTGAAACTTTTTGAAAGTCACGTATTTTGGCCACAATATTCCGTGCCGTATAGCGTAAATAACCCTGTATATATATATATATATATATACAAAGTGGTACTATTAGTAGTTTTAAATATGGATTAAAAAAATTAGCGAAAACGATTAATAGTTTTTTTTATTGCAAAATAAAATGTCTACTTTCGATACTAAAAAAGCTTTTTAGATAATCAAAAACATAACTTATGTTTTTCTTTAACAATTACAGTGCTCACTAATACAAACGCAGATGTTGAAAGAGGATGATGAGGATGAGGATGGGCCACAAATTACAGGAAAGAAGTAACTTTTTTACAACAATAACATCAAAACTGAATACACATAAATAATCTATGCGACTATACAGTCTAAACATATAGTGTGAGAGGTTTTAGTACTTAGCCTTCGTACAATTACATTACAATATATTATCATTAAATTAAATTAAATAAATTAAGCATTATTAATAATTTTAAAGTAGTCTAATAAATTTAGGCGTATTTTTATTCCCCAATAATTTAGAATAGTGTCAAAATACTTATTATGATAATTTGATTTTAACTAGAATAAATTCAATTAGATTATTTAAAACATTTAAATTGTGTATGAAATATATTATATTTTAATTGTAAAGAAAATAAATTGTAATTAAAGTATTATCACTTTCTTCACAAATATACATCTAGTGAATAAAAACAATTTGTGAAGAAAGTGATAATACTTTAATTACAATTTACTACAATAATCTTCACGTAACTTAAAAAAAATATATTTCTGTAAAGAAAATGTTTTTTAAAAAATAAGTTTTTCCTTAATAATATAAATTATGAAAAATATGTATTATAAACGCTACTTTTTTTAAAAGGTATAGAGTTTAGAGTTTATTTATTTCCAAAAATAATGAATACATTCATGGGTGGGTCAATAAAAAGTTCAATATAATACTTAGTACAATTAATGCGGATGTAAAGATTGAATATAAAAATAGTTCTAAATAGGAATATAAATTTTAAAATGATAAAGAATAATAAAGCTAAGTGAAACAGCATTAATTACTGCATAAATATAGTGGATAATGCGTATTAAAAAACTTAAAAACTAGGCAGAACACAGACTAGAATTAGTGTATAGATAAAATAGAACATTCATGATTAAAAATTTAAAATCTAGATCGTAAGTCGGTGGCGATTTCGGAACCAGTGCAAAAAGAAATTGTCAAAGAGATATTCTCTGAAACAACAAATCTTTTACGTTATCAATTTTGCAAAAGAATACAAAAGAATAAATGTGAAATATAAATAAAATCAAAAAGCTACATAAAATGTATATAGCAAATAACTACAAATAATAAAATAGGTACTTATTAGAGAATAATATTTTTGAATACACTTCCTAATTTTTGAGGATCTTAATTATTGTGTTTTAAGCAAAACTTTTAGATTTCTGTCAATAATGTAGCATAATGAAATCAAGGAGTGTTTCAGAATAATATGACGTAATTACTATTATTTAACTTTACTATTTCATGACATATTTTGTTGTAGATAATCGTAAATTATTATACTATATTACTAAATGAGTTTGTGTTTCGCGAAATACATGTCTGTTGAAAACAGGTAATTGCAATTCAATGAGGCGAATATAAGAGAATATTCAAGATATTCAATGAATAATGAAAGGTTTTTGCTAAAATATATTAATATAGTAGATAATAAACATATTTATTACTAGAGAGCGGATAAATAAGCTTAAAAAATGTGGAAAAAAGTACTTATAAAAGCACTAAATTTAGAGAAGAAATGCATTTCAAATGCATTAAGACAAGCAAAAAAGCATTAAAGCAAACAAAGAAGCACCAAGACAGACAAGAAAACTATATTTCTGATTTTGTTTTAATTTCTTGACCAATGCATTCAGATATTTTCTAAATTGAATCTTTAAGATTGTTTATTAAATTTGTAGATTTGTGCAACATTTCCTGCTTTTCTAAAGATTTTATTTTGTAGCTCACAAAATTTAAATGGGTTTAATGTAAGTTAAATTATTTTGAATCTCTTGTTTCTTAACTGATTGCTTGTCGTCACGGGAAAGTCGTATATAACATTTTTAAATCCTTTAAAATTGTTCGCATAGATGTCGCAGCATCTAGCTAAGTTTCCTATCTTGTTATCACTGGTTAATAGAGCAGTGAGGTATCAGGTATCTCCTTGATCTCGCTTTCATAAAAACTTTTATTCCATTTTTAATTAAATATACCAATGAAAATTGAAAATTTCATTCTTATTGTTTCAGCAATAGAAAACAAATTCAAAACGTGCTTAGCAAAATATATGTAATCTTTAAAGCATGCTTTAATTTCTTTTGAAATCCAAGTATAAATTATATTTAAAGTTTAGTTAACTCCTAATTGAATATATATTTTTTTAAATAAGTGATGTTATCCATTTTAATTTTTGTGTTGATTAATTGATTAATTGGTATTATCATTAAGTATATTATCATTGGAAGTACTTTTATTTCATACAAATTTTTTGTTTGAAAGAAAAGTTTAGGTTACGTTATCTATAACAAATTATATTTAGAAAATGACAAATATAAATAAAAACGTAATATCAAGAGTTAATATTCATACCATAAAATAAATTTTTCTTTCAAGAAAGTGATATATTAAAAAAAGTCAACTTAACAATTAAAATTAGAACTTGCACTTTAAAATCATCTCAAGCCAATATTTAACTTTAATGTCGTATACAAAGTATTCATTCTACAGCAAATCAAACCTATCCAGACATTCCTATGGGAACTTTTACATCACCAATTTTCTCCACATGGAATGGATCAGGGTGGGTTCCTCCCACACCTTTCCAACTGTTCTTTTCTTTTGGTAACTTCTCAACATATTCTGCCCTAGTTCTTTTATACATCTCTCTTAAAGCTACATCACAAAGCAGAAGCAAACCAGTAGAATTTGACACGCTGGTGCAACAATAATTTGCAGATTTGGAAACCATATACATAAAAACATTTACCAAACATGTAACCAGCGACTGAGGCTTCTGTACGAGCAATCCTCAAACCTTGTGATAATATACCAGCAAAATTGGTGGTACGAAAACTGTTATAACAACTTTCTGTTATGCATCTTCTTGAAAGGTTTGATCTCTTCTCTTCTCCTTGACGTACATAATCTTGTATAATTTTGAATTCCGCTGTATCACTTCTGAGAACATTAATTCAGTGTTTAATTCTTCATAGTAGCTGTCCACTCCTCCCGATGTTGAAGATTTCATTAAATTGTAAGCTATAAAATCCATTAGGTTTTCATTCATTTCATTTTTTTTAATAATAACATTATTGCCTAATATTGGTAAATCATTGACTTTATCGGAGTCTGGAATGTAAGTATAGAATCGATTAGAAGCATTAATAAATCTCAATTTTCAAGATTCCTTGGTGATCAGTCCTTGTGCCTCCGATAGCACTCCATAAGCTTTCTTCATTTGTGATTTACGTAATTTACCTAGTGGCATATTTTCAATATCTAATCAAAATTCCAACATGACTTTCTTCATTGAATTAATATCAAAGATGAGTTACATTAGGTGTAGGCAATTTGGAAGGAATATCTGATTGTATATCCATTTTGGCTTCGTCTTCACCGTAATCGATATCAATTGGATACATACATATCATGAAATAATTTCGCACATTCCAGCAATTGCCAGTTTTCTTCTCATAGAGGCTCTCAAAATGCCTCTTATTTTTTTGTAGCGAGGTCTGAGGTTCAAGTTTGTTTTCACCGATTGTTGTACCACTACAGTCCCATTCCCTAAACACCCAGAACTTGCCACCTTTGTCTGACTGCAATAGCTGCAAATTTGAGACTCGCACGTCTGGGCGTAACTGACTACAGCAGTGTACTTATCATTTCCACTTTGGTATCTGGATTATTCTCCAAACCGGAATCTAGATCAACAGCAGCTCCACCTTACAATTTTAAAGTACCCGAGCTTGTGTAAATACTTGTCGATTTGGATTTAAGGCTAGCTAAAGGTTCTGCTGGCAAACGATGATGGCAATGAGGAAATGGTTTCATTCTACGCAAGAGCTACATATTTTTCTTTCCAAGAAAGATTTAAATGTATTATATTGTAATTTTCAAAATAAGCAAAAGAAGCAAAACAAAAATCTTAGCGTTAATTAATCACATTTTTCAAGATTCGTATACATATTTAGAAATTTTTTCGAAACTATAAATATTATGGATTAGCATAATGGCTAGATATCTGCACTATATTTATTACTAATCACAAAGTTTAAAAAAAACACATTTCCATATGATCGTAAACAAGATAAATGCAGTCGATTAATATTTACCATTTGTTTTTTTGTAGAGGAAACTGCAAATGGCATTTGGATTATTTACATGCCGAATTTTTGAATAATCACTTTTTTCTGAGAGTTTTGTTGCACTCTCAAAAAGTTGGTGTTTGAAGAGTGAATAATAATATTCTTAACACGATTAAACTACAATATACTATACTCATAAAATAGTAAAACAATTATAGAAATATTTTGCTTGGCATTCTTCTAATTTATCTATTAAGAAGTATTATGTTATCACTTATCTTAAGAGCACAATTCACAAATATGCATTTCTTACAATAGAAGAATAATCTATTCTATCGTTAGAGAAATGAATAGAATTGAAGAGTTTACTTGCTAAATACATATTGTTTTATGATTGATTGGACAATTCACGTTAACTACTTGACCTGACAGATTTCCAAATCAGTTTTACCCATCGTGTTACTCGAGTCAAACCTTACTTTGAAACTTATTTTACATTTTGATATATTTTTTGCACACTTTCATATATATGCTTTGTGCCATGAAAGATGTTTGTTAGATATAATTGTAACACATCCATATAGTAAAGACCAAGGTTTCAACAAGGAAAATACATTTTAGAGGTCTTACATACAGGACTGAGGGCATAATACATGGAGAATCATTAGAGAGGCAATAGAGATCGAGAAAAATCTCATAACTTAAAACTCCTGAAGATGGCTTATGAGATGTCTCCGAAACGTTGGGACTTATAATTGTGATAAAAACATAATTTAAAAATCAATTCAATTATTGGAAATGTAGAATTCTTGAAGAAATTTTAAATCTTCATAGAAAGAATGTAATGGATATGCATTTTGAGGATATTAAATGCAGTATACTTAAAATAGAGTAGAGTAGTTGTTTACTATGCAATATTCATATATTAGTAAGAATATACACGGCGTATTTATAGAGCTGTTAATTTCTTTTCGCAACCAATAAATAAGTAATATTGAGAGGTCATTTTTTTGTAGTAATTGAGCTCAAAAACATGTAAATTAATTTTACACTGCGACTTTTCAAAAAAAGTATTAATCAATCGTTAGTGATATTTACATCATATTATAATGTATGCATTTATAAACCGGATTATAATAATAACAAAACCTTGATCTTTGTGTTATTTTTTTTCACTTTTTTTGACACTTTTATAGTAGTTATATTTTATGTTAATAAATAAAGCAGTTTAGAACTTGTTTTTTTTTAATATATCAAAACAATAATTAATAAATAATATAACATTACATAAAAACATTTTTCTAGAGTCATAAAAATTGGTAAATATATTCGAATGTGACATGCATATTCATTAAATTTTAATTTCTTTAATATACTATTCTAAAGATGAAATGGGATCATTCAACTATTGATAAGGTAAATAACTTACGTTTACTTGTTTTACAATTCATTTTTAGAAGTTGATACGACTTATCTAACTAGTTTTGCATTGTGCATTCTTTTGGGGATGCAATAAAGATATTGATCAAAATTTTCAGGTTATCTATGGCTATGGCTTGGCCATAGTTTGAGTTATTTTTAATGTGGAAACTACAAATATTTTTTTATTTAAGACGGATCAAAAATATGCTTGTTATTTATAAAATGTTTCGCAAAGCTCGTTTTCGAGTTCTTCTCGAATATAGATTGTTGTGTTCTTTTAATCGTAATTCAACTATTGGTTATATAAATTTAGCTATTCTGCTATTAGTGGGTAATACGATTGTCATACTTATATCTGTTCATTGATAACTTCACCACATCATAAAAAATACTAGTATTTAATAATATTGAATGATTTTATTACGCTGATTATGTTGGCACAATATAAAGTTAAATTTTAGAGTTATTTATGATCTGATATTTAAGATGAATTGTAATAAGACGGCATGTTATAATTATTAATAATGTATAATTATTAATTCGAAAACTTAAATAATTTTTGGAAAACAATTTTTTTAACTCTAATTTATTAAAATTAAATAAATGTGCTCATTGTACATAGTTTCTATGAAGTTAATGCAATAATAAATTATTAGTACTTTTTGATTCACTTACCGGATCGTTAAATATTTCTTCCAATCTACTGTGCATATCCTTTCCTTTCTTATCCCTGCATATCACGAAAATACTGTCAATATCCCTACATGCCCTCAGAAGCTTCTCCATAATCGCTTTTCCGAAAAACCCGGTACCGCCAGTCAAAAGAACTGACTTCCCTTTAAAAAACTCCACGATATTGCTCCCATCCGTATTAATATCCTCCACTATTTTCGCTTGTTCTTCGGCGTAGGTAATGGCCGGATTCTTGAAGAACTTCCCATTTCGTACAATTCCCTCGGGCTGGGGCATGATTATTTAATGATTTCAGAAATTTTCAATTGAACTTGGAGATGTGATGTGTTCGTGTTAGCGAGCGGTCGAACACTGAGCACGTTATCCGGCGCGGTCTTTTTCTAGGTTTCGAAGATTGCGACTTGCGCTGCATACGCGTGGTTGGTCACTACGTCTGGAACACGTTTTGCATTATTTTTTTTCCTACGCGTTATTATATGACCTGGTGGTATCACATCGGCCGGACAATTGGCCTTAGATAGAGGGGATTGAATGAATCATCAACTCCGAATATAAAGATGGCCTATCGGCTCTACTCAATCGTAATATGTTTATGATGGTGTGTAGGCAAAATAAAATTATTGAATAAAAAAGTTGTATAGTCTGAGGATTGATTAAACATGAATTTAAATGAAATTAACATTATAGTCAGTTAAGTTCAATTTATTCGTGCCAATACCTTCATGGGTTTATACTTGTAGAAATATAAAGGTGTAATAGATTAAATAACGCAATGTTATAGAAATGTTAACATTATAATATAGTGTTCTAAAATTCAAGAAAATATTAATACATCGATTGAATTTGTTCATAAACTTGTAAAAAATTGTATATTACAAATTAATTAAGATTAAATATATTTTACACATATACTTATAAATTGTACGTTAAAATCATACATTAAACACTTTAGAAAGTGAATATTGTTTAATATGTAATTTAAACATTTTGTTATTAAATTGCTTTACATCTTGTGGAAGTTAAACAAATCAACGTGAACGACACGAGAGGATGCAAAAAATCTATTCACATTCGTTGTTCTGGACTTGAAGAGATCGAGATTAACTTGGTTAGCAATTTCAATACGCACTGGATGTGTCAGAAAAGTTTTAATACGAACTCCGTTTCCAATAACGACATGGTTAGTCTTGAAATGCTCAATAAATTTCTTTCTGACCAATTCAGTGGATTTAAAGACGAAATAAGAAGTACAATTGCATCACGACTTGATAGTTTGTAATCGCGTATGAACGTCTCGAGCATTTTGCGTCTGGGGAAAATTTATGTGATGGAGTTAATTTAAATTTACTTAATAGTAACAGTGATAACGAAAATTGAGGATAGACAAAGAAGGTTGTGCAACGTCCTCCTTTATAGTGTACCCGAATTGTCAGCTATTGAAGTTAAAGGATGACTTTAAGTATATTCAAAATATTTTGGCGCCTCGTGCTTTAAATATTAAACTACAAAAGGTTATGAGATTAGGTAAAAATAAATCTAATAACAAGCCCCGACCAATTAAAATTATTTTTCGAATTATTGCTGAAGCAAGGGATGTTCTGAAAAGTAATGATATTGAAACTGATAGCAAACATCAATTTCGTGACGACCGCACCTTGAAACAAATTAGTTATTTTAAACAAATTACAAGTAAGCTAGAGAGCAGAAAATCGAACAGAGAGTCTAACTTAATTATTGAATTTAATAATGATGTTCTTTTCATTACTACCGCAAGCGCAGTTTACTATCAGAATGTGGAAGGAGAACTCACAAAAGTTAAAGATTTAAGCTAGAAGTTTACAACAATAATTTCGATATTATAATTATTACTGAAACTTGGTTTTATGATGATATTTCAACTAGTCAATTGCAACTTAATAAGTATGATATATTTTGTACAAATCGTACCATCCGTGGTGAAATTAGAGGAGGTGAAATATTGATCGAAATAAAGAGAGAATTAAAGAAGACTTGAAGCATGGTCTTCTTTAATTCTCTCCGATAATTCAATAGAACACATTTTTGTATCAGTTACATTTAATAAATTAAGTTATATAATTGGTGGATTATATATTTCTCCAGCATCACCTTCTGTATTCTACGAAGAGCACGGTAAAATCTTGGAATCTATATATGAACAATTTAACTTTTCTAAGATCTTAATTTGCGGCGACTATAACCTTCCATTGCTGAAATGGAATGTCAACGGATTAGTATAGGATTCTGCAAATTTGAATGATAAAAGTGTTGAGTCAATAATCCATTCATACTCAGTAATTAACTAAATCAATATCTTGCCCAATTCAAGAGAAATATTATTAGACTTATTTTTTACTAACATATTAATGTTGCCTTATCAGACGATCACCAAAAAATATATTTATATAAGCTGGGTGACCATTAAATCAAATCAAATCAAATCAACTTATTGCACTTTTTGCCGTCCTAATAATAGTTAAAAACATTAATACATATTTGTGGATGTGTTCGTCAACTTAAAACTAAAATTAAAATTTTAACATAGCATTGAAAACAATAAAAGACAAACATTATTTTAGTTAGAGCACATACATGTTAAAATTTCCTATAGAAATACACATATAAAATATGGATATTTACACGAATGTACATTAAGAAAATCATTGATTTTTGAATTCGCAGTAGATGTAATAGCATTCGTTTACCAGGAATTGTTTAAGCGGTTTTTTTAAAGTCGTTTTACTACTACTAAACATCTTTATTTACAGAAAAAAAAGTACAATACTTGTAATAAATTAAATTAAATTAATTCTAATGTGAGACACTGGCTTCTAGTTTTCTGTCCAACGGCTATCGACCCGCGGTCTTTCAGCCTAAAGTCGTTTTATTTTTACATTCTCTTATGTTTAATGGTAATTTATTATATATCGAGATTCATTAATATTTAGCTGACTTTTCATATAGGGTTATTTTGTGTGTCGGCAAGCATATACCTTGTATTGTATTCATGGTGGTCCCCATTTTTAACAAATTTTGCTTTATTTTCCATTGCGTACATAGCACATTTATATATGAAGCTTTTGAGAGGTTGTAGTTTTATGACACCGTGTCCTCCAATTGGACATACAGATATCGATCCGTGAGAAAGGAATTAATTAGTTGGAGAACATTAGCGCGGACCCCAATTGCAAAAAGCTTTTCACACATAAATTTTGCGTGAATTTTATCGAATGCAAAGGAAAAGTCATAGAACAACTCACTAACACACAAGCCCACATACAACTTGTTCGTAATATCCTCTATAACTTCGTAGGTTGCTGTTTCTGTTGATCGTCTTTATGAAATCCATGCTGATGTTCCGTCACGATGTTGAATTTGCTTAGATAATTCCATAGTCTCCTCGCAATAATGATTTCAATTATTTTAGAAAAGTAACACAATATTGATACCGGACTGGTGATTTTCCATTTCTGTGTTACTCCCTTTTTTGTGGATTGGTACCACTTTTGAAACCTTCAGTGCGTTTGGGAATTTATCAGTACTAAATTCCACTATCTCATTTACAACACCTTTTATTACTGGGGATGTAATTTAGTCCTTTTCTGCACTTTTTTATTTTTGAGTTTTTTAATTATTTCTATTACCTCAGAAGGAGTCGTCGGTTCTAGAAACATTGTATGATGACTAAATTTTGAAGTTGTGTACTTTTTTGAAATGTTAGCTTGGAAGTGGTTCCCAATTTGTGTATCTGTAATGGTAAAATAAAATTGTCCAAATTTATGAGTTATTTCTTTCATATCATTTACGTAGCATCCATCTTAATTTTTTATCCTTATAGGTTCAAATTTTTTATTTATACCTAAATCTTCTCGAACCATTTTTCATTTCCTTTTCTGCGTATTATGAGAATTTAATATTTCTCGAGCATAGAACTGTCGCTTTGCCTGTTAAATTAACATCCTATACACTTTCTTATCGACAAAGTATTTTTCTTTTAATTCAGCTGAAACTACGTGCTTCATTGTATGAAACAAGTTTCTTAAGTTTTCACTTGTTTGTCGTATTTCTTTAGTTACCCATTTATTACGTTTTATTCGACAGTTTGCCGTTTTTACTGGAGAAGAAATATTAAATTGGTGTTCAAATTCATCACTGAATCTTTTAAATGCCGAGTTTATTTCATTTGTCTTAATAATTTCCCAGTTTACATTTTTAAGACGGGTAGACAACTCATTAATCGTGCATTAATTTATTCCTCTTATTCGTTTTGTTGTATTTTCGGATATACAGTAGACGTCTCCCAATCAGTTTAAAATTTAAAATAATACTTTTACAAGAAAATATTGATAATAATATAGTTAATCTGTGTGTCTGATTAAATTCGCTCTGTCCTTTATATTCTCGTGGGCTCCTTTATTTTATTACTGAGGTTAAACGAATCAAATAAATTACAAAGCATTATTTTTTAAATTTATGTTGACATGAAATTTATATTAAAGTCACCATAGAGAATAATTTTTAATATATAAGCTCTGCATTTTTGTGAGTAAAGAACTCAGATTATCAAAAAAGTGTTTATATCTTCGTTCGGTGGTCGGTAAAAAACGGCAATGCCAATCATTTCTTCGTTTATATGTAATGAGCATACAGAAAATTCTATATGGAATTCTACACAAAGATAGTTCATACTCTTCTCTTCTTTACAAACATATTTGGCATCAGATAGTATCATAAGGCCTCCATGTTCCTAAATTTTCCTTGTAAAATGCGATATTTGTTTATATCCTGCTACCCTCGTGTAATCTACATTAGCTTCAGTACTCCAGGTCTCAGTTAAACCTATTATGTGTGGTTTTACGTCGAGTAATGCCCACTCTAATTCATCCGTTTTTCTGAATAAACTTCTTGTTTTGATGCAATACCCTTACTTCTTGAATATGTTTAATATTTTTATTTTTTATTTATTTGTCTTTCTTCTAGATTGCGGGTGGCGTTGGGAACAAGGACTTGATTTAAAAAAAAAATGAAATGGACTGATTTTGCTTCCTATTGGCCATATGTCTGGATCATTTAGAAGTTCTTTGTCTGAACCAAGTACGCCGATTTTAAAACACTTATACTTTTATAATGATCAGCGACTCGTCCCTTCTAGAGTCTCTATAATAAAATTATCGATTCGATTTCCGCATGTCCTTTTTTGCATGGTATAGACTATATCTGAATCTCTATTACTACAGTTTATAATCTTTTTATGTTGATTGTCCGCATTAGTCATTTGTGTATTGCTATTTAGTGTATTTATATTTTTGTTAACATTTGAGTTCATTTGTCGTCCCGTCTGGTTTTCACAAATATTTATTGTGTTTTCATTTAAAACACTCGTCTGGGATTCATTTATTTTCTTTGGATTATTTTTATTTTGTGGTTTTTTACCCCGCTCCTGCGTTTGGAGTCCTCATGATAGTTGTTTCTTTCTCTTCCAACGATGACTCATTTGATTAATTTTGAAATATTCTAATAGCTGTCGTGGATGGTTGTGATTGAATTTCGCTGTTCCTGTGTGGGTCAATAGCTGGTATATTTTAAGAGATGTCAATTAAGTTATACAATAAATTAATTTGTTGCTTAAGGGATGATATGTTGTCCCATTGATTGTCAATTATTACGTCGTTCTGTTTAATTATTTCCTTCAAGTACTTCATTTCAATGTGTATGTATTCCTGTGGGTGAATCACCGTGTCTCCACTATGAAAAAAATCATCATATCTCTCGTTCTCCGATTCTTCAAGGTCGCTGTCAATCTCACTGTCACAACAATTTATATACTTAACACACAGTTTTACATATAATATATTTAATATATTTTACACATCCCGGGTGCATTAACGATCCACATTTTACACAACAGACCGCTAGATGGCACTTTTACAAAATCTAACTCGCTCGACGCCATATTTGATATAATCCCTATTATGCTTTTAATAACTATTTTGTTGCTATAAATTGGGCTGATGTTCTGAAAAATGATCATATTTGTACATTCCATTTATATATATTCATACTTACAAATAAAATTATCCTAAATGGATAAAGAAGGAATTACGTGAACTCATTATCAAGAAAAAAAAATTGCTCGCAAAAAATACAAGGAAAGTGGTTCGACTCTTGACTATGAATTATTAAAAAAAAATGCCTAGGGCTGTTTGTACGTTGCCAGTAAGTCTGTATATATTTTTTTCATTTGGGATGCTGAGTAAGTGAAGAATTATTACTCAAAGTATTTAAAATGCCCTTTTCTTCACTGTTTTTATTTTAATACTAAAATTTAAAAAAAATACTGAAGAAAGGGGCATTATAAACCTTTTGAGGTCTGTATAATGATTATATTAATTGTAATGTTCGAATATATATGTAATCGCATATGTGTGCATACGCATACTTGATGTGCACAAGTTCAACTGTCAGTAATAAAATTGACATTATTCGTATATCAATGTGTCTAATTGAAATCAATATAAAAACCCCCATCCCGCCTAACAAGAAACACTACATTGGCGACGAGGATTAGTACGAAGTCGTGGGAGAAATCGCGATAATACAAACCCGATTAAACAGTGTGTATGCTATTTTTCCGATTAAAAGTGAACTCGGACACGTGCGTTGGTTAAGAAAATGGCGGCGAAAACAACAATGGGAATCCAAGTGGAATTCGACCCAAAACTCCACGACTGGAAAATATTTAAAGGTCGTATCAATCAGTTTTTCATCGCTAACGATATTAAAGTAAATGACATCAAGAGAGCAATTTTACTAAATGCACTATCTCAAGATGCGTACAAACTTTTAGAAAATCTCGCAATACCGGAAACACCCGAAAATTTAACAGTGGATGAAATAACAGAAATATTGGATGGATTTTATGCGCATAAGAAAGCAGTTTTCGCAGAAAGATTCAAATTTTATTCTGCGGAAAAGTCAAATGAAGAAACAGTGATGGAATGGTACGCAAGATTAAAAGCATTAGCCGTCGATTGCAAATTCGGGAATTATCTCGAAACAGTCCTTCGAGATAAATTTATCATCGGTATGAAGAGCGGTAAAGTGAGAGATAAATTATTCCTGGAAGATGAAACGTTAACATGGAAGAAGGCGTTGGAAATCGCACAATCAATCGAGTCTGCCACATCGCAGTTTGGCATAATGGAAAACAACAGTTTTTCGAGGATTAAATTCGAGCCGACGGAAGCAACCGTACACCGGCTGGACTTATCCAGCCGGTGTACGGTCTTAACCCGAAGGAGCAGGGACACAGGTATATCAACATCATTAGCATCAACATCGGGATCATCGGTGAGACGGGGTGTGATGACGAAACGCAGCGGTAACACCGGACCAATCGAACAGCAGAGACAGGGAAGCGCTACATCGTGTCATCGCTGTGGAAGAAACAATCACATCGCCGCGAAATGCCGATACCGGGAGTATACGTGCAATGTATGTAAACGAAAAGGTCATCTGAGTAATGTTTGTAGAAACAAAAATATTAATTTCATTGAAAATCAAGAGAAAATTGACTCACTATTTACATTAAGCGCCAAAAATGGCAACCCAATATTAGTTAATGTTTTGATAAACAATTTTGCTTGTCAAATGGAGCTTGATTCGGGGGCTGCAGCAAGTGTAGTTTCAAAACATTTTTGGAATAAATGTTTAAATTGTATTCCATTATCAGATACCAACATTAATTTAATAAATTATACAGGGGGAAAAATTCTTCCAATTGGAAAGGCATCTGTAAATTTAACTTATAATCACTGCACAAAGTTGTTAGATATTTACGTCATTAAAGGCGGTGGCCCTCCATTGTTAGGCCGCGACTTTTTAGAGAAATTTAATTTAGGATTTAGGGAAATAAATTTTATTAAAGAAAGTGATAATATAACAACTAGATTAGTTCAAAAATTTCCACAGGTTTTCTCAAAGAATATAGGCACACTTAAAAATTTTAAACTAAAAATTAAATTAAAAGAAAATGCAAATCCTAAATTTCACAAACCAAGGGCATTGCCGTATGCCATAAAAGGTAAAGTTGAAGCAGAACTTAATAGATTAAAAAAAGAAGGAATTATATCACCCGTAAAATACGCGGAATGGGGAACTCCTATCGTACCCATTATGAAAAGTGATAACACAATTCGTATATGTGGAGACTACAAAGTCACGTTAAACCCTCATGTTGAAATTGAGCGGTATCCTCCACCTAGAATAGATGATTTGTTTTCAAAATTGCAAGGGGGGCAGCAATTTTCAAAAATTGACTTATCTAGCGCTTATCAACAAGTTTTGCTGGATGACAATTCCCGCAAATTAACAGCAATCTCAACACATCTTGGGACATTTGTCTACAACAGACTACCTTTCGGTATTAATTGCGCCCCAGCTCAATTCCAGCATATCATGGATAGGCTATTCGGTCATTTAGAGGGAGTGTGTGTATTCTTGGTCGACATCCTTATTACAGCATCAAGCAAAAAGGAACACATTAGCAGATTATATCACGTTTTGAATATTTTGAAAGAACAGGGTTTAACCATTAAAACAAATAAATGTTAATTTTTTCAAAATTCTTTATCATATTTAGGATTTATCATTGATAAAGACGGACTACATAAATCGCCGGAACGCATCAAAGCAATAAAAAACATGCCAGTTCCTACCAATGCAACACAACTTAGGTCATTTCTAGGGACAATTAATTATTATAACAGATTTATTCCGCACATGCCAGATATTTTGCATCCATTATATGAATTAATAAAAAAAGATAAAGCCTGGAATTGGACAGCAAATTGCCAAAATGCTTTTATAACAATTAAAAAAATTCTATTGTCAAATAACTTTCTATCTCATTACAATGCAAACCTACAACTAAATTTGACAGTTGATGCATCTAATTTTGGTCTTGGAGCTATATTATCTCAAGTTTCAAAGACAGGTATTGAAATGCCTATTGCATTTGCATCGCGTACGTTATCAGAAGCAGAGAAGAAATACTCTCAGATTGAAAAAGAGGCTCTTGCTATTGTGTATGGGGTAAAGAAATTTTATCAATTTGTATATGGTCGAGAATTTAATTTATATACCGATCATCAGCCACTTGTATCAATTTTTGGCCCAAAAAGGGGAATACCTGTATTAGCAGCAAACAGATTGCAGAGGTATGCATTATTTCTTAGTGGATTTAATTTTAATATCAAATATGTAACTTCCAAAAAGAATCATGCAGATTTTTTGTCACGCATGCCTATTGAAAATACAGATAAGGAAAACGATGCAGATAACAATATACATTATATTAATTATTTAAACGATTCCGAAATAACAATTAATTTTGAACAAATCAAAGATGAATCTAATAAAGATCCGACTCTTATTAAGATTAGACAATTGTTAATTGATGGTTGGCCGCAAACCTGTAATTCAGACCCGGAATTAAAACCATTTTTTGTTAGGCGAAATGAAATTACAATGGATAATGATGTATTATTATGGGGATTCAGAATCATTGTTCCAGTTGTTTTACGTAACATAATTTTAAAAGAACTACACAATACCCATCAAGGGATAGTTAAGACGAAGTCACTGGCTCGCTCTTATGTATGGTGGCCGTCATTAAATGCAGATATAGAAAATATGTGTAAAAATTGTGAAATTTGTCAAGAATTTCGATCTACACCAAATAAAGTACCATTACAGGGATGGCCCATTCCAAATAAAGTCTGGGAACGTATTCACGTTGACTTTTTAGGTCCTTTTCACGGAAAGCATGTACTAGTAATTTCAGACGCATTTTCAAAATGGATGGAAGTTTTTCTAATGCATAGCATTACCACACAGAATACTATAGATAAATTAAGAGAAACATTTGCTAGGTTTGGTATTCCAAAACTGCTGGTATCTGACAATGGAAGACAATTTGTTTCGCAAGAATTTAGATATTTTTTACAAATGAACGGAATAAAATTTTTAACGTCACCGCCCTATCATGCACCATCAAATGGGTTTGCTGAGAATAGTGTAAAGTCAATTAAACAATTCTTACTCAAGGAAGCTAAAAATGTAGATAACAACAATGTTAGTAATTTCAAATGTTCAATAAATAAATACTTGTTAACTTACAGAAATACCGAACACTGTTCTACTGGAGAATCACCAGCCCGAATAATGTTAGGTCGTCCATTACGAACAAGATTAGATTTTATAAAACCAAATGAAAATATCTACCGTCAAAATAAAACCTTAGTTGAAATAAAAAATAATTTAATTAACGCCCAAGTTCGTAATAGTCGAAATTTTAAGGGGCAACGGAACGTGATTTTCCAGATAGGACAAAGGGTGTTGGTAAAGGATTATCGACAAGCTAAGCCAAGATGGATTAGTGGTACTATTGAAAAAAAAATAGGAGCTGTAATTTATTATGTTAAGGTAGATGATAGTGATTTACTTTGGAAACGTCATGTTAATCAAATTTTGTCAAATGAAAGTGATTTTAGTGATAGTGAAAGTTTGAAGGAAAATGTTAAAAATGAGAGCTCAATTCCTAATTCAAATGATGAAAATGTATGTGTAATTGGGATGGATACGGCAATTGTAAATCCTGAAAGTAATTCTGATGACAATAAAATTCATAACACCGAAACTCTTGCCGAATCCACCTCAGTTTGTTGTGAACCGGACTTGGCGGCACCTCAACGTCCGAAACGGCGCCGTCGACCGCCTGAGAGATTACAAGTTAATTTCTAAGAAATGTTTGTAATTATTTCTTTTTGTAAAAATGTTGCTTTAGTCAAGTCGGGAGGAATGTAATGTTCGAATATATTTCCGACTATATTTTTATATATATGTAATCGCATATGTGTGCATACGCATACTTGATGTGCACAAGTTCAACTGTCAGTAATAAAATTGACATTATTCGTATATCAATGTGTCTAATTGAAATCAATATAAAAACCCCCATCCCGCCTAACAAGAAACACTACATTAATGAAATACAATAAAATATTATTATTAATCCACGTTTTTTCCTTAAATATATAAGAGAAATGAAAAATGAAGATGGTATACCTAAAGAGATGTGTAATACATGTTGTAACATTAAAACTAAAAAGTACAAAATATAATTATTTCTGGCGGTAACAATATTATTGATTCTTTCTCGAACGTTTGTTTTCAGTTTTTGTTAATAATATTCCTTATACAATATAAGAAAATGTTTAAAATAACATTCAAATAAATGAGTCAGTATTAAGTGTAAGTCCTGAACAAGTGTTTAAGGGTATAATAAATTTAAAAGATAGTTTTTCATCAGGTCCTGATGGAATTCCAAGTATTCTTATCAAAAACTGTGTATGTACATTGAGCATTCCAATACATTTAATATTTTCAAAGTTTTTATCATCAAGTAGATTTCCAACAAAATAGTAGGATAGTTTTGTTAATCCAATTTTTAAAGGTGGACATCGTAATGCAATGTAAAATCGCGGTGCATGTATACAGTCAGTAATTCCAAAATTACTTGATATACTTATTGCAGATCAATTGTCTTTTATGTCTAGCCAATATTGTTTTCTAATCAACATGGATTTTTAACAGGACGATCCACTGTTACAAATTTACTTACTTATAAACATTTTGTATCGAATGCTTTGGAGAACAATTGCCAGGTAGATACAACATATACAGATTTTTCCAAAGTTTTCGACCGAGTAGATCATAATATTTTGTTGTTTAAATTAGAATCTTTGGGCTTCAATGATGTTACTTTATCATGGATAGAATCATTTCTTATTGATCGCCGGCTTAATATAAGAATAAATGATTACAAAGCAAACTTTTTTGTTGTTGGTTCGGTGGTTTCGCAGGAATTTGGGTCCCCTGCTGTTTCTCTTGTTTGTAAATAATATTCAACATGTAATTAAAAATTCCAACTTTCTGCTCTATGCTGACGATCTTAAATTAATAATAATAATAATAATAATCTTTATTTATTTTATTACACTAAGTATTACATAAGTCAAACATTTGTATTACATATTGGATTGATGCGGCTGTTACTTGTCGAAACTCCATATATTATTATTTATTACAATAATTATAAAATAAACACATGTTTAATTGTAAGTGTCAAATACTATAAAGCATAAAAATTGGGATGGGTTTAGACATGAAGTTAATGCTAATTTTATAAATAAAAATTAAGTAATGTTTCAGAAAACAAATATTTAACATATACAGGGTTATTCACGCTATACGGCACGGATTATTGTGGCTAAAATACATGACTTTCAAAAAGTTTTACTTTGGGGATATATGGGGGTCTATTAGGGCTACTTTTTAAAATTACTTTCATAATATACAGGGTGTCCCATAAACCCTAAAAGTATCAAAGTTGTGTTTTTTTAATGACACACCCTGTATTTTATTACATTTTTGGATCCTTCGATCAAAATAAGTGTGTGTTTTAGTAAGGTTTTTATTACTTAAACCTTAAGGTTTTTGAAATAATTTGAATTTTGTAAAAATTTAACCTAATTTTCATGTTTCAAATACTTAAAAAGTAATTAAGTTATGCATACCAAATTTACACTGAAATGTAACAATAGATCATATTTTATTTTCCAAGTATAATAAATTTGACATCTTATACCGGGTGTAAAAAAATTGGAATTAAACAAATGAGAACTTTAAATGGCTATAACTTCATTTATTTAAATGGAACGCTATATTTATTAATTTATCAGCAAATGCACGTTTTAATTACCTATCGAATGGTATTTATATCTTAAATTTTAAGTGTTCTCGTTTTTACAGAAAACGCCAAAATATTGTTTATTGCACCGTTTTAGTACTTTTTAAGTAAAAATTTTAATGTATCTAGTTTTCTATAGTATTTAAAAACGTCAGATAATTAATTTAGTATGCCACTTTAGTTTAAAAAGCCTGTCTTTTGTTATAGTTGTCTTATTTTGCATTTTTTTGTTAGATCGTTAGTAATCGTTATTGTTTGAACATCGCTGTTGTATTTTTTGATAAAAAATGAAGATTTACTCAAAAGAAGGGGTTATTGGCATTATCTTTATGCTTGGAGAATGTCATCAAAATTGTTTATTGGCTTGTCGAGTTTATACTTAAAGGTTTCCCGAAAGAAATCACCCTAAGCCAGCCATTTTTGAGAGACTATTAAACCAATTTAAAGAAATTGGAAGTGTCAGTTATAAAAACCCCAGTATAAGAAAATCTGTGTAAATTTTCATTTTTTACTATTAAATACAACAACGATGTTCAAACAATAACGACTATAACAAAATACAGGCTTTTTAAACTAAAGTAACAGACTAAATTAATTATCTTACGTTTTTAAATTCCATAGAAAACTAGATACATTAAAATTTTTACTTAAAAAGTTCTAAAACGGTGCAATAAACAATAATTTGGCGTTTTCTGTAAAAACGAGAAGACCTAACATTTAAGATATAAATACCATTCGATAGGTAATTAAAACGTGCATGTGCTGATAAATTAATAAATATAGCGTTCCATTTAAATAAATGAAGTTATAGCCATTTAAAGTTCTCATTTGTTTAATTCTAATTTTTTTACACCCGGTATAAGATGTCAAATTTATTATACTTGGAAAATAAAATATGATCTATTGTTACATTTCAGTGTAAATTTGGTATGCATAACATAATTACTTTTTAAGTATTTGAAACATGAAAATTAGGTTAAATTTTTACAAAATTCAAATTATTTCAAAAACCTTAAGGTTTAAGTAATAAAAACCTTACTAAAACACACACTTATTTTGATCGAAGGATCCAAAAATGCAATAAAATACAGAGTGTTTCATTAAAAAAAACACAACTTTGATACTTTTAGGGTTTATGGGACACCCTGTATATTATGAAAGTAATTTTAAAAAGTAGCCCTAATAGACCCCCATATATCCCCAAAGTAAAACTTTTTGAAAGTCACGTATTTTGGCCACAATATTCCGTGCCGTATAGCGTGAATAACCCTGTATAATAGTATATTACATAACAAGAGTTGTAAGTCACATATTACGTACGAGTGGAAAAAGTTGCACACGAGCCGTTAGGCACGTAAGTGACTTACAGCTCGAGTTAGGTACTATACTTTTTCTACTCCCATTCATTATAATTTGGAAAACTTTGCAATATTGAGGTTATGTTTCACTATTAAAACACTTCGCAGCATCGAATACATGGCCCAAAGAGATGAAGGTTTGTATTTCTTACTTATTCCGCCAAAATAGGCTAATAACAAATCTTCCGAAAAAGACTGAACTCTTATTACGCCAATCCATGAATTTACCGTAAACCACTTCGTAACGTGCTTTGGATTTTTCCGGGAGAAGATCCACTGCGGTATGTTCTGACAGTTGCCTAATTTCTGGTGGAGTTCCAACAATTTCTTCTGTGGGGTCACTTTCACTTATTTTAACAATGAGTAAATGAATTATTAATAATAATTAAACCAAAATAACGTCAATGTAATGTGTATTCAACAAAGATACATGTCAAATTCATTTGTCAAGGCTACTTGATTGAAGTTTTGTAATAATAATGGTTACGTAATATATTACGTGCTAGTTTTTTCTTCATTACGTGCATGTTTCATAATGCCATGGTTACTAATCAACAAATGATTGCGTTATTGCCTACTTACTACTATGGGAGTAGAAAAAACAAATAACGATATTTTTACAAAATACGTAATAAATAACATTTAGTTGTATAGATAAAAATTTTAAATGATTACACAAAACAAACATATTCACAATTACAATGTATAAAATAATAAATAAATAAAGTTTACTAAAACAAAAATCAAAAGGCATAATAAGAATATAGGAATATTATATACCATATGTTGTCAAGTGATACAATACACAATAGATAAAGTGAACTAAATACTAATTAATGTACTTTGATGCAGAATAATTGTCAAGATGAATGTTTCAAACAAATAGTTATGAGTTCCGTAAGTCAAAATTATCATTTAAGATTTCATCAATATTGTAAAACACCTTCTGTAAAAGATATGCTTTAATTTTGTTTTTAAATTCTTTTTGTTTAAAAGATTTGATCGACTCTGAAAGTTTATTGTACACGTTTGGACCTTAATAATTTACGCCATTTCTTGATTTTGACAGACGTGAGCGGCAGCGATATAGATTAGTATTATTACGAGTCTCATAAGCATGTAGATTGTTGTGTATGAGATAGATTTTAATATTTTATGGACATGTATTAAACATTTCAATATATACAAAGACTTTCACAAAGTTTATTTAGATTCAAGGCCGACTGTAAGACTAAGGATTTGTTCATGACAGTAGTATCATCTGCATAAAGGAACAAATTACTTTCAGTTATTGAGTACGGTAAGTAATTGATATAGATTAAAAACATAAGTAGTCCAAGGATAGATCCTTGTGGCACACCATACATTAAGTCTACTTCTTCTGATACTTGTTGGTTTAATACTGTAATTTGTTTCCTTTGTGTTAAGTAAGAATTTATAAGCCGGCAGTTATTGGGGTGGAAATTATAGAAATATAATTTTCGCACTATAATATCACGACAAACGCAATCGAACGCTCTGCTGAGATTTAAAAATGAGGTAGAGGTGTACATTCCTGCCTCAAATCCTTGAAGGACTTCATTTACAAGCGCATTAAAAGCATCCACCGTGGATATACCAGCGCGAAAACCATATTGTTTATTTGTTATCAGGTTTTCTGTTTTCACAAAATTTATTATTTGCCGATATAAAACTTTCTCGTAGACTTTTGTTATTATAGGTAATATGGAAATAGGCTTGTAATTTTTTACATTCGATTTGTCCCCCTTTTTATAAAACGGTATCACTCGAGCCTTTTTTTAAAGATTTTGGAAATGTGTTATTACGGATACACACATTTATAAGTTGTGGTAATGGTATCACAATTAAATCTATAATCTGTTTAAGTAAAGTCGATGTCATTCCATAAATATCACGGCTTTTGGAAGGTTTACGTTCTTTTACTATATTTCTTACCTTGATGTAAGTGGTTTCTTTAAATGAGAAATATGGTGGACATTTATCAAGAGAAGACCTAATCATCAGCATAATGGGGTCTTCGTTTATTTGAGGTAGGTCATCAGCAAGAGTTTTAGCTACATTGGCATAATATAGGTTAAAATTATCGGGTTCAATATCACAGGATTCATTGTATTTAGTATTATTTCGATTACTATTAACTACTGTCCATAATGCTTTAACACTTTTCGCAGCGTTATTAATAAATTATTCATTCGCAGATATTTTTGCGGTTTTTAGGGCCTCTTTGTATTTTCGAAGATAAGCATAATAATTAGATTTAAAGCTTTTGTTTTGTTTATATGCTTCTTGTAATAGATTTAAGATTTCTCGCATTTCACGTAGACGGGAATTATACCATTTTATTGAAGATTTATTTCTACAATTCTCTTTACAGGGAAACTTGTCATATAATATTTATTTAAAATGTTTGTAAAATAGTCGAAACGATCTTCAGGAGAAATAAATGTATCATCAATAAAACTCCAGTCAGTCGATTTTAACAATGTATAAAGTTGATTTATACCAGATTGATAATCGATCGAATAGTTACCGTTTTTACAGTTGTGGTGGTGGCTTTAATTTTAAGATTGACATGAATCTCAATGCGATCAGACAATCCAGAGTCACAGGCTTGAGTAGCGATATATTTCGGCTCAATATTTGTAAATACATTATCTAGACAATTATTCATTCTCGTGTTAAAATTTACAGTGCTAAACAAACCGTAAGTAGATAGTAAATCACATACATGTATGGCTTTAGATTCATGAGTGTTAAATAAAACATTAAAATCTCCACCAAGTATTATTTGATATTTAGTATCAATTGTATCTAACATTGTTGCTATTATTGATATAAAAATATTAAAATCTCCATCTGGAGATCTATACATTCAGATAGTAATTATATCGTGAATGGGTAGAAGCGATGCAGATATCTCGCAGTGTTTTTCTTGAGGTAGATTATTAATATCTTCTAAATTCTTAATTATTATTTTATCACGTAGAGAAAGCTGCATTGTTCCCCCATGCTTATATATGTTACGTGCAAAGTATGAGGCTACACTAAAATTTCCAATTCTAAAAGAATCAATTTCGGTTTTCTTCAACCAATGTTCACTAAGACACCATTACATATTACATATTAAAAATGATTCAAATTCATTAACTTTATTTCTAACACATTGAGTATTTAAAAAATACAAATTTATCTCCGAAACACTAACATTATTATAATCACATTCTCTCTTGGTTTCGGCCGGGCCGTTTAAAAATATGACGACTAACTATGATACCTTCCGACCAGTTAGTTGGATTTGTGATTATGTCATGGTATTTAAAGTCGGTGCCGATTTTGTAGGCATTTATTGTCGAGTTTATTTTTACTTGTTCGCATACACAATCTGGGGCCTTGATTAAATTATGTATATATTCCTTCATATCTTGAAGCGATACTTCTTGGCACACGTTTTACAAAAATCCACGTCTTTTTACGCTCCTCCAGTATTTTAGTTGATTGCGGCTTGGCTATTCCCACGATTTGATTTATTTTTTTGTTTGCTGTAGTTCTTCCAGTATCCTCAAAAATATCTGTGTTTTGTTTATTTGAGTGGTCACTTTTATTATTTATGCAAATTAAATATTAAAATTTGTAGTGCAGTTATTAATGATGAAAATTAATAAAAAGACTAATATGATGTCCATGAGCGTTTCTGCACTGTGTTTTACAATAAATGTAAAAACTCCAGTTAACAGTTAAAACAACTGCCGCCAGGCATTGAATGAAATAACTGTTAACTGTCGTTACATGTCTGAACTGATATTCAGCATAAATTGTTACATCGTGCTGAATATCAGTTCAGACATGTAACGACAGTTAACAGTTATATCATTCAATGCCTCGCAGTGCTGTAGTACGGGGAGTAGTTGTTTTAACTGTTAACTGGAGTTTTTACATTTATTGTAAAACACAGTGCAGAAACGCTCATGGACATCATATTTGTCTTTTTATTAATTTTCATCACTTATATTATTTGTTTGATTAGGGCTTTTAATTTTATTTTTAATAATCGGGAGAGTTGGTGAATTATTTAATACTATAGCTTCAAATTAGGAGAAGTAAAACTCTTGTAATGTTCCATTTATTTATTTTCAGATAACTGACACGTGATTCGGTCCTTGCGGATTATAATCAAAGTTTTTCCGCAAGGACCGAAACACGTGTCAGTTATCTGAATATAAAGAAATGGAATTTGAAAATTTGGTTCCATCAAGAGAGTAGCAGAACAAGTATCGATTATACTATAGTTTCATTTAATGACTACATTCAGTCACAAGAAGATTTAACTCGAGTTAATATGTGGTGTCATCAAAACTTTTTATTTTTAAATATTAATAAGTGCAACACAATAACATTTAATAGAGGTAGAAGCTGTACTGAATATTCATACATGATTGATGGAAGTCTCCAAAAGATAAATGTTATAAAAAATTTAGGCGTTTTTTAATGAAAAAAATAAATTTCAAAACTCATATTTCATTTGCCTGTGATAAAGCACGAAGAATGTTAGGATTTGTTTTACATACATCTAAATATTTTAGCAGTGATTGTTAGAAAATCTTGTTTTGTACCCTTGTTCGTTCTCATGGAATATGTCCTGTCTTGGAATATGTGTCTTATGTTTTGTCTCCTCAATATTAAAATAAATTCTTATGAAATAAGGAATGGATGCTTGGGCATCAACACATTATAGGTTCTTATTCTAAAATAAAAAGCCATTTACGAATGTACTCTCTTAGCGACCGAAGACTAGTCATTAATGGCTAACCGGATTTACTTACTCAAATAGATTTCCGTATTTCTAACCCCACCCGTATTCTTAGGAACAATCCTCTATTCAGAACAGGATTTATTAATACGAACTTAGCTCTCAACAGCAACATATCCAGGATGATGAAATATGCTAATGACTTCGCTCAATATCATTGGTTCTACTAATTTTATGGATCTTTTACTTTATTTAAACAAAAACTTCATCTTTACTATGATTTTACCTAAAATGCAAGTCTCCATTCTGTAGGATAATGAAGTAAAATCAAGGAAATGAGGCAATGGATATTATTAGTTGGGGTTTTTATTGTTTAATTATTTTTTAAGGCTAATGGTAGATTATGTGATTATGAAGAGTTTAAAATGCTCAGATCTATTTGTGTTAACTTAAGTTAGTCACATTATGAGCAATATATTAAACATTCTGAAGAATGTCTTAGCTATAACCCTAAATATTTTTGGAATTATGTTAACGAATGCACTAACCTGCGTGTTCTTCCTAGGCATATTTTTTACGAAAGTAATACCTATGATAATGGAAATAATTGTGGAAATTTATTTGCTAAATATATTTCTACTGTGTACAGCAACGGTGATGTACATTTCTTTATAATTGTATGCAATGATTCTATCTGCATTGATTCCCTTGTTGTTAATACAACTGATATTTTTAATTATTTAAATAACCTAGCGTATACTTGTACTACTGGACCTCATGGTTTACCACCGTATCTTCTGAAATGTTTAAGGATGTTGATAGATCAAATGTAACAAATTATAGGGGCATTTCTATAAAATCTGTTATTCCAAAAATTTGTGGATGAGTTGGTATCCAAACAAGTGATGCGGGTATGTATGCGTGTGATCTGTGATGAAAAACATGGTTTCCTGCAGGGCAAATCTACATTACAAATCTATTAACATATTAATGCTTTTTATTAAATACCTTAGAGAATGTATATCAGATGGATGCTATTTATACCGATCTTTATAAAGCCTCTGATCGTGTCAACCATAATATCTTATTGAATAAATTATCATTGCTTAAATTTGGCGATATAGTTATCAAATGGTTTAAGTGTTTTTTGTCTTCTCGTCAAGAGATTGTAAAATTGATTATTATGTATCAACAGAAATAAATATTACATTGGGTTCTCATTGTGGGCCAATTCTTTTCTTACTTTGTATTAATGATATCGGGCAATGTATCAAGTATTCTAAATTTTTAAAGTTTGCATATGATTTGAAATTATTTTTTATATCTTGATTAGAAATTAAAAACCCTTATTTTGTTTCATAGAAAATTTAGTACAAAGTACAGAAGACCGTGACAGACTCCAAAGTGATCTAAACAATATTGTTACTTAGTGTCATTCCAATAAACTTGACTTAAATATTAAGTCAAGTTTATTTCAGTCGTTGAAAATTGTTATAGTTTAACAATGTTATATATAATGATGTCTTACGATTTGTTGATGAAATTAAAGATTTAGGTATTTTATTCGACACTCTATTGACTTTTTCGTCTCATATTAATATACCGGGGAACAGAGCCTTCAAAATATATGTATACAGTACGATGTATTATATTATGGCAGTTATTAATAATACATTTTATTCAAATCATCAAATAAAGCGTTCAATTGTTATAAATAAAAGAAATAAATAAATAAATTTTTTGGAACTTTGAAGACAATTTCCAGCTTAACTTAATCTTTTGGATATGATATAGATATGTTGTGCTAAATCATCATATTTTAGCCCACGGAATCTGTGGTCCAGCCATTGAATTATGGATGTATTTTTCATTAACGTAATCTCAAAATTACATTATTTCGAAGGAACGGTTATGATTAATGTCAAGGAAATTAATTTGATTTAAATGCTGGTAATGTAAATATCCATCTTTTCTAGTGAGATTAAACTAAAATTCAAGTAGAATTTATTATTCAATACATTTTTGATATGTATTTTTATTTAATATTTTTTGGTGCGAATTATGAATCCAAAACATGAGAAATATGGTGGAGATATTCATTGCACAGAATATTACTTGCACTATTCACTTATTTATGTTGCTAATATTAGAAAATATTAGGTATAAAAACACCTTTGTTAATAGAAATTACGCCAACTTGATGTAAATGACGAAAACCTATTAGATTTGCATTAAATAAGCGGGATAACTGTTTAGTTTGAACTTATTATCCTTACCTCAAATACCCAAACAATACACCTTGAAGAAAAACCATAAGCCATTCTATTATTTGAAATTCAAGAAGTCTTCGATTTTGTCTAGCATTAAGGTTAATTGTATAATTTTCATCATTAAACAATTTTAACTAAACAGATATCTAAATGTCAAAATCAGCAATTCTTCCTTCCTTCCTTCCTTTCTCCGGTCCCCCTCTTTTTAATCCCTTTAAATATCTCTACAATTTTCATATGACAAACTCATAGAAATTAATTTTTCAAATCATCAGAAAGGTCAAGATCAATAATTTGACAATGACAACACATGTCATTAAAATATCTCTATTGGGAGACTAAAATATGCTTTATTTACATATTAAAAGATACTGCAGATGGTATTCTGGAGCAGAATTGATGGTTTGAGTGGAAGATCTTTCAATGAAGAGAACTCCGCCCGTCCTCCTTCCGACTAAAATTTTAAGTATATTTACATATTTTATATTATAAATTTTGTATTATTTTGTAAGAAAGGGGTACAAAGAATGTAATAAATACATAATAATAATAAATACATATTAATTTTATCATATATATATAGCACTAGAAACTTAATATTTAATTTACATAGTTAATAATTGTCAATTCATTGATAATATATAAAATAAATATTAAAGTATGAATCTTAATTTATAGAATCATTTCAATAAGCCAAGCGTTAGTCGAATATCATAATTTATAATTTTATTAATTTATTCGATTTCTTATTCCTGATTTTTTTTATAATATTCATTACCAATGCGACCTCAAAATTGCTGTGTTGATCTCGAAGGTAACGTTTGTGATGAATGTCAAGGAAATGAACTTGATTTTTACGCTGCTAATGTAAATCTACTTTTTTAAGCAGGATAATAATCCGAAATCAATTAAAACGTATTATCTAATACGTTTGTGATCTTAAATAGTTGTTTGATATTTTTATTTACAGGACATTCCTCCTCATTTATTTATTTTATTTGCTCTATTATATTGTTCTCAACTATTTCAAATTTTAGTAGGATGTTAATATCATATTCAATTTAAAATTCAAACTGCATTTTTTTCTCCAATATCATTTTTTACCAACGAGTCATTCCTCTTAATTTTATTTGCAATATTATTTTTTTCTGCTATTATTTTATAAATTCTTCTATTTTATCATCTAATTTTATTATTTAGCTTCTTTCGTATTTTCTAAAAACTGTAGGATATATTTTGTGCATTTGATTGTTGTTCTTATTACTTAATGTAGTGTTAATTTTTTTATTTCTCATCCATCTCTAAAACTTATATTAGTTTTTACCCAATTTTTATGCAATTATTTTTATTACTTTGATGTAATTTTTATTGTATAATTATACGTTGTTAATCCATGGATTTTAAAAAATAATATACTTAACCTTCATTACAGTCTGTTGGTAATTTTGAATTACACACCAATAAATAAATGATTCATCGAATTTCCTCAATAAGTGATTTACGCAGAATGCAGAAGAATGTTAAGTATGTACAAGGTTAATGTCTTTTACTCTATGTACTTATTTTGCTTTGGATTTTCTACAGCCTGCAATATATTATAATATATATGTATGTTGTTTATTATATAAATAAATATTTGTAAAAATATATATGTATATCGCGTGTTCAAGGGACTAAATAAACAAAAAGTTTACTGGAATGCGAAAAGTGAATGTAGCGAAGTATTTTTATACTACAATATATTGTTTGTCTCTGGGACGGCGAGACAGTCAATGAAACATTCCACAAAAGGTAAAAATTAGGTACGCGATCTAAAAATATTAATCCTGCCATCAAACCTTTAAATATGTAATTAACAACAACTACAATAATTTAATAAAAATATCTTGAAATTCTGCGATAATATGCATTATTCGATTATTATCCTTCTTAAAATATAAGGTTACTAGTAATAGTAACTACATAAATATTGAATAATGTTGGGAAACGTAATTTAAACATTTCAGTTAATAGATTCATAATGCTTTTATATTTATAAATTAAATGTTTACAATATAAAATCTTATGGAAATATATAATAATGATATTTTCTATAAATGACAAAAAATAAGACATAATTTTAAACATATTAGCTAAATGATTTGAATTGAATTTATTAAATATAATATAACACAACGCGTAATATTTTGTCATTTCTTGAAACTTTGAATGTGATTCTGTATATTTCAAGAAAATTAAACATAATATTATAATAGCACCTAAAACTTATAATGAAAAGATATTATAACCATGTTTACGTAATATTTTATGGAAACTAAATATAAAATATATTGCTTTATTTATCGTGCGTGATAAGTTGGCTAATGTAATAGCCGTTGTGGCAAATGATTTTGTAAGCAAGACTGACTTTTATGATGCAGTGATAGCACAAATTAAACGATTCTGTGTAAGTATAACTTTTTCAATATCAGTGGATATACGCTTTAAACAAAAACGCTTACTTTGTTGATATCACACTCAGCCATTAACCAATTAGAATTAAGCTTGTTATAAAACCGGTATTAACCAATTTAATTATTTAACTAAAAAAGTTAAAAAAATTTAAAATTAGAATGACCATTCTTCGTCGACAGACCAATCAAATATATTCAATGTATCAGGAGTATGCATTAATTCATGCGGTTTTCTAAGAGAGGGCGTTACTAGTATTATTTCGCATCGTGTTCATCCGTGACTATATTCATTTGAAAGCTACTGCCATTGCGCGTCATTTTCAGTATATGTAATTTCTTTGAAGCGTTAACAACATGTTTTTCTATTCATTTGAACATGTCGAACACTTTGTGCCAGAAAAAGTTTTCTTCTTCATTACTTCAATATGAAGAAAAGTGCTACAGAAAGTCATCGTATTTTAGTAGAGGTTTATGGTGACCATGCTCTTGCTGAAAGAACGTGCCATAAGTGGTTTTCACGGTTGAAAAGTGGCGATTTCAACTTAGAAGACGATGAACGACCCGGACAGCCAAAAAGGTTTGAAGATGAAGAAGTGGAGGCATTGCTTGATAAAGATGCGTGTTGAAATCGGGTCAGGCGATCAAAGGGGACCTCTACCGAACACAATTAATTCGTTTGAAGAGAGCGATTGCAGGAAAACGGCCAGAATATGCAACCAGACACGAATTCATAATTTTACATCATGCCAACGCTCGGCCACATGTTTCAAGACCGGTTCAATACTATTTGGAAAACAGTGGGTGGGAAGTTCTATCTCACCCGCCTTATAGCCCAGACATAGCCCCTTCTGATTACTACTTGTTCAGATCAATGCAGAATGCCCTCACCGGAATACGCTTCACTTCAGAACAGTGAGTATCAAAAATTGGCTCGATTCATTCTTCACCACCAAGCCGGAGAAGTTCTTTTGGGATGGAATCCACAAACTGCCAGAAAGATGGGAAAATGTTGTAGCTTCCGATGGACAATACATTTATCATTGAGTGTATAACCAATTTTTCACAATAAAGCCTTAATTTTCGAAAAAAAAAAACGCATGAATTAATGCATACTCCTGATATTTTAATAAAGTATATTATAACAGAAATCTAATAGAGTAATAGAGTGAAAAATAAAACATACAATATTCCACACCATGTATTTTTTGTTGCTACATCATTAAGGCATTTATACATGTTATGATCACCAATCTTATAAATATATTTAAAGCTAATCTCAAATTATCTTCAAAACCCAATATAACAAAAAGCAAAGACCTATCAAAGTAAGCAAACTAAACATGGAATCACTTACAGTTCCTTTAACAAAATTGCTCTGCCAACAAATACTTATTAGTAAAATAAATAGTAATAGCATCGTGGAACGTAAAAAGGTTGAAGCTGCCTGGATAAAAATAAGATCTAACATACTCAAAGCTGCCGAAGAAGCTTTAGGAAGAAGAATATCTAAAAAATCCACACAATCAAACACAAAACCGTGGTTTATAGAAGAGGTTACAGAACAAGTAAATGTAAAACGAAAAGCATATCTAACGTATAGATTACAAAGCTTAACACTAGACGAATACAAATCTATAAGAAATGCAGCCATCAACAAAATCCAATATATTATAAGTGCACATTGGGAAAAGTTTTCATCAGACATGGAATACGACCTTTATGGAAGTCAGAAGAAGATCTAGAATATGTTAAGAAACAGGAAAAAAACAATCAATGAACATATAAACATAACAAACATAGCACTCGGTGATTGGAAACAAAATTTCTTCCAACCTTATTGTGAGGCTTCTAAATAAGAAGAAAGAACACGCAGACATTATTAACATCATAATTGGGTTAAACACTGATAACTGAACCCAAATACAGGTAGATGGCAGAAAACACGAAGAATTCCCATGCAGACAGGAATATTTTTCAATCTCATTATGGACGAGATAATATCCGAAGTAAGGAAGGTTGGAAAGGAATACCTATTTCCAGGTACAATGTGGTGATATCGGTGGACAAATCCAAAGCACTTACCATATCAAGGGAATTGAGAAGATGTAAACTGGCAATATACAACGAATCAGTAGAACAAGTCATGAGGTTGAAATAACTCGGCGTCAACATCACAAGCAGTAGAGACCTACAAAAAGAAGGCTCAGATAAAAAAGTAGCCTTAATATCTGGATACTTACGAGATATTGTATGGCGGAACAAACACATAATCATATAAAGTAAAGTCCGCATATATACGACAAGTTATGATATATGCTGTGCAAACAAAAGCCGAAAACTCCACAACAAAGAAAATCATCCGAACAGCTGAGAAGATAAAAGAAACATCCGAGAGCTTTGTGACATTCCAGATATTGTAAGATTATCCAGAAACAGACGTCGCCAATAGAGGGATCATGTTGAGCGGATGGATGACAGCAGTTTGCCGAAGATCGCAATGGATCTCCCAAGATCTAACAGACCACCTTCCATACGATGGTATGAACAGACAGACAGACAGACAGACAGACAGACACACACACAGACACAATTTTTTTTTCAGAAATTAGTGTTATGGACTCAGGGGACCTCAAAACGGATATTTCCGCAAAAAAATAAAAAAAAAATCACGAAAACAATATTTCAATATTTCCCCTATATATACTTCGTATATAGGGAGACAGACAGACAGACACACACACAGACACAATTTTTTTTTCAGAAATTAGTGTTATGGACTCAGGGGACCTCAAAACGGATATTTCCGCAAAAAAATAAAAAAAAAATCACGAAAACAATATTTCAATATTTCCCCTATATATACTTCGTATATAGGGAAAGTAATAAGAAAAGGTAAGCCTTGCTTAACAAAATCAAGATAGGGCCACAATGTGTTTCTTAATGTACTACAGTTAAAACTTACATTAATTTAGAAATACATAAAAATATTGATTTTTACATATGATTGTTTTGCGCTCAATTAGCTATAAATCCAGCTAGTAACAGTCAAGTGACACAGTAGGGTAGTTAAGTGGTTGACACGATAGAAAGTTTTTGCAAAGTCTGTGTATGTACGTTTACTTGGCAACAAAATATAAGATTGACAGGTATAATACATCTACCTTCAGTAAACCTATGTTGTTGCCATTACAGATTTACTTAACTGTACAGGGTACTCAGCAATTAAATTGTCAAACAGCTTTGATATTACAGATTCAAGTTCTTAACGTCTTCCTTGAACCATTCGTAAAATGTGAAACAATGATGCTACTTTTCCAAAACTCTACGAAAACGCTTGTGTTAATATATTTTGTAAATATTATAAACAGTAAATATATGCACATTTTCAAATACTGACATACTCCGACATATGGGATTGATAAGGCTCTTAATTGTTTCATCTACCTGACGAAGCCACTGTGTAATGAAACATTGTAGTAAAATAATAAAAACATTTTTGAAACCATATACTGTGTCAGTATTTTATTAAATAATCTGTCATATTCAGTCTTGTAAGAATCCCTTTATTTAGAAATTCCGTTAGAAATTACAAAGCATATATTCCAAAAGTTTTAAGTAAATAACATTGCAAACTCAAAAATAACTAAAAAAACATAAGAACAATGTCACTTTTCACATATGTTTTTAAAAGTTCCCATTTGAAATGTTCTTTTCTATTATATTTGCAATGTATTTATTTATCATCATTGTTACTCTTACTAAAGAAACAGATTAAAAGTAAAATTCAATCATGACATAAAACTAGAAGATTTTATACTATGTTGCTATTAGTAAATATTTTAAGTGCACTGCCCTAAGTATTCGAAATTCCAAAAGAAAAGTAAATGTTAATTTAAAAGAATATACCTCTTTTGTCGCAGAGTTTATTTTTTTTATTCCGTCTCATGGCCAAGGGACCGATTACTGGACAAGTACACTGGAGAAGTGAATGTAGAAATTTACATTTTTATGAGACTACATGTTTCTTATTGTTGTGCTACATACAGACCATTGTACCCGGAATATTTAACATGGAATATTTTTGTTTATTTAAAAATATACAGCAGGTTTTATAACGCGTAAAAATTTAATTTTTACTTAACATCTGAGGCTGATGATTAATGTGTATCCGCTTTTAAAAGTTAAATATATAAGTAACTATGCATATATACAATTGATTGTATGTTCTATTTTAAAATAAAAAACGGATTAGTATTATTAACTTATAATTAAATTGTTTAAAACCAAATATAATAATAATAATCATTTTTAGTTTTCCTATATAGAATATACAGAAAAGCCGGAAGCCTGCTTTTTGTTTTTTTTTTCCAATATTTTTTTTAATATGCAAAATATTACAAAACTTTTCAAACAAAAGGTAAAGGGGATGAGAAACTGAACAAGTTTTATTAAAATATATTTTTCAAATTTTTTTGAAATTGCTAATATACTATTGGAGTTACATTAAATTTATATAACAAATAATAATAGAGAATTCAAAAGTGAACATATTAGTAAGAATAGCATTTTTACGTAAACCTCATAGTTTTCGAGTAAAATATAGGGAAAGTACTATGATGGCCACATCATATTTTTTTTTAAATAGGTAACCATATATACTGAGTACTACAAAAATCATAAAACCAAGGCTAGTAGAAACATTTAAGTATTAAAAGATAGCAATTAATTAAAATTTGAAAGAAAAAGGACAAAACTTGATAAATTGTTAGTCCACCCCTAGTGCTTATACATTCCCCTACAATTTGTGGCGTCCATTCTAGTAAGTGGTGGATCATATTTTGAGTAATTGTAAGCCCAAGCAACTAGTAATTCGTACTGAAGACATTGCAACGTCTCAGGATGATGCTGAAATAGTGAGTGTTCTCACTGCTCAAGACGGAAGAATCTCTATCACCTCATCTGCCTTCATATTGCCTCAAAGAATACCAAACGGGACCTACTTCCATAAGGTTTAGCACCCCATAGCACAATCTCTACAGTTTGATGCACATGCCTTTCAACAGATGTTTCACCTATTCATCAAACGTTGCTATAAATGTTGAGCCATTAGTGGTAATAAGAGGTAACTGACACTATTACAAGCCGAAAGTTCTGATTCTGTGGTTACAAGACGACCTTCGTTAGCTAATAATAAATCGGTATTTGATAGCACTGGATAATTTATCTTGTCGAAGATGGCGGTCCTAAACCTCATTAGTTCATCTTCCCCGCTTCCACTTCTGGGTCGTTCCTGACCATCTCTAGTCCATGATTGATAACAGCACATTGCTGGGGATTGGTTTATATTTCTTTAATAGAAAAGCCACCTTTGTGCAAACTAGTTATAAAACCTCTGTCGAATTCTCTTAATTGGCGATTATTTTTACGTTGCGTACTCTAGGCATAATCACAATTTCAAAACAAAGGATGAAAGGCGAAAACTGTAAATAACCAAAGAAAATTTCCTTGATAAAATCGTTAAAAAAAACATTGAATGTCATTAAACAAATCAATAGGATGAAATTTTATGAAATTTTAATCAATTGCTATATTAGTAATTAAACTCTTATGCCAAGTATTCATACATTTATACATTTTTATCGTTCTTATTTCTCTAGGCATATTTTTTGTATTTCTCTGAAAATATTTTCACTCAAAACATTTTGACATGCATTTATGTTTACTCTTAGATTTGCTTTGCACTTCTAGATATTTTAGATCAATTTGAACAATGTCTTTTCAATGGGCTGTTATAACGTTGAGCAGACCATTCCTAATGCCGGGGGTGTTATTTCGGTTGCTCGATTTCGTGGAATTATTGCATCTAGAACTCTTAAAGTAGGTACGAGACGAGCAAATGGTTGATTCTAGGAATAACTATCCCTTACTTCACACGAAGGAAGGGATGCCAAAAACACACCCACAAAATATCAATGACCAATTACAACGTTTTTCCCACTTTGTAAAAATTCACATTTTAGTCAGTTTCATTTTTGTATCACTCTGAATAAAATTAAAAACCAGTAAATTTTAAATTAGCAATAAGTGAGAAATATAAATATCTTATAAATATTTCTACAATTTAAATCAGTGCAATATAAAGAAATCCTCCACATCATTTACTAAAAAAATTATCAAGTGTGGTTAAAAATTCCATATACCTTCTAGGTCTTGGAAAGAATTTAGAAGAAAATTATTCAAAATTTTATTGTATTAGAAAGTGTAATGTTTGGTAATTAAAAATGAAAAATGATCCACCCCCAAACATGCGTACAGGTATCAATTCTTTCATTAAAATTTTCATTCACGTTTCGGGAAATAGCTGGTTTATTTCATTAATCACGTCACAGTTTTGAGTTTCAAGGTTTAATCAATTCGACTGGCTCCGTATATACATAGCCTACAAAAATAATCAAGTGGTGTTAAATCATGTAGTCGGGCCGGTCACTTAACAGCTGAATTTCGTGAAATTATGCGATCGGACAATAAATTCATTATTTTGGTGGCTTTGAAATTGAGTTAAAATCGTTCGATAGCGTAATCCATTGACCGTAACCGCATTTCCAGCGAAATTTTCGAAAAAAAAAAACGACCCAATTACGCCTCCAAGTCACATAGCGCATAATACAGTAACTTGTTGAGCATACAAAGTCTTCTCAAGAATCGCTCTTGGATTACCAGAAGCCCAAATGCGGCATTTTGCTTGTGAACGTATCCAGACAAATGAAAATGGACTTCGTCTTTAAAAAATATTTTTTTCAGAAAAAAAGCTGGGGGTTGTTCTTGCATGATCTGCTGGCTTCAATTCTTACACCAGTTGCATCTTATAAGGCTTCAAATCCAAATCCTTGCGCAAAATTCGTTGTGGATAAACCCAATTATTGAGAAAGTCAAGGAATTCTGTCTTCGTCAACATTGTGGTATACGGTTGTGATGTTTTCACTTGAACGGCTCGATCAAATACGCGTTGGTGTTGGCACATTATGTACCGAGCGAGTTCACTCAAATTGATCAACCAAATTGTAAATAGCGATCTCAGAAGGCCGATTATCTTGACCAAAAATATCATGAATTTTACGAAATGCAACTTTTTCAGATCCACTATTTTAATTGTAGATTATTATAATTTTAATGCGATTTTCGAGCGAAATTCATTTCATTGTAATAATTGCCAAAGCTACTACTCCTGATATGTCAAAAAACTAAATATCAAAACAGTGAAATTGAATTCTTTCAAATAGTCACTAATATCAAACAAACGAACTGGAGCACAAATGAATAACAACAAATTTTCTAACAGATCAAATTCAGGATATTGACAGAATAATTATAATAATAAAATGAAATAATAAACTACTACAACAATATTGAGCTGCGCTGGGCCAAGGGACACAATAATGAAGAAGACTGCTGCAGATGAGCTGACGCGAGCTTGATCGGCTCTCAGTGATACCACGGAACGACCCTCGATCGCGCCAACACCGAAATGCCTTACTGACATCCTCAAACAGAACACTCTCAAAACGCTAAAACAACGTTGGAAGGTGTTTATTCAGCGGTTTTCAGATTGGGTGAGCGCATTGCTTCCTTGGCCTGTCTGCAGCCTGAGGAGATTGTGAAAATATTGTGATTAGTCCAGTGACGGGTGCCAATTGTAAAAAAATCTGGATTCAAGTTGTATTAAATGTACCACTCTATCGGATTTATTGAATGCAGTCCGGCAGGGATCCTTTCATAAGTTATCTAAAGACAGTGAACTTCACCAAAAAACAGCTAAACTGAAAGTAGTATTTTGAATGTGCGTTTAATAATTTAATAATAATAGATTTGATTTCAAATATACTCACTGGTAAAATATTCCAGGAAATTAATAAACGATAAATAGAAAAAACGCTCAGTGATATTTAACCTTCCTGAAGGAAATTTTAAGACGTTACAGGAGCAGATTGATACTGACATCTATGGAACAAAGCAAATACTATGCATAGTAAAAGTTTCACATGATGCTATTAAACCTATCAGACTCGGTAAATATGATCCCAGTAACTCAACTAAAAAGCGTCCATTAAAAGATATGCTTGAGTAAAATGTGAACTCTTGCTCGTGAAGCCAATATTCGTATCAAATATATTAGAATTATTCCAACTATGTATTATCAAAGAATATTCGAAAATGAGAATGTACGAGGAATTAGGTCTAAAACTCACTTATTTTATGCAAGCTGTTATAACCCTTGTTTTTATATTATATCTTTAAGCGAAATTGGTCAGTTTATGATTTAGAATTATTGAATGCAAATTATAACGTTGTACGATACGACCGCAATTTATCTCTAACTAAACTACAGGTGGTGGAGTTTTAATGGCTTTAGTCCAAAATATTTCTTATGAAAAAATTGATACCACTAACATTATTGGTAAATGTAATATTAACTCTTTCTGATTTTCTGCACAATCGCGATCTGTATACCGCCTGATGTGACAACTAATATGTTAGACACTTCTTTTGAAACGATGGAGCTGCTTAATCTTGATAAGCCAGTAGTTATTGGTGATTTTAATTTGTCTAGTTTTGTTGAAGAAAAATGTCAACAAGCAGGAAAAATAGAAATAAAACAAAAAACAACCATAATAATAAATAAAGTGAAAGCCAAGATGAAAAAACAGATAAGACATATGTAAAATACTTAAGGAACTATAAAAATAGGAACATTTCATGAGTATGAAGTTTCATGAATTTCAAACTGAAAACAAAGAATTAAAACAGTTATTGAAAGATAACAAAAATCAAAATGTTTCCAAAATTTTCGAAAATGCAACAGAGAAAAGTGAATAGGATAAAATCAGGAACAACGTAATCATAATTTGAGTGCAAAAGCAAAAGAAAGGAGAGAAAACAGGTATCAAAAATTATAAAAGGACTAAATATTAACATTGAAAGAGACTAAATAAAGTCTGCAAATAGGAAAGAAAAGAACAATGAAAATAGTGAAATTATTGACCAATTCCAAACAAAAGAAACCAAAGAAAAGATGCACACCAGAAAAACAATTTGTTCAATAACTAACACAGAATGTGCTATTAAAGGAAAAACAAACGAAATATACATAAATGAACAACCACTTCATTAACAAACACACTTTTCTATAAAGAAAGAGAACTATAAAAAGAACACAAATATAATTTCCCATGGACAAGAGATGGAATGATGTATATATAGAAGACTGTAAAAAGTAACAAAATTAAAATCAAGGCCCCCAGATTTAGATAAAATTGTTTAATCACCAAAAAAGAAACAAAATATGAACATCACAAACTAAATTAAAATCATGTATAATATATATTTACACAATGCTAAAAGTATAAAAATCAAATTTCATGAAATGGAAATATTACCAAAAAATACAAAATAACCCGAGCATAATCTCAATAACTGAAACATGGTTAAGTTAACTATTAACTACATAATTATATAGCCGAATTCAACTCAAGAGATTCAAGAGGAGTGGGAATAGCAATATATACAAAACATGATATTGATTATAAGTAGAGAGCGGATAAAAAAGCTTAAAAAATGTGAAAAAAAGCACTTAAAAAGGCACAAAATTTAGAGAAAAAAAGCATTTAAAAAGCATAAAAACAGGAAAAAAGCATAAAAACACGAAAAAAGCACTAAAAAAGCATTAAAAGGCACAAAATTTAGAGAAAAAAAGCATTAAAAAAGCATAAAAACACGAAAAAATCACTAAAGAAAACTATATTTTCTTGATATGTTACACGTTTATCAACATATTTTACAAAGAAATTTGGCTTAAAACTAAAATAAACATACTTTCTTTACGCAATATATAATATCATGTAAGTATTTAAAAATTAAATTGTAATTTTGTATACGTTTCAAAATAACTAAAATCTATTCATAAAAACAGTAGATCATTAAATGTTGTTCTAAGGGTTTAATTGTAAAAATTATTACTTCTGACGCTCAATAAATTTTAGTAGAAAAGCTTCTCTTTATTTTAAATTATAGTTGGATCCATTTGAAAATTGCCATTCAAAATCAAGTTTAATTTATTTAATATTAAAAATCCTTCATTTTCAACGAATACTTCTTTCGATATTATTTTGATTTCTTGGCCAATGCATGCAGGTATTTTCTAAAATGAATCTGCTTTTATAAAGATTTGATTGTGTTGCTCACAAAATTTAAACGCGATTTTATGTAACTCAATTGTTTTGAAGGAAGCTCTTGTTTCTTAAGAACTGTTTAACAGTCTTTAACTGATTTGCTTGTCGTTTCGGGAAAGTTGTGTTTCATAGTATCTAAGAGCTACATAATTTTTTCTCGGGAATGCGTATTTTACAATATTTTCCCAAGAAAGATTTAAATGCATTATTTTGTAATTTTCTTAAAGGGATATTAGAATGTAAAAGTATTTTGCACAAATGTGAATTTAATTGAAGATGATGCTAAAGATTGTAAAATTGTGCTGTTTTGTTAGTTCAGCTTTGAACTTTTTCAAACGTTCTTGACGTAGTGTTGTTATAACATGTTTTACATACAAGTCTTGACTAGTTAGGATGCAGTTGGGAACTAAAATAAAACTTACTATTTTTAAACATGCCTTACAAAATAATGTATAATTTTCACTTATTAATTCTGAATAGCCTCTAATTAATTCTTGTATTGTGGTTTTCGCGTTTTGCATTATGGGTGAATTATATAATATAATTTATCTGTGATTCCCCAGGTTAATACGATTCACGCATATAGTAATTTTTGATAAATAAGCAAAGTTTTTGCAATGTCAATTCAATAGTTTATGAATGCGAGTTTGAATATGAAAATTAACGAAAACGGTAAATATGCGCCAGTCGTCCCATCGGTACTTTTGCCGAGAGAAGGAAATTGATACGGTTGCAGAACACCTGATTATTAGCTATCACTTAAATTTGTTTACATTTAATACTTACTGGGGCCCCTATTTATTTTTTAACGACGTTTACATCCGGAATATCATAGGTGTGATTCCTATGAAGCGTTCGTCTGTATTATCTGAATAATGAGACGGTCTATTATATCTACTTATTTATAAACGAATCCATTGTAAGTTGGTAATTTATACTAATATTTATTAATAATAAAATTAATTATAATTATTGTATCATATTATGAAGATTTTTAACAATTATGTTGTCAAAAGACACGAAGAAAATATGTAATACAAATATAATCTATAAATGATGGGATACAGATTTTTACGAAAATTCTCTATATTAGCACATTAATTTAATATCAGCGTGAAATTGTTATTAAATGTTTTTTAAATGTTTAAGAAAATGCTCCAAATAAGCATCAAAATCTAAAAAAAGCATGAAAATAAGCATAAAAAGTCAAAATAAGCACAAAAAGTCAAAATAAGCAAAAAAGCCCAAAAAAACTTAGCGCTAAGTAATCACATTCTTCAAGATTCGTATAGATATTAAGAAATTTTTTCGATGCTATTAATATTATGGATAAGCATAATGCTAGAAATCCGCTCTCTAATTATAAGGCAATATCAAATAAAATAATAAAACATTTCTAACAATGCATTTAATAGAAAACAATATTACATTCACCCTTATATACAAGCCACCACACATTAACTGTAATACCCTGAAAATGCATTAAACAATCATATTTAAAAAAAGAATAGTCAGATACTAGGTGATTTAAATATGAAGTTGCTAGAAAAAAAAACAACAAAGGAATACAAAAGTATTTAAACTGAAAATAACTATAAAATCAAAAACAAAATATTTGAAAAAAATATACGCATCTGAATAATAACGATTAGCTCCACTTGTCGATACTGAATCACGTATTGACAAGTAGAGCTAATCTTGTAAATAAAATTTAAATTTAAAGTTAAGTATATCAGACCACAATGTCCTGAGAATACAAATAAAAGTAATTTCAAAAACAAAAGCAACATATAAAATTAGATCAAAAAAAAAACTATGAATAAATAAAAAAATCAAATAAACCATATAGTTATAAATGAAATCAACAATTTTAAATAAATACCAGTCAAATTAGAAAATATAATACAAAATAATAAAAAATTCAAAAATATAAAGAGAGGAGAGAAAAGCCCTAGGATTAACGAAGAAATCATTGATCTAATTAACAAACGATATTACCAAAGTAAATTCGAAATAAACAAAAACGATCCAAGTAAACTATGGAAAATAATATATAATCAAATAAACAAGAAAGAAAGAAAAAATTTAAAAATTGATGAAATAATAAAACAAAATGGAACACTCAAAAGAAAGAGTTATCAACGAACATTGAAATTCACCGGGTATTGGTTATATTGTATTCCAGTATTCCAAGGTTGCACAATATAACAAAATCTCAAATCTCTTTAACTAAAAAATATATTGCACAAATTGAAACTGATCTCAAATCAAATCCTAAAGACATTTGGAACGTTCAGAATACCACCATCGACAATTGTAACTGGCTTTGCGGACATATTTTCAAAATTTTATCATTCAAAAACTGCATCAAAACTTGAACATGTAATTTCCAATTGTGAGTCCTTCTAAAGATCATTATAATAATCAAAAAAACATTAATGTCTTCATTTTTATAGGGTGTTTATTTTGCGTTTAAGTTAACGGTATTGTAACTGAAAATACATATTTAAAAGTTTAACAGATATTGCAGACATTTTTTTGATTAAACATTTTTAATGATAAAGAAAAAGTCAATAAATTATTATCTTTTTTCTTGAATATTTTCATTGTAAACTAGGTACGGTTCAAAATAAAACACTAAAATAATGTTTTTTTTACCGTCGATTTATAAATATTTTATTTTGGCCATTTCATTATATAAATTTTTTTCTACTCGAAAACCTTCCAACCTAAACTTAAACACACTAGATACCCAAGACTATAGATAGGTTTTTCGATGTTTGAATGTCGTTATCAAGTCAATGAGATTTAAACGTATAGCCATGATGAAACTCCATAATATACAAAAACCAAATATAATAATATACTGATGCAGTATTATTGGAAATAAAAATATACCGCGAAACACGTGACTGGAATGTAATAACTTGTGTGACGCATTTAAAAAGCAAACAGCACAAGATACATTACTTGGTACTTAATGTGACGTCAGCTATTAATTATGCGACCGAATGTCAAGCGGTGCTTTAGTACGAGAATTACTTGTTTTAACTATTAGCAATTAGTTCATGCTAATTTAATGTATGTTAACGGAGAAATTTTTCTCATTAACAATTTTAAATGTGTTTTTAAATAATGGGTTATCAATTTAAGGTTAATAACAATAATATTTTTATATAAACTAACTTTTTTTACTAATTCATAACCTGGATTTATTTAATAATAATCGCTATTAATAGAATATATTGATTAAAATTTAGTAAGAGGAAACAATTGAATGTCCTAAACCTGTTAAATAAACTATAACTATATATACAGGGTGAGTTTTATTCGATGTTCTCTATGGGGATCTCGGAAACTATAAGAGATAGAGAAACGGTTAAATGGAGAAAGAAGTGTAGATTTACGAGACGAATAAAATTCCACTTTCAAAGTTTTCAAAAAAGTCAAGGGTAACTAGATATTTTGAAAAAAGTAAAAAGTGTCAATTTTTTCAAATCAATATAACTTGATTATTATAACAGATAGAAAAAAACTGTAAAGGACAAAGTTTTAGATAATTTTATGCAGATTAATAAAAAATAATCAGAAAATTTTTATCGCCATTATTTTCCGAGATATGACGCAAACTTACATTTTTTTAAATGGAAACCATAGTTGGCTGTCACCTCATTCAAAAGGTAATTTTCATCTCTTTAATCTAATATGGCATACGACATAGTTATTTCTAAAAATGAGTGAGTTACAGTCATTTTAAATTTTATTATAAATAAAAAATGGATAGCCATCAAAAAGATGAAAGTAAAACAATTGCAGTTGTTTATAATATTAACAATATTGTAATTATTAGTTTTACAGAGATAAATCAAAATGAAACAACTGCATAAAGTAATTCTGTAATTATCAATGGGAGAGAAATTTTAATATTAAAAAAATATGGTCAAAGAGTCTACTATTAATATAGGGTCCGCCAATACGGGCGCATGAACTTTAAAATTGAATAAAACAAGTTGTGTGTGAGGTAGAAACGAAATTTATTTTTCATTCGAAAGGGTATTCGACCCCATTAAGTATGGAAGATAACATCGTTCAAATGACCACCGTTTGGTAGCCCGGATCCGGGAGGTCCAATTTTCGATGACTCTGGAGCACATATCGGCCTCAATTTGAGCGATGGCGTTGCGTATGTTGACTTTGAGGTCATCGGTGTTTAGAGGCTTGTTGGCGTAGACCAGCGACTTGAGATAGCCCCAGATAAAAAAGTCTAAAGGCGTTAAATCGCACGATCTCGGTGGCCCGTTGATATCGCCTCCGCGCGAGATGACCATGTCCGGAAATCGCTCGTGCAGAATGTCCATTGTGGCATGGGCTGTGTGGCACGTGGCGCCGTCCTGCTGGAACCACATGTCGTCCGTGTCCATATCATCCAGTTTAGGCCAAAAGAAGTTGGTTATCATCGACCTGTAGCGCTCCCCATTGACGGTTATGGCCGCCCCAGCTTCGTTCTCAAAAAAGTACGGACCGATGATGCCGCCGGCCCAAAATCCACACCAAACAGTGACTTTCTGGGAATGCATTGCCACTTGGTGGACCTCGTGTGGGTTGTTCTCACTCCAAATGCGGCAATTTTGGATTTATTTAATAATAATTTAATTAATTTGGATTTATTTAATAATAATCGCTATTAATAGAATATATTGATTAAAATTTAGTAAGAGGAAACAATTGAATGTCCTAAACCTGTTAAATAAACTATAAATATATACAGGGTGAGTTTTATTCGATGTTCTCTATGGGGATCTCGGAAACTATAAGAGATAGAGAAACGGTTAAATGGAGAAAGAAGTGTAGATTTACGAGACGAATAAAATTCCACTTTCAAAGTTTTCAAAAAAGTCAAGGGTAACTAGATATTTTGAAAAAAGTAAAAAGTGTCAATTTTTTCAAATCAATATAACTTGATTATTATAACAGATAGAAAAAAAACTGTATATTATATATTTGGCTTGTTAGTTATTTTCAGAAAGGATTGTTCTAGCATGAACATACTATAATCGTAGTACTAATTACAACTTATCCTTAATATTCAAATTTTAAATTTAAATTCAAAAATTAAATAATTAATTCAAAATAAAATAAATTAGTAATTTAGTATAATATTTAATAGCTGTACAAATTAAACCTATCAGAAAATTTAGAATAAAATCATGAATTATGATTGTTTTTCTGTATTTAAAATTGTTGTATTGGTAAATTATTTACACGTGTTTCTTTATTTCTTTTTCCCAACGTAGTGAGCCTTCTGTGCGTATCAGGGCACTGCGCACAGCGAACAGTTATTTCCTCCGTACTCGTAGGAACAGTAATGAACCACCAAAATTTAAAAAATACAGGGGCTCTTCGGAGAACCCTACCTCCCCTGGTGCCGCCTCGGCTGAATCTGAACGACCTAAACAGCATTCGGGGGCGGCTAACCGACGCCAGAGGAGAGAGAAACTCGCCCAGAGGTCAGGGACGTCTAAGCGAAACCTACATCAGGGAGAGCAAGCGTTAGGGAAGGGGACGCATCCGCGATATCCTGCACCAACGTTAACACCCGGCTCATCAGCGACACAGAAGCGAAACTTGTCGAGTGACAGCATAGCCCCGGGACTCCACAAAAGACCGGCTAAAACCCCGAGAGGGAGCGGAGGGCCTCCGTCAAAGAGGGCCTTCAGCGACACCCTGACGGGAATAGCGCTCGCTATTATACCGAAGGGATTCCCAGAGACAAGCATAAATACAGAGGAAGCCGATGCTATTAAAGCCTCGTAATCCAGAGCATTGATGCTACGCTGAAAGGCCAAGCCTCACCGAAATTTCAAGAATGTACCCACAAAGGGGGATTCCTGAGAATAGTATGCGCCTACCTTCCCGCCAAGGCATGGCTCGAGAGCATAGCCAAGGAGAAGAATTTTCTGGGAAGCGAAAAAAGAACTTCAGATCATTGATCTGAAGGACCTAGCGGAACCCAGGAGAGTACCAACGTGGGCTCCAGGACCACCAATAGAGGCAACCACCTTCCTCAAAAGAAGTGAGCGAAAGGAAGAAGTTGCATTTCGGCCTTTTAACTATCACCTTCAGGGCGTTGAAGGCAAAAACCGTGGCAAAACCTGAGGAGACCGAGGAGGAAGGAATGGAAGGCATTCCAGTGCCCGGAAAGGGAGCAATGGATGTCAGTCCGCAGCCCCAATCACCAAAGGGTAAGTAATGTTCAAATTACTTCAAATTAATATACACCACTGTAGGGCGGCATCTGCTGCCCTCAGTATATATATTCGTAGAGAAAATATTGACATTTCACGTGTAAAAGAGCCATGGCTTAACGTAAATAATAGTAAACGGATTAAAAATACATGGCAGGCGACTGATTGTCGCCGAACCTATGTGTAACCCCTAATAGTAAAACATAAACTGAATCTAATGCCATTATAGGACATATGTTGCAGAGACCTAATGTCAGCATGGTTGGAAGGAGTTGAAAGGGGAACGCGGACCTTCCCTACCACCAACCAGGTCCATCGCCGCCAGATGAGGTTTAGCGGCTAATACATAGCGGGAGCCAGAGGGGAATACCGCAGATCCTTGGATGCGATGCCAACACACACCACATCATATGGGGGAGCACGGACATCAATCCAAGAGGTGAGAAATTATTAGATTTTATCTTAGAGAATGACATTGAAATAGCAAATATTGGAAATGTACCCAAGTTGCTCTCGCAATGTAAGTGAAGTGGTAAAACATTGGCATGTATCTGATGAACCATCACTCTCAGTATACAAAGAGGTACTAACCAGCCGAATCGGGGACTGTCCAACCGTAGCGAGAGCAACGCATGAGTAAGAACTCATGGTGCAAAGCGTCACGGACTCCATCAATACTGCGTTTGAAGCAAGCTGCCCAAGAACTACCAAACCTACCCCAACCAGGGTCACCTGGTGGAACTTGATAGGGCAAAGTCACGAAACAGCAGACTATTTAACATAGCCAAGACTTGATGCAGAGGGCACTAAATACCGTAGAACGATGGTGCAGGAATGAAGGGTTAACTGTAAACCCGATCAAAACGGCGATCGTCCCCTTCACTAGGAGACAAAAATCCGATGACATAAAATCACTACATATGTATGAAATGGAAGTCCCATTTAAAAATGAAGTAAAATATCTAGGGGTTATACTTGATACCAGATAACAAAGGACCAGTCACCATTATGACGGATAGTCAGACAGCCATAAAAGCGCTATCTTCGCCGATAGTGCAGTCCAGGCTGGTGATGACCTGCATAAACAGACTGGACGCACTGGCGTCTACAAGAAAAACACAGCTAGTATGGATACCCAAGGACCAAAGAATTATTGGACACTTGGGGGCCGACTTGCTAGCCAAACAAGGGGCAACGGATGAATTCGTAGGACCTGAACCCGCTTTCGGTATATCCCACGAAACCGGAATAATCCGACGCAAACTAGCTGAGGAGCACAAAAAGGCAGTAGACTGGAACTAAGAAAAATCACAGGACTAGTCACTGGGCACTGTGACCAAAAAGCACAAACATAGGATGGAAATTGAGAAAATCCTCCTATGCCGTGGGTGTTTGGAAGAAGAGGAAACTCTCCAACACCTGCTGTGTACTTGTGAAGCATACAAAGGAGAACGTATGGCGAAATTCGGGAAGTCTATGCTTCCTGTAGAACAGCTAAATATCCCCTGTCAGAAACTCCTGGACTTCATAGAAGACACATGAGTACATAGGGAGTAAAACATCCAGAGGCACACAAAAGGAGGTATGCAGGGACGCTAAGCGACACCACCTCATGAGGAGAAAAAAATATTTGCACCTGATCTGGTTGCTTGATGGATTCTATTCAGAACACTATAGTTACTAGCTTTTAGTATCTAGTGTACTAGCAACATAAATATTTGTGTAACTTTTCAAAAATATGCTAGTGGATCTTATAAAAATTGCTTTCATCACTAGTGCCATAAATTCACTATGAAAATTGAACAACCTAGTAATGAGATCAAAACCATCTGAAGGTAAACCAAGAATTGTTAATTTCTATTCTATTCCTTACGCTAGAAAAGAAGATGCTACAATTTGTATCGTTCTAGAGCAAATCTATAAACGAGCAACTGGATATGTTCCAAATATCGATTATTGTCTTAAAATGAGATATTTAGAGATAGTAGATTTGTTCTTACTTTACTAAGAGTAGACTAACTGAACATTTGTACTCAATGAAAGTAGAAGAAGTACTCCTATAAAAATATAACCTAATAAGGTGATTAATGAAAGCATTAAAATTTTAAAGAAGTCTAAAGAAGGAAATAAATATGAGCGCATTAAAAATAAAGTTAATTATCTTTACACGTCGACAGCAGCCATGGACAAGTTTTGATCTATTTTCGATCTCATCATCGTAGGGTAGCGTAGATGTCAGAGCTTTTTGCCAATAGATGTTATAGTTATATTATAGTTCTAAATTTTAATTTGATCAAAAGACCATTGATTAAGGAAACTCTGACAGCATTTTATTCTTCTCATTATTACTTTTCAATTTTCATAAGGATATATTTATAGAATCTTAAAATTGACCTCAAATACTGTTTGAGGTCAATTTTTAGTTTTCTAATTTAAAAAAAATCAAACTATAATCGATAATGATTCTACAGTTTCCCGTTTGCACGCCCCATCTATTCTCATTTAATGGAACTTCTAAGAGACGCCTATAGTAAGTGGCGCTTAAAAATAGGGGTGGCATTGTATAAAACTATTGAGTTACCCCCAAACAAGCACTCCCTGTTAGTGGCGACCTCAATACCTAATTTTCATACATGAACTAAAGCGAGGGATGAAATCTGTATTACCAATTTTGTTTTAGCGGAGAGTAGCCTAACCACCATTATTGTCGCAAACCTATTTACTCATCAAGGACACTTTCGTTTTTATAGTAATTAAAGTCTTTACGATGTAACTTTGAGTCTCCTCGGAATTGCGTTAATTATATTAATACATTCATAATCCACAGTTTTCACGACCAATGTCGTTCGTGAATATATATTATAGAAATTTTATGCGCAAGTGGGAACAATTCAACGAATAAATCATAAATAATATATTTATTTTTTGCATCGCTAATGCCATACCCTAGACAATTAAAGTTGGTTATTTACGTATGTGTATGTACTTTTGTTAAATTTATATTATTTATCCATTATTTATGTAAGGTCGTTAACATTGATAGATTAAACACAAGTTATTACACGACGGGAAATAGTCAATTTAATTTTTTGATGCCTTATAATACATCTTACAATTATTTAAGAATTAATACAAATGTAATTTAACTAGTTAATTAAATTTAATGATAAATAGATATGACAATATATTTCACTTTTACATGTATGCATATTCCAGAGGAAACAAAAGCCTTATGATTAACATTTGTCAAATAAGGCTTTGTATTGTATAAAGCCTTATTTTTACTTCAAATTGTATCTCATTACTTTAATTAATTTAAAAAATAAAATAATATACTTATTTTATACTTTCAATTAACTTATTATTATTTTAAAAATAAGTAAGAATTATAAGATAACATTAAATTTTCGGTTAAGTACATTAAAAGGAAAAAATATAATCGATTAATAAGTATATATGCAAATTAATATTCGTGATAGTTTTTAAAAACTACATTAAATTAAAATTATCCAAATGAACATTGAAATAAACAATATTTTGTTTCAATATTAACCCAGTAACATGGATACAAATAACAACATAATATTTTAATTGCCTATTACGTAACTTCCTTCTGGCAGATTTCACGGGTTCAATGACAGATGTGCGTTTTTTTGAACATACGTTGAAGTATTTTCATGTTATGTTAAAAATTCCTCAGCCTTGATGTATTTAATAATTACTTTTTTAAATAAAACTTATAATTACTAAAAGGTTAATTAAAATAATTTAGTCATAATGAGAACAAAATTTACTCTTTAATAACGATGCAGATGCAAAACAAATAATTTGACAAGAAAATTATTTGTATAGAACACTGCAAATTTTAGACCCGTCTCATCAAAGTTTTATTTCGTCAAGTGTATTTTCAAGTTATTTTTTTGCCTCTCGCTTACTGAGTCAAGAGACAAAAGTAGAAGAAGCCTGTCTCCTGCAAGGGCGAACAATGTGAATCGGAACTTATCGAGGGTGGTTTTATGAAATCAATAAGCACGTGGATGGAGGGATGCAAATTTAAATTTCACCCCGAATTTCACTGACGGACGACGTTCGTTTGTTTTTCTATGGAATTCGACTCGATCGCTGGATAGACGAGGCCTTTAAGTTTTTCTCCGATGCGTCGGCGTTCCTATAACGTAAATAAATTAGCCGCATTTCATATAAAATATTTGTTTAACATATTTACAATTCAGTTTTTCAACAAATTCTAACTAAGTGTAAATTATTTAAATTCTAACTAGTTTAAATACTTAAATCAATATTCAATACTAAATCAAACGAAAAGTTGTTAAATGATTAATAACATCTATATATAATGACAAATAATAAAATATTAGATAATAATAATAATAGATTTATTTAACGGAAAAATCTCCTTTTTACATAATGAACTTAAATTAATGGTATTAAGTACTTAAAACCTAAATTAAAACTAAAATTAATTACACTAACAACTTACAATAGCACTACGTGTTTATATTTACAAATAACGATTTAAATTAACTAACATATTACATATTCTGTAGATTATGTTTAAATGAATTATAATTAGATCCGAAAATATTAAATGAGGAATGTACGTTATATTTATTACACAGGTTCATCATTCTATGAATTGGGTTAGAATTAGAAGCAAATGCTGTTCGGTATGTGGAAAGTCTAAAAATGGAAGTGTGCCTAGTGCGCCGATTAACTGGAGCTAAGTGAAAATTAAGACACATTAATAGCTGCTCACTGTCCAAACTTCCATTAATTAGACGATGTACTAAGCACACATCAATCAAATCCATTCTATCTTTAAGACTACTCATATTTAATATACCTTTAATAAGCGAATAATTGCCCTGAATATGAGTCATACCAATTTTGAACTCCATACATCTAAAAAACTTGTTTTGTATTCGTTCAAGCATATCTATATCCCTAGTCTGGTATGGTCGCCAAATGGAAGAAGCATACTCCAATGTACAACGTACTAGCGAACAAAATAGAACTTTAAGACTGTCAAAATTCAGGTCCTTACCAACATGCCAGACTAAACCCCATTTTCTCAAGGCGGTATTACAGACATTTAGCATATGAGGGTAAAAACTTAAACTGGAATCAAATATTACTCCTAAATCCTTAGCTTCCGTTTTACATTGTAAATCAACTGATTGAAGTGAGTATGTATGTTGAATTAGATGTTTGTTTCTACAAAAACACAAAGAAAAACACTTGCTAATATTAAGCGACATTTGGTTCAAATTGCACCACAAACGTATTGCTTCCAAATCTTCTTGTATAGACACACAATCCCTAACAGAAACAACGGTTTTAAATAGTTTAATGTCATCAGCATATAACAACAATTTAGAGTTTTTAACATAATTGCATATATCGTTGATAAACAAGGTAAATAATATTGGCCCACAATGAGAACCTTGCGGGACCCCTGATGTAACTAAAATAGGCGTAGCCTTAAAATTATTTACACGGATAATTTGTGTTCGTTGCGAAAGAAATGACCTTAACCACATAACAGTTTTATCACAAAAGCCAAGACATTGTAACTTTTTTAAAAGTAATGTGTGGTTCACTCTATCAAACGCTTTGCAGAAATCAAGGTAGATAGAATCAACCTGCTTTTGATTCCCAACTGCATCTGATAAGTACTGTTTGTAGGATAGAAGATTTGAAACTGTTGATCTATTTGGATAAAAACCGTGCTGACTGGGAGAAATTACACTGCGGGACATCCATGAAATTTGTTTAGCAACGATTTGATCCAAAAGTTTAGGGATAGCAGATTGAATACAAACTCCTCTGTAATTATTAATCAGTTTACGATTACCTGCTTTAAAAATAGGAGTAATATAACTGACTTTCCATTTAGAGGGGAAACTACCTGATTTTAGTGACTTTGAAAATAGATCATAAATAGGACCACATAGAGAAAAAACACAATTGATAAGAAAGTTATTAGGAATTTCATCCGGACCTGAGCTATTACTAGGTTTTAATTTCATAATCATATCAAATAATTCTGATTTTGACAGTGTTAATTTTCTATCATTAACGACACCAGAGCTTGATAGAAATTCAAGTGATGGGTTGTTACTGATATTATTACTAACATAAACGGTTTTAAAGAATTCACCAAATGCGTTTGCAATATCACAACCGTTGGAAACCTCAACTCCATCATATTCCATAATTGAAGGAATTGCTTCTTTATTATAATGGTTACGAATATATGACCAGAAATATTTAGGATCAGAAGTTACCTTGTTACTGATATTATGAAGATGTTGATTATATTGAGAAGCACTTAATTGTTTGCATACCCTACGAATATTGGAGAAATGGTTGTAATCATCTAAGCATTTACTCTTTATGAAATTTAAATGTGCAATTTTCTTAAGTTTAATCATTCTTTTTAATTCATTATTCATCCAAACAGGATAAGTGTCTTCTTTATTAGAAACATATTTAAAAGGAACGTAACGATCAATAGCATTATATAAGATATCATAAAATTTATCAACAACGGTATCAATATCCTTGACAGAAAAAATAAAATTCCAATTAACAGTATTAAAATAACTGTTCAGTCCATAATAATCTGCGCGATTAAACAAATATACTTTTTTTGGCATGAACTCGAGATTATGCACAGTATTAAAATTAATCAGTAATTCATATGAATAATGATGAATAGATTCATTCAGTAAACTATTACAAGTGGCTAAATTTATATGTTTTATATTAGATATAATTAAGTCTAAGAACACTCCTCGAGAATTGGGTAATGTATTTATTTGTTGAAAATTTAGAAAATCAATACAATCTATTAAAAGTTTGGATTTCACATCGAATGTTGTCGTTAAACTACTTGCAGTTCCATTGATCCATTTAATATTTGGTAAATTGTAATCACCACATACTAAAAAATAACTAGACTTATATCGACTATTGAGGTTTTCAAGAACGGCGCAGTGATTATTGTAATTATCAACCGATGAATTTGGAGGAATATAGACACCGCCAATAATGTATTCTGAATTATTTACGTGTACGCTAACAAAAATATGTTCTAAATCATTGTTACAAGTTAATAAATGACTCTGGTAACATTTTTTTACGGCAATCATTATACATTGTAAATAAATGTAATCTAAAATGGAATATAACATATTAATAATAAATACTAAGCATAATAATAAATAAACATAAAGATTTCTGATCTTTAATTAAACATTCAACCTGATTGTTCTACGATAAATAAATTTGAGTTTATGTATATTTATTTAGAAATAATTAATAAGACACAGAATCAAATCAAAGAATTAGTGTCCTACGTAAGGTCAATACTTCTAACGTCATTTACTTTTGTTTGGGCCATTAAAGCCATTGTTTTAATTCTGACTGATTGACTTTTCCGTGCTTCCTAGTGATAATACTGATGGAACCTCTTCAACCTCTAAGCAAAGAGATTTATTTTCCTCTTCTAAAGGTTTTGTGTTTTAATTCATTAGAAAGATAATTAGTTTTTGCTTCCTTCCGCGTTATTATATTCCAATTTATGCGTCAACTAGAAAATCAGTTTCTATGGACATTCCCAATGTAATTTCAAGCGACAGCATATTTCCACATGTCGCAGCTCTTTGTAAAATTAAAGGAAACACGTGGTTCAACTTATGATTGTACCCAAAAATTGTGTCACGCCGTCTAGTACTGTGATCCTACAGCACTAGTTTTTAGTACAATCACCACTGGAACCGCTTTTTTATTTTAGTTACGTCCTGCATGATCGTAGCGATCACCGGACATTGTTAATTAAAGGAAAAAAACAGCTTTTCACTTAAACAGTTTCGGTAAACGAAATTTTACTAAAAATGTTTGGTCGCTCAAAAACTTTACATGTAAGTTTTTAAATTTAGAGTTTTATTTAAAACCTGTAAGATTACCGTATCCACACCAGAAACAGAACCATTCCTTGCTTCGGAGTAGTAAGTTTCGATGTTTCATAATGTGAACGAAAAATGCTATTATTTCTAAAATGCCCTATTTAGTAATCTCTATATCCTATTTTTAAAATAACAGAGATGAATATTTAGAGTAGCAAACTCTATTATGCAAATATAAGTACACAATATCACCGTGGACAGACAAGGTGATCGATAAAAAAACGCTATTACTACTCTATTTTACCAGAAGTATTAAGCTCTTCCGATAAAGCACAAAACCTGTTTAAAGTTTATATTAAATTCTGTACAGGCACTCATGTAACTACACATATACACTAAGAATTGTTGCTGATATGTATCAATCTAAAAATGTATAATCTTGGGAAATTAAAGAAAAGTTTTGAGGTATTTAATAAAATCTCTATTAGCTTATTGGATAATGTAGCTGCCTACACAGATGCAGTCTTAACATAAAAAGTTGAAGAAAGGACAACATATAAAATGCCCCGCTATTCTTATTGCTTTTGAGCGAGAATTACCGTAAACTGTTTACAAATCAAAGATAAATCCTCCATAAATTTCATTGGCAATTTACTGTTGATCTTATGCATAACCACTGTGATATATTTCCTTCCTACATACACACAAAAATATTTATTTAAACAAAACATAATACATAATAACAAAAAATATGAATACAATACAAGTAGATGGTGTTAGTTCGTCTGGGCTATTGACTTGAGGTATTTCTGCCCTATCTGGAATTTAACAGTGAGAAAAAAAGTATCTAGATAGCTGAATTGTTTTGATGATTCGCACAAATGAATTAATTAATTGTGAGGGGAGGATGTTGGTATTTAGAATTTCGGATTTCGGTGGATACAGAATTTGGTTCGCAAGGGTTGGTTGTGGGGATTATTGGCAAATTTAACACTGAGGCTTAATATATGTTGGGAAAAAGGTGGGATTTCCTACGTATTTCTCGACATCTTTTTTGTAAGTTGTAATTTTGATTATTCTCTATAAATAATTCAATTGTGATTTCTATCAACTGTTACCGTTTAGGAATTTAATAACACAAACATGTAATTTAATTTTCTTAATCTCTACGAGTTTATGGAAATTTTGTTTAATTTTTCTTAAAGTTTATTTGCAAGGAAACATTTAGAAAACAAAGAAACAAAGAAAATAACTAAATTTATTGTTCAAATTCAGATGTATTTCTAAATTAATATGAAGTAAGTCAAATCCATTGGTTAAGAAAATTAGAAACTTTATGGTCTCAGACTGTTGCGAAAATCTCTCGAAAACTTATCTTCAATATTATTAGCTTTAATATTTTATAAACTCTTTAAATAACATCGAAAGCTGTTTGTCTTTGTAACTCAAAGTTCTAAAAATTAAATTCACGTTTCGAATCGAATAGATGCATAAATAGAATAGGTTAATAAAAAAATCGAAAATATATATCTTCGAGTAAAGATGGTTGCAAACAAGCAAATTATTTAAGCAATGAATTACCCTTTCAAATAAGAATAATGGTTTTTATAAAGATTTAAATTGCAAACTAAGAGGGTAGAGAAGAAATCTAAATTAAGCGAAAGGTTTGACTGAATTTTGATATTCTGTGATTTATTTAGAACCAGCAAATATACGGAGGCACCATAGTTTGATATGTAAAGGCAATGCGAATAAGGTAGCTGGGGCACGTACAGTGTACAGAGAAGTGCCGAGTAACAAAGCACTAATGGAAACAAAAATGAAGGAAACTCGCTTCGTTGGCTGACCAGATTGCAGGGGAGGATGGTGTAGAGAGGGATCTGAAAAGGTTGAAGGTCAAACAGGGGAAAAGAGTGGCGAAGGATCGAAAGGGGTTGAAGAGGATACTTTTGGAGGCAAAATTGCTATAAGGGACAAAAAGCCAAAGAAAGAAAGAAAGAATATATACATTTTGTTACCGAACCCTATTAGAATTAAGTTAAAAAGCGCTTTTGTAGATCGTAATGTAACTTTTTTAAATGAATGATTATATATATATATATACAGGGTGAGTTTTTTTCGATGTTCTCTATGGGGATCTCGGAAACTATAAGAGATAGAGAAACGGTTAAATGGGGAAAGAAGTGTAGATTAACGAGGCGAATAAAATTCCAATTTCAAAGTTTTCAAAAAAGTCAAGGGTAACTAGATATTTTGAAAAAAGTAAAAAGTGTCAATTTTTTCAAATCAATATATCTCGGTTATTATAACAGATAGAAAAAATCTGTAAGGGACAAAGTCTTAGATAATTTTATGTAGATTAATAAAAAATAATCAGAAAATGTTTATCGCCATTATTTTCCGAGATATGACGCAAACTTACATTTTTTTAAATGGAAACCATAGTTGGCTATGGCCTCATTCAAAAGGTAATTTTTTTCTCTTTAATCCAGTATGACATACGACATAGTTATTTCTAAAAAATAAGTGAGTTATAGTCATTTTAAATTTTATTATAAATAAAAAATGGGTAGCCATGAAAAAGATGAAAGTAAAACAATTGCAGCATATAAAGACACACACATAGAATTTGAACAAATTCAATAAATAGTTCTACAGAATTGAATTCACTGTCGAAACAGAAGTAGAAAATTCAATAAACAATTCAATTTTAATAAGTAAATTATGCAATTTACAATAAGTTAATTAATACACATACATTTACAGATTATTAAACACTACAATGATAGAAAGAAATTTTAAGAATTAAACAAATTTTAAAAATAAAAACGAAATGGCTACCAAAAATTAATAATGCAGATAATACAAAATAATTACAATAATAATTTAATATATCTTATCATAAACGAACCTTCAACACAAGAATTAAAGAACACTAAAGAATGTATGAAAAATATAAATATCTTTATCAGGATCCGTACAAGTTCAAATTAGTAAGGAAGTGAAATAAAAGATAATTTGCAACGGAAACAATTTACTAATTACGTGCAAAAATCCAAACAATTAATGCTTATCTCTAGTGGTGATGCTCATCATTTGTTCTTTTTATAAGCCTGTTTAATGTTAAATTAAGGTCAAATTTAAAACAAAAAAACATCGCATTCATGGTATATACTGTTGGTTGGAGGTGGCATATTATTGTTTTTTGAGAATGAGCTAAGTCAATTTGTCTAACATGATAACACATTAAAAACTGGTGATATGGCAAAAAATGTCAAAATTTTCAATTTTTATCTATTTTCCCCCGTAGGGGGTTAAGTTAAGGATTTGATCAAAAATATGTTTTAATAAAACTTGTTCAGTTTCTTATTCTCTTTAATTTTTGTTTGAAAACTTTGTAACATTTTTCATATTTAAAAAAAAATATCGGAAAAAACAAAAATCTGCCTCGAGTCACATCCACTTCCGTCTTTTGAATGTTCACCAAAAGCTTTTCAGTTCCAGTTTTTAACGATAAAACCTTAAATTTAAAGTTTCATCTAAATAGGATCATTCGTTTTTCATTGCCCGCAGATATTTTCATGCACGAAAACAATACTTCCCCTATACAGGGTGTCCCGTTAATGCGGGGAAATGGCTGGACCATAGGTTCCTGGGGTCAAAATATAATGTTTTAACGCAACTTATCTATATCCAAAAATTTATGGTTAAGCCGGAATTTGACTTCAAACTTTCAAAATTTTTTATTTCTTTTGTTTATAACAATTGAACGCTTTATTTGATTTGAATGAAATTTATTATTAATAAGTATCATAATATCATACATCATTTCAGTTATTGTGAACATTAGTGATTGACAGGAAGTATAAAAAACAGTAGTACCACCATTTAAAAACTAAAATATTTTTTTATTGGTGCATCCAATAAAATTCAAAAAATTTATTTGAAAGGGCATTCGATTTAAAAACTTTTTTGACTCTTACTAGTTTTTGATATCTTGTACGGTTTTTGCACAAAAAAATAAAATATGAATATAGTATACTCATTATGCACTCATTAATAAGTAAATAAACTTACTCAATTGAATAAAAATTAAATAATATCAATTAATAAAATAAATCAAAACAACATCTAACACTTTTCAAACAATTTTCTTTGCAAAATCTTAATACAAACAAGATATCTGTTTGTTCCAATTATGAATATTTATGAACTATAATAAAGTTAAAAATTAATTGTAAAAAGACACTAAATAATTATTATTATACATAATTTACATTTTTTAAACAAAGATGGCCACGAAAAACATTTATTTTCGATTCGATGAAAAACTAGATTTTGTTTTTACTAGATAAAAATATATATTTTATTTTTTTGTGAGAAAACCCTAAAAGATATCCAATATTATTAAGAGATGAAAAAGTTTTTAAATTAAATGGTCTTTCAAGCAGTATTTTTTTATTTTTATTAGATCCACCAATAAAAAAATATTTTAGTTTTTAAGTGGTGGTACTACTGTTTCTTATACTTCCAATAATAATCATAACAACTGATATGGTGTATTATATTATGGTAGTTATTAAAAATAAATTTCATTCAAATCAAATAAAGCGTTCACTTGTTATAAACAAAAGAAATTAAAAAAAATTAAACTTTGAAGCCAAATTCCGGCTTAACCGTAAATTTTTGGATATAGATAAGTTGCGTTAAATCGTCATATTTTGACCTCAGGAATCTATGGTCCAGCCATTTCCCCGCATTAACGGGACACTCTGTATATACTATACATGGAAAGTAAAACGTGTTTTAAATAGGGTGGTGTCACTTGCAATACATTAGGAGAAAAACTCAAATCCATAATGTGCGTTAAAAAACTCAGTCATTACTGGTCTGAAATTCGTAGCCCAACAACTAAACTATCATTCAGCTAAAATGTTTAGTATATTTTCTAATATAGTTTTTGTAATATTTTGTTAGAAAGGAGCGCAAAAATGTAAAATTAAATAATAATAATAATAATATAGAAACATTACTATTTTATAAATTAATTTTAAAAAAATTCTAATTATATTTGTTGAATTTGTTGAAATAATAGGCAAAGCATTGGCACTTAGTTTGTTTCACTAATTATTTATGTTTATTCGACTAGATTCATTATCAAAAGGAATGGTCTAATAAAACATAACTAGTCGAGTAAACATAAAAACCAATGAAAGAAAGTGTTCATCAATTCTTTACCTATTATTTCCAATTATATAATGCATTAAATCGCATGCACCGGACCATCCTAGATAAATATAATTAAAGAAATATTATTGACGCAAAAATTAAGGAATATTACGTTTTCATATGGAATCGTAAATATAACAGATAAAATAATTGGTAGCAAAACAAAAGATTAATTATCGAATAGTTTTTCCACGGAAAGTTACCGTTAGCATTAAAATCTTATTTGGAATTTTTTTCTGATAATTATAAAAATTGTGTAAACGTATTATGCGTTTCTGTTTTTATACATATATTTTAAAAAGCATAATATATTTAAATGATCTTACACCCATATAAATCATTATATAAACACAATTCAATTATACTAATTAGCAGTTTGATATAAGACATATAAATACACATATTCAGGTGAAACTTGATAGCTTATCGAAATCTGACTGGGATTCTAAACATTTAGTTTATCTGATCTAATTTTACAGAAATAATTATATATTATATCATTTTAAATGTTAAATTGAGTCAAATTCAATTTTACAATAAAATAACATAATTTTAAATTGTAATTTTTATCAATTTATTATGAAACTTTGCAATATGTAGATAATAGAAAATTGATCAATACTTAAGAGGGTAAACTAATGTTACATTACACAATTAATTGATTCGGTACAGTACACTGTTATATTAATGAACAATTATAAATTTTACAAAATAAAATAAATAATAGTTATTTAAGGTACAAGTGTAAAAAGTGATGCTTTATTGCACGAACTGGCGTTTAAAAACACGAGCGAGGAACGAGCGAGTTTTTTAAAGCCAGGAGTGCAATAAAGAAACTTTTTACACGTGTGCCTTACAAAATTTTATCTTCGATCGTAAAGGATTTCAAAGAATATATTCTTATGAGTAATATTTTAATGTCATTTCAATAATTCAATTAATGAAAACATATTTTACCCGCAATGCACTAATGAAAGCGTTACTTAGCAACCAGTAAACAAGTTGCACAAATGTCGGCCGCCATTATTATTTATAGAAAAAATGTTCGCTTTATTGTAATCGCTTTGACTTGCATTAAATGAAATCTTCAGTTCTTAAATCTGCCATTTGGTTTGTATTATATATTTTATTTATAGTTTATTAGTTATTTGTATCAATTAATAAAAAATTAAGTTTTTCGTCAAAAATTTGTGCATATATTCATCTGTCAAATTTGACATTTCTGTGCAATAAAAACAGTTTGACATTACCGTGCAATAAAAACGTAAAAAAGCACTAGTGCTTTAAAAAGCCACTTTTACAATGAAAAATGATGCAAAAAGCGTCTACTTTCTGTACGATCGTAGATAATAGTTATTTAAGGTACAAGTGTAAAAAGTGATGCTTTATTGCACGAACTGGCGTTTAAAAATACGAGCGAGGAACGAGCGAGTTTTTTTAAAGCCAGGAGTGCAATAAAGTAACTTTTTACATGTGTGCCTTACAAAATTTTATCTTCGATCGTAAAGGATTTCAAAGAATACATTCTTATGAGTAATATTTTAATGTCATTTCAATAATTCAATTAATGAAAACATATTTTACCCGCAGTGCTCTAATCAAAGCGTTACTTAGCAACTAGTAAACAAGTTGCACAAATGTCGGCCGCCATTATTATTTATGGAAAAAATGTTCGCTTTATTGTAATCGCTTCGACTTGCATTAAATGAAATCTTCAGAGTTCTTAAATCTGCCATTTGGTTTGTATTATATATTTTATTTATAGTTTATTAGTTATTTGTATCAATTAATAAAAAAAATAAGGTTTTCGTCGAAAATTTGTGCTATAATATATTCATCTGTCAAATTTGACATTTCTGTGCAATAAAAACAGTTTGACATTACCGTGCAATAAAAACGTAAAAAAGCACTAGTGCTTTAAAAAGCCACTTTTACAATGAAAAATGATGCAAAAAGCGTCTACTTTCTGTACGATCGTAGATAAAATATTTTTTATTTACTATTTATTTTAACAAAGATTTTAATAAGCTTCCAAAAAATATATATCTAATTATATCTAATTGAACTACATAAAGTGCATAATGTTGTAATGATAAACGAAAGAATTAAACTGTTAAAGCTACTACATATTCATTAAAGGGGAATTATTAACTTCTATTTTTACATTTAATAGAATATCTTTTTTATTTTGAGTAATTTCTAATTTTTCTTAATAGAACGTTTCACCTAAATATATATTTTTTGTTTTGCTTTCGTGGAATGAGAGAAATCTTATATAAGACATCTAGAGGTCGCTACTCTAGGTAGAGTCAGATTCTTGCTGACTAAAACTCCACTCCCCTACTAAACAAATTACTTTAATAACTTTTATGTCAGTATATTGATTGGGTGTTTTAATTGATTTTGGAATGACTGAACAAATGCACAATTAGTGAATTTTAAATCAAGATGGAAGTCTAAATTTTGTTGTATATAAGACGTGTCGTCCAATTGTACTGAACGTTTTTTTTTACTTGATTGGTGTCCTGGTTCAATGTGATCCTGCAAAAGGCAGAGATCAAATTTAGTAGAGTGGCTGAGGGCCAGCTAAAGGATAGAGTCTCAGACTCTAGGAATCTTTAATTCCGAGCGCAGCTGATTGTTAGAGACGTATCACGGAGCATTGACAATCCTTCGGATCATCACGCTCTGTTTGGCTTCTACCTACAGGTGAACTTTATTGGAGAGGAAAACTTCACTTCTGTCTTTAGTCTTTCATGCGCAGACCGAGGCTAAGTTGATATATGGGATTGCCATGTTTTTTAAAGTAAAGTTATCTGTGGGAACCGAACGGCCTTGGGAGAAATAAATGGCTTGGCTTTTCTCTGGGTTAATTGAGATTTGCAATTAGAGTGTCTCGTTCGCGAGCTTATCGATGGAGTGAGCAAGGAGAAAAAGAGGAGGGAAAATGAAATTGAAAAAGGACGGAAATGTGAAGGGTAAAGGGTAAAGAGTAGTAGAAAGAATTGGCAGGCGAAGGTGGTGCTGAAGGAATAGGGTGAAAGTGTTGAAGTATCCGGGTTTCATATGTGAGTAGTAGAAAGAAGAGGCAGGCGAAGGTGGTGCTGCAGGGATAGAGTGAAAGTGTATAAGTATCTGGGTTTCATATATGAGACTTCCGGAGGTAATGAGAAGTACATGAGGTGGGTGCAAAGACGAGGATGACATGGTGTGAGTAACCTCTGACTTGTGGAAAGTGTAAGTTCGATCGATTTAGATGCATTCTGCCCCATTAATGGGGGATCAGGAGGTATCAAAGGTTGGAGAGAGCAATGGTGGTTCCTGAGGTAGTAAAGAAATCGACCTTGGGAGCAATATGTAGCTTAAAGAAACGAAGACACGAATAGGAAGAGGATGTTGAGTGAGGAGAGTGGCTATGTGAATTGAACGAAAAAATATTGATGAAGTAGGTGTGGAAGGGATAGACATTGGATAAATAATAAAATATTAAATAGTAAGTGATTGAAATGGAGAAGAATAAATGAGATGGTGCGGTTGTCAGGGATAATTTTTAATAAGTGGAGCAACAGGTGAAATCAGTTTGAATTTTACGCATCATATGTGGAATAGATAGATAGTGGTATGTGATATCAATAGCACACTGGGCGTTAGTATGTGTTCATATATGTTGTAATATATGTTACATATATGTTGTATAAGGTGGAAGATAGCACCGATCTCTGTAGGACGTCGGCAGTCATTTCAATCGGTTCGGATATAGTACAATCATAACGTGCTGAGAAGGTTATTTTGGTGATAAACTGTTGGATGAGTTTCACCAAGTATATGAGGCAATGATAGCAGTTTAAAAATCAATCCATAATGTCAGACGCGGTAAAAGCTTTAGTCATTTTGTTAATCTAGGAAAATGGTTAAGGTGCTTTGCTTATTATTAAAACCTTCGATTATGTAATCGCTGGTTCGTACTAGCTGGTGGTTTGTGAACAGACCTTTATAATAATAATTCATTTATTTTTCCCATAGAAAAGAATTCCAATTATAGCGAAATTAAATATAATGGACGACGAATGTTAATAAAATAAGAAATAGTTCTATAAAATTATAGACATTAAAATAAACTAAATAATAAGTATTATTAATTTTTAACTTAGGCACAATTATTAATTCTATGTGATATAAATTAGAGACACTATAGCTCTTAATTGCAGAGAAAACAATTACAATAAAATAAATAATTCCATTAGGGTACAAAGATATTACATAGTTTACTTTTATATAGTTTATATGAATCGCCAAATATAGCAGTACTATTCCGGATATTATTGTATAATCTAATCATTGTTTTCAATGGAGAATTTAAATAAAATGTTGTTCGACTTCTTACAGACTTAAATATATTATAAAATTTTTTACATCTATCGTAAGGGCATATGTGTGTTAATTAAATATAAATATTTTGAATCATCAATAATTTCATTTTATACAAATGTTTCTAAGAGCCTTCAAAGTTTGTACATCAAATATAGTTAATAGATCATCATAGGTCACTAGTTCATTTGTATAAGAAGATAATTTCCTAAAGTACAAATAACTCAAAAATCTCCTTTGGATTTTCTGAATTAAGTCTGTATATTGACTAAATGATGGAGGCTAAATAAGTAATCCATATTCCAATTTTCTACCAACATACGCAAAATATTATTGTAAAATCGCACTTGTAGTGGTAAAATTCTAATAATTACGCCTAATGAAACCAAGTAATTTATGACTCTTAGAACAAATTGTGTTTATGTTATTCCAGAAACTTAAATTGCTATCAAATATAACACCTAGGTTCTTAATTTCAGAGCATTGTTCTAAGGGCATATCATTTAATATATAGTTGTGATTAAGCTAAGACAATTTACGTATAGAAGATATCTGTTTACATTTATTTGCATTTAGCAGAAGGTCATTTTAAGGGGCTGTATAATTAAAAGATCAGTCTGTAGAATAGAGCAATTCTGTTGTCATAAAATGGTTCTGAATAATTTAACATCGATATGAACTAATATTTCGGAAGAAATAATAAAAACAAATAAAAAGTAGATGCCCAAGATTTGAGCCTTGAGGGACAACGTTAGAAACAATATATCCCTGCGACTGGAAACCTAGATATTCTACGTATTGAATAGGGTTGGGCAACTATGAGCTAAAAATTTAATAAGATTTGAATGGCATCCAAAAGCTTCAAGTTTACTTAAAATTATTTTACTTATAGAATAAAAAGCTTTTGTGAAGTCAGTTAAAATGACATTAACTTGGGTTCTTTTATCAACTGCATGTGATATATATTGTGTAAAAGACGCTAAGTTTGATGTCATCGATCTCTGCTTCATAATTGAGCTGCTTTGTAATGAATATGTCCAATATTTTAGTAAAATTATTTAGGATAGATTTATGCCTCTATTTGTTTTAAGTCCCTTATCTCCTAATTTGAATATACACCGATCAGGGAAGTTGCCAGTACTGATTATAAGGCAGATATTTTAATGGTTTAACTAAACATGATAACAGTCTCTAACGATAAAAGGTCAGTACAGCTGTTTTTTTTTTTGATAGTTTTTGTTGCGTTTATATCTTCTGTAGATATAATATTTGAATTAAGAGTATTGCGTGATGAGTTGTCACCTGAAAATACTGCTTTGTTGTTTAAATCGCGATACACTGATGAAAAATATTTAGCGAAGTCATCAACAATATCCTTAGGATTATTCAGCAAGAGATCATCATACTATAATGTACCTGGGATTCTCGATTCTATTTTTTGTTTGTTTTTACAATCGACCAAAATTTGTTTGCATTATCTCTAATTAATTTTTCGACTTTAACAATACATGTTTTATAATCTTTAGTCACTACACGGCATATTTCTTTTCGAACATTGATGAATTTTAGCTTATAGACATTATTTTTACTTTTTCCATACTTGGCATATTGTTTATATACTTCATTTTAATGTTATTCTCTCCATTGTTTTTTCTGCGTAAAAATTTAGACTTGATTTGCTTATCATATTCAATAATTAAAAAAACACGAAAACATTTCGCAAATCTACAACATTACATTTTTATTATCATGTTTAAGTTGACTCGGGGTACGATCACCCAAGGTTGATCAAGATCCAGAAATCACAACCGAAATGATTTCTAAACAGTTGCATGTCCTACATAGTGAATTATTGGGTTGTCCGGAAAGTTCGTGCCGATATTTAAGGAAAATTGAAACGCAACTAATTTCTCCATCTTTTATGTAACTTGAGAATTCTGTCCTTCCAGAACCTCTTAAGTTTTTCGGCAAAAAAGTCTAAAGAAGTGTTTATCTAAACGAAAGAGTTGAATTTTTTCCCATTAAGGGAATTTTGTAATGATTGGAAAGGGTGGAAATCCGAGGGCGCGAGGTCTAGAGAATATGATGGATAGGGTAAAATATCCCAACCAAACTCCAACAATTTTTGTCGAGTTGTCAAAGACACATGAGGCCGGGCATTGTCCTGGACGTTTTTGTTCGATAACTGTCTTCAATTTCTCTAAATGAGAGCAATACTTTTCAGAATTTATTGTTTCATTATTTGGTAAAAGCTCATAATAAAGGATTTCTTTCCAATCCCACCAGACACCGAGCATTTCTTCTTCGAATGAAGACCGGCTTTTGGGGTAATTGAAGGTGGTTCATCACGCTTTCCCCAAGACCTTTTAAGCTAAACACTTTTATAAATTATCCAATGTTCATTCCCCGTCACTAATTGCTTCAGAAAAGCTGTCTCCTCGTTGCGTTTATAAAGCATGTCTCAAATGGAGATGCGATCCAACAGACTTTTCTCCGTTAAATAATTCGAAACCCATACATCAAGACGGTTTACGTAGCCACGCTTTACAATATGGTCGTGGATAGTTGATTTTGATTTATTTAGCATTCCTGCTATTTGATGTAATGTTAAGTGTGGGTTATTCTCGATTTCTGCTGTTATCATATCGTCCTCTGTGGTGTAAGGCCTACCCGCGCGTTCTTGATCTTGATCTTGAACCGAGCGAACCACTTCCGCAAAGTTCTTTCGGCTACAGCACCTTCACCATAAACAGCGCATATCTTATTTGCCGCTTCTGTGGCATTTTTGTTCTTTCAGAAAAAAAAAGCATTAAATGCCTATAATGCACTTTATTTGCTGCCATATTCTAAGGCGTATAAAACTGATAAAAATTAACAAATCGTAACCATTTTTTTTTCCAAACATGGCCTGAAGTTATCTCTTTTAGAATATGTACATATGTCATTTGTTTTCAATAAGTGTGCTATATTCAGGTCTGCTCTCATGCTAGCTACTGAAAATCGGCATGAACTTTCCGGACAAACTATTATTTCATTAATCCGTCTCAGGTTTACTTATTAAAATTTATTATATGTTAGGATCGTTTATTTCTCGAGGATGATTCCTCAAATATATTATTAAAAATAGAAATATTGTTGGAGTTTAATTCAGTTGTATTAACTACGTTCTTATTAAGGTATTGAAACTCTATTTTAATGACGCATTTTAGGATTGCAGTTCTTTAATTATTTTGTATAAATCATTAAATTTTTCATCGAATGGATTAAAAAATATTCTTATTTCAGCACGACAATCACTGAGTTGTGATATAATTGTCTTTATATCGTAAGAGTTTTCAATCAATGCATCGATCGGGGCATGTAAGGAATCATTAAAAAGAACAAATTTACATTTATTGCTGCAAAACCACTTTACTCCATTGTCCTTTCTATCCTCCTCTTGGTACAATTTAAACTCGCATCCGCTAGGTGGATTCATTTTGGATGGAACCATTTATTGCATAAACCGTAGCACTTTCTGGTTGCAGAAACGGTTTTGGGCGAAAGATATGTTTTGCAGATTCCGTAGAAAATTCCCATTGTGATAAATAAATCGATGAATGAGTCTCTCCACTCGATACAACTAAATTTATCTACAAAAATTGCGTTGTTCCTTTGGAATTGTAGAATCCTAAATTAATTATCGTATTTAATAGTCGGGTAGTTTCGGTGAATTCGGGAAATAATCGTGGATGGAATTGTCAATATGTTCCGTGATTGATTGTGTTAAAGAACACGTGCAAAGTTTGTTTCCCAATTTAGTTTGATAAGGAATAAGCATTTTTTTATTTAATCAAGATTAAAGTAAGTATAATCGCTATTTATTTTTAATGAAAATGATAGAATGGTTTTCAGTTATTGTGAATTATTAATATTGGGTGGTTCTATATATTCGGTCAGTTTTTGTTAATAATGCAAATGTGTTCCAAAAAAACGAGAGGGCAGCTTTTCATCCGTTTTCTTTTGTTTTCATTGATATTAGATTTGTTTGTGTTACAAGCCAGTGAATATGACGGAGAATAAGGTAAATATTTTGCGTTATTATTTCAAGAAAGGCAATCGAACTGCATAGGCTCCTTAAAAGAACGTACCGCTCAGAAATGGTTTGCCAAATTTCGTTCCGAAGATATGTGTCTTGAAGATGAACCTCTCAGTCGTCGGTCCACCGAAGTTGTTTCGAGTAATGTCAATGTCAAATGGCTCATCTACGATAACGTAGGGTTGAAGAGATCTCGAGCAACCACCGAATTCCACTCCGAAGGGCGGTCTACATATAAAAAATTTTGCTATCCATATGGAGGATTCATCGTGTTGTGCTGTTTTTCTCGAAAAAAAAAAAACAATCAATTCGGAGGTCTACTGCTCGCAAGTAACGACATTTAACCAAGTATTGCGATAGAAACACTTAGAACTGGTCAAACGCAAAGGTATCATATTCCACCATGACAACGCCACAGCCCACACCGCAATAATCACTCAGTTAAAATTAGTGCAACTTAGTTGGGATGTTTTGCCTCACCTTCCAACTACCACTTGTTCTGGTCCCTTAAAATCTCTCTCAAAGAGAAGCCGTTCACTTATAGAGAGCTGTGAAAAAGTACATCTATGGGTTTTTCGCTTGTAAGTCCCAGACTTTCTATGAGAGCCGAATAATGAAATTGTTGGAAAGATGGTAAAAGGTCATCAACAAAAACGGACTATCTATCACTGATTATAAAATTCATTCTCTGTATCAAACAAACTTGTTTAATTTGGCCTTCAAATACCGAAGGAATATATGGAATGACTCAATACAATTAAAATTTTCCTTGCTAATTTATAAGTTGTTAAGTAATCTTTCTAATACACGGGGAAGAATAAATGGAGAGGATGCAACGCTTATAAATAGTTATTCCGTTATATAATATAAGGAAACAAATAATGCAACCTTTCAAGAGATAACGGAAAGAGAGGACAAATTGCATAAAATTATGTTGGAAATTGTCCACCTGGAAAAATAATGGGCCATTTTATTATGAAATAAAGTAAATATGAAGAAGAACAAAATTAATCTTAGAAGATAAAAATAATTATAAATTATATGCTGGTTTTATTTTTTATTTATTAATAATCATATAATTTTATTATATACAAATAATTAAGATTTTCCTTCGAAAATGATTACCCAGAATATTGCATAAAATGATGTAGAATAAAATTGCTGACTAATTTTTCTCAATTAAAATCGAACACCTTTTAATAATGGGTAGTTAAAACGGCCTGAAATAAGTATATGTTTGTAATATTAAAATATAGTCCAAGTGAATGTTTTATATATTACTTAAAAACTGCCTGTAGTATAGTACCTCAAATAAATCAATAATTGAATAATTCGGTATGTTATATTTTTGTATTAGTAACATTAACGATTCAATATTTAATCATATTTTTTATGAACATTAAATAAATCTCATATAACAATGGTTTATTCTGGAATTTGTCTTACCAAAAATAACTCGACCTCTCGTTTTTAATCGGAAAATGACATGCACTCAAAATTTTTAATATTGTCAACAGGATTCGTGATATTGCTAAGCAACACATTTTTCGGGCATATGATTTTCCGATAAAAACGGGAGTTCTTGTTATTTTACTTGTGATAAAGTGCCTCTTCATCCAGGAGCTCATCACTTGTGGTGTCGTTATTTGGCGAGAATTGTGATTCTAGCCTATCCGCAAAGGCTTCGGCTTTCGAATTCCGCAAGGTAGACAGAACCGTTTCGCCCATGGATGAGAGGAGTTTGTGAGCTTCCAAAGTTGGGGTTTATGTTGGATGACTTCATCAATACGCTTAATCTAACGAGCACTTTGGATTTCTTAAAGCTTTTTCTGTATTTCATTTTGCAATCTATATTAATTACGAGTTGTTTTTCGACAACGTGTGCGTTGCCAACTACGACAGATATGACTTTTGCCCCTAATTTTTGTAATATCTAGCGGATTGACGAAGAGACTTTTTTCATAGTGGAGAATTCTTCAATGGTTTTATGAATAGTAGCTGTGAGGATTTTTATACCCTCATCGATCCCCTCTCGATTATGCATCGCGAAATCGAAAGAATAGGTGTTTCGAAATGAAATTATTATTCTTGAAGAGCTTCCAGTCAGTGATCCTGGCTGTTTTCTCAAATCTGGATATTCATTATTACTGGCTTGTGATCTAAATGTAATTCTGAAGTGGTCCAGACATCTATATCGTTTTCAATTTGATTGACTGAAAAATTCTAGAATATCGGGAAGGTATCCAGGATTGTGAAAAAGGGTGGGAGAATGTTGACTTATAGTCTGAATCGAGTACATCTAAATATTGAGAACACATTATTTATGCATAGAAGGAATAGAAGGGGGCCCAAATTTGAACCTTAAGGCAACGTAAATATAGGATTGGTAACCTAGAATTTCTACTACGGTTATGCAGATCATCTGAATTATATTATTATTCAGTCCAAATTTTTTATTTTGAAATAAGTAGATGATGATCAAGGGCGCCAAAAGCTTTTGACATGTCTCCATAGAAAATATCAACTTGTTTGTTATTATCTACAGCAGTAGCTATATCCTTCGTGATGTTCAACAAATTTGTCGAAGTTGATCTACGTTTCATTAAACCTTGTTGCTGAAGGGGCATGTATGGACTCACTTGTTGATAAATATGATTACCTCGGATGACTCCAAAACTTTGAATACTTTACTAAATTCATAACAATTTCCATTTATTCAATCAAAAACTTAGGACTAGGAAATGTTTTTAAGATAAGTGTGTATATGTGAGTAATAGAATCAAGACAGGAGCATCGTCTTTAAAAAAAGCTGGTATTAAATCTATCCATATAATTAGTTTCGGATTTAATTCCTTCAATTTCTACAATAATTCCAATGTGTCGACATTAAAGTTTAAAAAAGGATGGATAACCTAAATCTTTCAATTTAACTCCGTCTTTTAGAACGAACAATTAGCTTAGTAAATTAATTAATAACTCTAAAGACAAATCTAATAAATCGACGAGTACGTATATTTATTAGAATGTAGGGATTGTCCTAAGGTTTACATTGGACAAACCAGACGCTGCTTTCCAGATCGTAATCAACATAAAAATGCTTTCAAATTCAGAAAACTGCCTCAATTCACGCCAATTATTTAATCTAATACCAGGATAATTTTAATGCTAAATTTAAAACTTTAAAAATTATATTTTTTGAAACAAGAAAGGTTAGAGTGGAAGAAGATAATTTGTCATTGTGAACTCCGCCCGTGCTTCTTTCGTCCAAAATTTTAAGTATGATTTTTGTAATAAATGTGTTTTTATGTGTATTCTTTTAATGAAAGAAGACCGAAGTACTGAATAAATAAATAAATAAATAAATAATAAATACAAGAAAAAAGGTATTTTATTAAATGATCAAATATAAGTTAATAATTTCTCTTTAATTAAAGTGTAGTTCTTGAAACAATTTTATTCTCTTGATCATCATTACAACACCCCCATACTATAATACTATATAAGCATTTACCTGTAATAGATAAAATTAGTGTTAATCTGGCTGGCGAAGCTACAGTGTGGTAAAATATGTTGCAGGGTTCAACAGTAAAAGTGAAACCCTCTCAATTGTGTTGTTTTATTTCAATGTATTATTGAAATTAAATGTTACTAAAATAATTATTAGCTTTAACCTAGGATTTATCTTTTTGATATTATATTTGGGTATTTTATGAATACTTACTTCGAATTTTTACAAAAACTATTAGAAGATAATGAAATCAATTAACCATTAAAAACATTAGAAATAATGTTTACCTTTACAATATAATATGTGCTACTTCAATTTGCAGTATTTATACATCAACAGTACTCTGATAAAAACACGAACTGGATAACTGTGAATTTTTAGGTAGACACTTAATAAATTAGTTAAGAAATGTCTAAAATAATAATTATAAATCTAATATTTATTTAAATTTCAATAATAATACAGAATATATGTATTTGTTGCTTTATTATACTATAATCACTTATTTGCAAAGTAAAAATTTCACTTTCGATCCAATTCCGATGCTCCATTGCTTCATGGTACCACGGTCAAGTATGCAGTTCTTTGAAGCCAGACGTGTAATGGCTTGTGTGAAAGTGAAATATTTTGCTACAATATAAGGACGAATGATTAAAACAAACAAGCGACATAAGTATATGTCAGGTATTGCATAAATATTACATGTTTTATAGCATTGATTCAAATATAAAAGTGCTAAAATTTAAGGTTAAATACGTGATGACTAACTCTAAAAAAGTAATTCATTATACAATCGTTTTATAGGTACACAAAGGAGCTGTGCTACATGGAACACGTATCTGCAGATAGTCAGTGAACAATACATATCATAACGCGAGTCAAAAACGATAATAGCACAAAAAAATGTTTAAATAAAGGAAAACTCACTTTGTTGACATCACACTATTTATTTAAAAAAGTGACACGAGTTTCGAACTTAAGTTTGAAAATAATCAGGTGTTGATCGAAATTCGAATCACTTTTTAAATAAATAGTGTGATATCAACAAAGTGAGTTTTACTTTATTTAAATATTTAAGATGCATCACGAAGTGAACGCCTCAACCATTAATCAATTACAAAAAAATGTTGTATATGCTGAATATGTGTGATTTAATGATAACTAACAGTTGTGTAACTCAATGTCTAGCGGTGCTTTGGTATCAGGAGTAGTTGTTCTAATTTTTAACTGATAGTTCTTACATAAATATAGTGCAGTAATGCCCAGAGAAATTACGTTTTTCATTAATACTAAATCTACTGTTTAGAAAGTTTAATAAACTTTAAAATACTTCAAGTAACCATGTCATTATTAAAGACAAGTAAATTCAGTATAAGTAATGTAAGTATTTATGCAATATCAATATAAATTTAATTCAAAATAAAGGCTTATACTACTTCTAGAATAGCGCCTTCTGAAATTTTAAAGATTAATCTGTTAATGGCGGAGGCTTCTACTTCGTTATACATTATTCTTCACAAATAAAAGACTTCTAGTTTGATAATGACAAGTTAAAATTGTCGAAACTATAGTCACTAAATAACAAACCAAGTTAAAAAGTTTTTTATTTGTTTTTAAAGATTAATGTACCTAATTTTTAACATAATAGATATTTATTCAATAGAAAAATAAATGTTCAATTAATAACCTAAACTGATTGAGCATGTAAATTTTATAAATTCTCGATGTTTCTATGACTCTTCCCAGTTTTGGAAGTTAAGTTTTGGAATTAAATTTTGTTGGCAAAATATGTTTAATCCCTATAATAAATTGCCTTTAAAATATATTTTATTACATATATATTTATGTAATGATACGAAACACGTCATAAATCTATAACGATGAGTCTTAATGAGACTAGTTACTAGTTAATGTTCTTGAATAATACATATTATTTATTTATTTTTATTATTAAAAACATAAAAGGTAAACATTTTTTTTAAATAATTATGGACTCTAAAAAAAACATTTCATTTTTTACAGTATTTCTTGTCATTAAAAATGACATTGTAATTCGTAGAACAATTATATTAATAACTTGATGTAGTTAAGGAAGGTTTTTAGAAAAAAAAGTGTAATATCACCAATTATTGAAAACCATTCTAACCTAATAGCTTTAAATGACGCATCAAACTCTCGAGTTTCCTAGAATAACATATTAATAAATAAAAATCGGTTCCAGCAAACGCACAACAACAAATTACTTTGATTGATTAATTACTAATGATCTATATTCCCATTATCGGTTGGAACGGCCTTCAATCGTGTCACAATTTGACGTTCGGAAATGTAAACAAACTGAGTCATTAAATAAAATTACTAGCGGCAGCGAAGAATTTTTCGAGAAATGAACGGATTCCGGAAACTAGTACTATCGTATAAAACCGGTAGAAGTTATCGAAAGATAATTTTAATATCTTTTCACATTAACAAATTTGCTTATAATTTTATTGTTTTTAGACAAATTTACCACACACTGACTTGCTAGCACATTTTAGACTCAAAGTTAATGTATGTTCACCCAGTAGTATACTAATAATAATATAATGATTTAACTGAATATTATAATTTAATTATATTAATAAAATATATTTTGTATGTATGGTAATTAACGTTCTTGGTTAGTAACTTGACAAAAAGGGTATACCTTATCAATTGCCATAGTAGTTCTGAAAAATTCTCAGCCGGTGGAGTTATACAGTGCTGTGAGATCTTTTTTTTTTTTGGTGCTGGGAGGTGGAAAAACTTTTATAGACATAGTGTGGGAGTCCCCAGAACTACTGGTATACCCACTAAAAACCACCTCCCCAAGTCGCCCTGACACCCCGCGGAACCGCCGTCTGGCATTACTTCACGGGGTGTAGGGTGTCGTCTGCGTCGGTGATGTATGCGTGTGTATGATGAGTGTGTGTGTGTGTGTGTGCCACCCCGCGGAACCGCTGTCTGGCATTACTTCACGGGGTGTCAGTGTCGTTGTGTGTATGTGCAATGAACGGCTCGGGTACGTGGGGTCGCTACTCCCAAATGGCTGTGCACGTCAACCACCCCTGCGGGAAGTGCTGTGAGATCTGAGAAAAACGATTTTTTCGATGAATATCTTCGAATATCTTTGAATATCTTGGCTTATTTTTACTAAGTTGAAACTTTTAACAATATTTTGATTTAAAAAGTGTTGTAGACTTGTTCATTTGCAGTATATTTCAATATTGGCTAGAGGTTTTGAACATTGATGAAATGAATTTATTGCATGTTTGTCAAGTTTAATTATTATTCATTTATTATTAATTTATTTATATTCGGTATCCTTTGTAAAGTAATACATACTAACAAATTTATAAAAATAAATACAAAAAATTTTGGTCAAAAGAAGCATGGACGGAGCTCACCATTAAATATGTTCTTCCACTCAAACCCTTTCATGATCATGATTATGAGGGAGCTAGTATCATCTTCGACATCCACAATTTTCTATTGTTTGGTTTCTTCCTGCTGGATAATATTTAATGTTGACCGAATATTGTATTTTACGAAAACTATAAAACAAATTTTTAGTTTCCATAAAATATATTATTTGATTAAATTGTACCCTTTCATAAACCTTTGATAATATTGGTAAGATGGGAAAGGTTTGGTAGTTATTCAATTCAGATAGATCAATACATTTTTCCAAACGGCACTCCAGTCTCTTCAAGTCGTCGGAAAAGTGGGAAATAACCATCTGTAGCGGCGATGACCTCCTCATTTGAGGCAAATCTTTTTCCTGACAGCGATTTTGTTCAGGTTTGGGAATAGGAAAAAGTCGCCGGGGGCTAGGTTATGCAAAGTAGGTAAAGAAAAACAATTGTTATGTTTATACTTTGAAAATGATCCTTACGGATCGAAACATGTGTCAGATAATTGTAATAAAGATCAATCTGTGGAACATAACAATTGTTTTTCTTCACCTAATTTCCTGTTTTTTAAATTGTCTAAACGTTGCACTAGATCCTTATGAGTGGATAACCACAACAGTTGACAGATCCCTTTCATCTGTGACAATTATAAGAATAATAGTCGGCGATTATCCACGCATAGGGATCTAGTGCAACGTTTAAACAATAGACACCTTTATGGCAATATCTCATTCGATGCCTAAATGCTCCATAGTAAATCTCGATTCCTTGTCTCCAATTGCGCTACGCTGATGAGATCCAAAATAAATCGAAAACGGTTCGTGGCTGTTGTCAGGGAACAATAAAATTGTTTTTACCAGTTTTCATACTATTGCTTAGTAATATGATTGTAACTTTTTTCAAATAAAAAATCTCAATAGAAATACATGTTTTAAGTTTCTCTTAGTCGATCGAATTCGACTATTTCAGAAATGTGTTTGGAGTTTGGGTGGGTCCATGAGAGCTGTATCCTAAAAACTACTGAATATATTACATTTAAACTTTAAATTTAAACTTTTGTTCTAAGTTAGAAGAGCTGAAAAGTTTTTTTTTTGTAAAACTACGTGAACTGAAAATGAAAATGGATGTTTTCTAGATTTTTTAACGAAGAATTTTCCTAAATTTTCAAAATAAAGGTGATGAATAATAAAAATGTAAATAATAGTAGTATATATTAGAACCATTTTTGGTTTTAATAAAGAACAAAAAAATATGACTTCTTTATATTTTAAGGTTAAACTAATATGATAATTTTAAAACAAGCACACGTATGGCTGTAAGTTATTAACAAGATTAATATACGTAATTTACAGAGATATTCAACTAACTTAGACAAAAATTTAATAAACTTAATAAAGACATTAAAAGACATAACTGAATTAAAGACGGACGTTTGGTTAAATACATGCAGCAAAATTAACTATTCAAAGGGACAAAAATTTTGGACTGAGATTAACAAACTCAGCAAATACAAAAAGACAGATAAGCTACAAAACATTTTCAACCCAGTAACTAACCAAACCATCACCGACTCGGACAAAATTGCACAAAAATTTTCCAACAATTTTAATAAGATTTATACAATGACACAATATCGCACACATCTCCAAAGAGTAAATGACTGGTACGTTAAATAATTTGAAAAAATGACTGTTCAGAACCGAAGGACATTTTCACATATGACAAATACTTTGAAGTTCTAAGGAAAGGGAAAATACAGTGACTGGACATGACCATATACACAGACACATCCCCAAATCCTTCCCATTCCATATACAGGACCAATTCCTGAATAATATTAACTTCCTCTGTAAAAAGCAATACTTCCCAGATGTGTGGAAAATAGGAATTATTATTTGTATCCCCAAACGCGACCAACCCTCCTCCTTACTAACTAGCTAGCGTCGTATCACACTCCTTCCTGTTATTGGAAAACTCTTAAAAATAAAATCCTTTCTTTAATTTCTAACCACATTCCTAAATATCAATTTGGTTTCTTTCCCCATCGATCAACTTTTCTTCCTCTAACCATCCTAGCCTCTAATATCCAGACTAACCACCATGAAGGTAAAGCTTCGGCACCCCTATTTCTGGATGTCCAGGAAGCTTTTGACTCCGTCTGGCATCAAGGCTTATTGTACAAGTTTCACCTTTTAAATATCCCTCCTCACATCATTTTTATAATCAAATAATTCCTCTGTAATAGATCTTTAAAAGTAAAAATCCACAACTATTTCTCTTCTTCTTTCACACCCGAACAAGGACATCCCCAAGGCTCTCCTCTTTCTCCTCTGTTATACAATATTTTTAGCGTCGATATCTAATCATGAAATACGTCTTCCCTCAATCCACTACATAACACTTTTAACCAACTTCGGTATGATTATACCTTTGTTATCCCTATCAATGAATGCTTCTCTTTCCAAGTGAAAAATTTTCCAAAAATTCCTATTCTTTATGCACAACATGCACAACATTTAAATTCATTCTACTACATCATCCATCATCGTTACAAACAGACTAATGAGACATATTGGGACTGAAAATTCCAGGCCGAAAGACTGCTGGGTGCTAGCTATTTAACACACTAACGCACTAATAATTACATTACATATAGTGTGTATCTTTTGCTATGGTATTTTTATTTTTTTAAGTCTTTCTTCGATATTATGGCCCTTGAGTAAATTATGTAGATAAACATCAAAAAAGTTTCCTCTGCAAGTAAAGTACATCAAATATTATGCCATTGGTTATTTTATTCAATGGTTCCAATAAGTATAAGTAAATCCTTAATGTTTTACTTTCAAAAATCGATGGAGGAGTTATCAAAATATTTTATTTTGAAATTTTTGCTCGGTCCCCATTTTGTTATTTGAAACAATAAAAAATAATTGCAAATACAAATGTTTTAGAGAGCCGAGAGCTACTTTTGAAACTTTCTGGTTTTTTAAAATAGTCCTTAAAATAAGGGAGTTATAGCGATTATTGCTTAAACAAAAGAACTCCAATAACTCCGAAGTGGAGCACCAATTCACAAAGTGGAACTAAGAAAAGTTGTTTTAACGAATTCTAACTGCTATTTTCGGGTATAACGACTTAGTATTAATACCCTGTATATGCGTGATAAGCGATATAAGGGAGAATTTAAACAATGATTACTGTTTAGGGATTTTAAAAGTAAACAAATTCAAAAACTTATAATTGTCAATTGTGTAATGTATAAGTTTATATAGTTATTAATTTCTAAATAAGTATTTAATGGATATAGTTGACCACATATAAGTATATAGTTATTAGTGCTAATCTTTATTTTAGTTAGTGCTTCAATTGTGTCACACTGAGACAGATTAAGTTTTATTTGTGCTGAGAATAAAATCTTGCTTATTGCAAATAGTACACCACCACCCCTACCAGAATGTCTGTCCTTTCTATATACATTGAACGCATACATAAATCATTCACCCTTTATGGTCATATTCTTGAAACGTTTATATCAGAAATTAATAACCGTACTATTTCAGGCAGGCATTGTTAAATAAACTTCGTGGCCGTTTCATTAACTCATACAAAGTAGATTCACATACATTATTTTCAGGCAATCATGTTTGACTTAACTGCTCCCAATATTATTCATTCAGTCATTATCATTCTATAGGCTTAACCCAATATATTTAACTATAAACTCACTTACTAATAGATCAAAAATTCTTATTTAAATAAATATTATTTATTAATAATACTACACTTGTTTGCATGTTTGTTAAGACCAAATCTAAACGCCATTTCTCGTTTCAATTCTGACCATTTTGTAAATTACAGCCCACATTCACAATCAAAACGTCAGAGGTGGTGAATAGTGACAATAGTAAATTTGTAAAGAAAAAATCACAAAACCACTAAATAAATGTCTCCATTTCACATTTTTCACTGTTTACAAATTAAATTGTTTCAAGTATATACATCCTTATATTGATGACTCAGTATTTGTAAAAGAATCCTTGATCGATAACGCTATAGTTGTAGGTTACTTTAAAAACTTAATAAATTAAGTATACATGAAAATAAATATCTTCACCTGTAGAAAGAATCCGAAGAAATTATGGAATAAATGGAACTTTCCATCAGGTTTTGACTGGAAGAACATTCTGAAAAATGAAGTCCGCATGTGATTCCTGTGCTCAAAATTTAGTGTATTTTTATGTATGTGTCTATTAATTTATTTTGTTAACATGTAATCGAAAACATCATAACAAATTCAAATCCTTCGAACTCACACTTTATACGCATTATTATGAATGACTCGCAGGCCACCACCCGCAATGTATTACTTTGTACACAAAATATTCATAACCTTAGCCATTCCGTCAACCGAATTTTTGATTTGTGTTTCGAGTACTTGCTATTTGTTTTCACATAAAAATCCATTTAGTTCCTCCTCAACTTATTCCGAATATAATTGACAATTTTAAAAAATGAAACAAATCCCAATATTAGCCCTAATTCTGTGAAACACTTTAATGAACTTTATATGAATAAAACTATATAAGTACTTTCAAAAATATATTGTAAGACGCTAGAATTGTTTCGCCACACTGTGGCTTCTTCAGGCGAAAAAAATAGTGGCTAAACAATTGTAGCGTCTTACAATATATTTTTGAAAGTACTTATATAGTTTTATTCATATAAAGTGAAGATGATCTTTCAACATCTGTCAGCCTCATCAATCACTTTAATGAAATTTTCTCTTCTCTACGGTATAGAACACACCTCAAATTTGACTTATTGAAAATAATTAAAATTATACTGAGATATTCAACTGATGGACAGACATAAACTTCGACAAAAAAATAATAACTTTAATAAATACATAAATGGCCTTATAATTGCATTAATGACGTATGTTTGGATAAACACATGCAAAAAATAATGATTCAAAAAAATTAATGATTGACTCTATAATTGGATAATTACAGACCTTGACATAATAGCAGAAAAAATTTCCGACAATTTCAATTCCGACCGATTTTAGTAAATGATTGGTACCATAAATATTTTGAAACAAATTACGGACATTTTTATACATGTTGAATGCTTTAATGTTTTAAAGAAAGAAAGTACAATGACTGGACTTGACCAAATGCATATACATCCTATTAATATTAACAATACACTTTCATACGTCTTGTGATTTAAGTTTTAAAGTTATTGTGAATGTATTTTATTTTATATCATTTTTGAGCAAGGCTTGTAAAACAAATAAACTCTACTAAACTAAACTAATAAATAATATTAATTAAATAATAATAATATTAAAAAAACAACTTCTCTTTCACTCACCTCACTCACGTGAAAAGTAGAGTTTCTCCAGCTTTAGTTCTGGATTCTAAAAAGCTTTTAATATTAAGGATTATTATGCAAGTGTCACTCGTCCTCGTCATATACTTTATTAAGCAGTTCCTCTCCAAAAGATCCCTAAAAGTTAAAATCAATAACTCTTTCTTTTCTTCTTTTACAGTCAAAAAAGGGTACTCCAAGGCTTTCCTCTTACACCTCTATTATTTAACATTGTTGCGTTAATGTCTATAACCTTGATCCACTCTACTTTAATCCCTCCAAATATCTCTTGCAATTTGCAAGTGATACTGGCCTAATTACAAATGCCAAAAGATCACTCAACATTGGCCATAACCATAAATGAAAAAATCAATTTTAAAATACACCATGCTCAAATCAAAAGTTAAAAAAAAACTACTAGGGCAAAATACTTTAGAAATCTTATATATAAAATAATTGTATTTTTCAAATATAAGTGAAAAATAAAACAAACAATTTGATTTCATTTACGCATTAACGGCTGACGTCATATGACTGATAAAACTAGAAATTTTTGTTTAAATTCAGCTTACTTTTTTATTGTTTTTTCGATCAATCAACATTATTCTAATTATATTAATTTGGTGGTGAATTTCATCATTTGCTACATAGAGTGTATATTAAATAAAAATTGTAATTTAAATCTATTCAATTTATTCAAGTAAATGTAATTAAATCTATCGGAATTTAAACTGCACCCTTGATTTATAGATAGCACGGTTTTTTACACTATTATTTCGTAATTGTACAACGCAAACAAAGAGCCACCCTTTGCTGTTGTTCTGAGGGGTTACCTGCGACGCGGCCACCCTTCGGAAGTGTAAGATGCGGATGACCCTTAAAAATAAAAATGCCCTATAACCGGTTCTGACCATTTTCACCCGAAAAGGGTCACATAGAAAAATGTTGACCCTTAATTTACATACCGGTATGACCAGTGCGTGAGAACTGGTTTTAAAGGGTTACGCGGTGCGTTTTTTGCGTAGGGCATGGTCAATCACTAACGGATCCCATCGGTCCATTGCCTATTGTCCAGTTTGGAGCGCGTGCAGCTGCAAAGATGTTCCTCCGGAGGATCGCGAGGATTACGGTGTAAAAAAGGCGAAGGGATAATTAGGTAGAGTAAACTGTTTGCTCTGGCATCCCGGTTGGGGTTTATTTGTGCGGAGCGGCAGCGGACACTAATACGCGATGACTTAATCGTTAAATAAATATGTTCTAATAACTATGCAAAAACACGTTAGCTCAATCATTCGCATAGTGTAAGTTCCTCGTTTATTCATTTTCAATTTGCTGATGTCAAAAATACAATTTGTGCATTTATTTAATTGCTTTGCCAATGCTATTTATCTAAATTAATACAAACATATAAAATTGACTTCTATTGTAAGTTAAAAAAGCGTTATATGCAAATATAAATAAATTGATTGGAGGGCTAATCGACATAGTGGTGTTAAGAAGTCATTCAATTTAAAATAAATTTGTCTTCTGCGTAGCATACATTATTTACATATTTGTTTTGGAAATATGTTGGTATTATAAAAACGAAAGAAGTTAGGAAGTGCTTATACAAATCTTCTCAGAATCAAATCCAGAGACAAACTATTTGAAGTTTAATATTCTTCTGTAAACATTCAAGATTTGTTGATTTTCAGTTGAATTGAATAAGTTTTAACCCTACATTTCTAAACTTAAATCTACTTCTGTTATTGATAAGACTTTATTTATTTTCGCATAGAAAGACAATAAAGACATATCACAAATAGAAATAGGTCCGTTTCTGTTGTTGTTCTTTAATTTTATGATTTCCTTCACTTTTTTTCTTTCGAACCGACCGTTATAGCTGATTCAAAATCTAAAATGTTAACCAAAAATCAGCAGCTATTGATAAAAATGTAACGACCAAATCACGCATTCAATCCCCCATTACCATTCTTGATTACATCATTGACGTGTACACGACAAAAATTAATTCATCATACAACCTTGATCGACACGCATTATTGAAAAAATTAAAATCACGATTCATCGAAATATTCCGCATCGACACTCATATTAATTTCTCTGGCAACAAAATGTTCATCGTCATGTTTGACTTAGATCAACCCAATGTTATCCTTCCGGTAGTACCAACTTCAGGTATTTACACCGGTTACGCTGAAGTGGTAAGAAATTGTTAAGTCCATCAACTTCATATATACAAATATTAATTCCTTATCCAATAAATCCCAACTCCGATTCAACTACTTCTGTAACAATCCAATACACGTAAACATGATGATAGAGAGCAAAACCTCTAAACCATATTCCTTTCATAATTGGTCCGCGATCCAAATTCCTTCCACAGCCCTAAACCAAAACCTCCACAGAGGTTCAATATTTGCAGCAAAGCCTGAAATACGGCTAGGAAAAGCAAATCCACCTAAAGTTAATAATATAATGAACGACTGCTTATACTGCACTATTGAACTTCCCTTCTTTCCGCTCCACACATTTTTAGTTTATATCCATCATTCCTTCTCTATCGAAAACACTATCCCTACAAAAGCCTTCCTATACGATCACTTTATCATAATCGGTGATTTTAACATGAATAAAACCAAAACAAGGCAGCTCTTTTCTTTTATAGCAAATTCTAATTTTATCCGAATTAATGCTACCTCCACATTTATTATGTCCCTCAACCAATCCACTACTCCCGATAATGTTTCCCTAGTCCCCGACTTATGTTCAGACTACCTCTCAATACGTTTTTCAATCCTGCAAAAACCTCCATCCCTGTACCACCTAGATTGATCATCCGACATAAACACTGCGACTTGGACAAAGTAACATCAAACTTTACAGACTTTATTAACGCACAAAAACACACGCCAACGTATACTAAAAGACAGTTCAAATATCCCCTTCCAAATTTTATCCTTAGACTTATTAATTACAAAAGACAGCTCTACCGAGACATACGATCAACAGAGAACAAGGATTTAAAAAGTTAAAGAATATAAGGCGGATGTTTGGTTTAAAACTTGTATTGACATTATCGAAAAATAGGACTGACAGTATTAGAATGAAATAAAAATCTAACTAAATATCGAAAACGGACTTCCTCCAATACACAAAAGACCCCATGACAAAAATCTTAGTCACCGAACATTTGCTAGCTATTTTGAAAACAATTTTACTCTGACAGTTAATAATACAGATGACAATGACTTTTGCAGAAAAGTAAACTCCTGGAACAAATCCTTCAAAAATATCCCTGTCCCACACACTCCTGATGCTATAACAGAAGAAGAGTACCTTTACGAAGGTAAAATCAAGGCCCCCCGTTATGACAACATTTCTAGAAGTATCATGAAATCCCTTCCTGAAAATATCCATAAATACATCGTACAAATATTTAACCACATTTACCTGTCAAAAATGATTCCCCAGGAGTGGAAGCGTGGTATAATAACTGCATTCTAAAATCTGGACACGATGCTTTAAAAGTGTTATCGCCCACCAAATTATTCGAATCCATACTAAAATTATGCCCCACTTCTCCCACCACATCCCTATATTCCAATTTGGCTTCCATGAACACCGCTCCACTTCCTTACCATTAACAATCCTGACTTCAAACTGTCAAACAGCATACCTCTAAAATCAAAAGTCCGCCATTGTCTTTCTAGATATTCGCATAGCGTTAGACTCTGTTTGGCATTGATGTTTGCTATTAAAATGCTATTCCCTAAAAACTCCAACCCATCTCCTTAATTTAATTGACAACTTCTTCTTGTTTAGATTCCTTCAAGTAAAAATCAAAAATACCTTATTCAATTCTTTTGTTCCCCAACAATGTGTCTCCCAAGGTTCTCCCTTATCTCGACTCCTTTATAATATTTATGTACACGACCTTTATAATCCCAACCCCCTCTATCACAATCCATCCACATATCCACTTCTTTATGCAGATGATACAGCGTTCATATCTCACGCACCTACCTTAAATAAAGTCCTTCCCACATTGCAAGGGCTGATTGATACCTTACAATTGTGGTTCGCAAAGTGGAGAATATTGATAAATCAAAATAAATCCGAACTCCTCATTTCCTTTCATTGACCTCATAATTCTCAATACAAGATAACAATAAATAACTATATTAACATATTAAGACATTCCCAATCCTGTAAATACCTAGGAATATTATTTGACCCCAAATTAACCTTCAAATCTCATACCCAAAACCTTATGGCGAGTATCAAGAGGAGAGCACGACATTTTAGAGTTTTAATCTATCAAAATCATGGAATCTCTCTTTGAGTACTCCGCTATCCTATTTCATAATCCCCGTCCCGCCGTCTTAAAAAAATCTCCAGGTAGTAGTAGAACGATCAGCCCTTCGCATTCTTACTAAAATCAGACATCCCCTTAATCCCATTCATAATCCATCTAATACCCTCCTCTATGAATGAACCCAAGTAATTCCTATTGATAAGCGTCTGAAACACCTATCCCAAAAATTTGCCAAAAATCCTCGTAACACTTTAATTATTTTAAAGCCAAAACACCCAGAAATCAACATTCATTAATTCAACCCATCAGTTCATAATGACATTGATCATAACCTTTGAATGACAGAAGAAAGTTAATTTTGTAAGACATTAGTAATCATAATGTACTTTTTTTGTGGCTGGGAGGTGGAAAATCTTTTATAGACAGAGTGTGGGAGTCCCCAGAACTACTGGTATACCCACTAAAAACCACCTCCTCAAGTCGCCCTGACACCTCGCTGAACCGCCGCCTGGCATTACTTCACGGAGTGTCAGTGTCGTGTGTGTATGTGTGTGTGTGTATGAGAGAGATGTGCATGTGTGTGCAGTGAACGGCTCGAGTACGTGGGGTCGCCACTCCCAAATGGCTGTGTACGTCAACCATCCCTGCGGGAATCATGATGTACTAGAAGAAATTCTAAGTCTGGCACTTCACTATGCATACACACAGGCATACTTTATAATTACTTCTATCAATAAAGGTGTTTTTCTGTCTTCACTTTTTTATTGAAGCACGTTCAATGAATCACAATTTCTTGGACAGTAATATATGGTAATAATTAAGGTAGACCTTCATGTTATTCTGGAACCAAATACACGCTAAAAGGTTACTCTAGAAGGTCCTATAAACAAGCATGGTATATAGAAGTATCGTTGTACTCAAGAATGACTATGTATTCAGGTATGTGCGCTCTTTTCTCTATAAATTATCTTCTTAGTAGCCTGAGAGATGTGTTTTTTCCTAAAATTGTGATTTACTTGACATATTGTTATATACTTCGGAGAAGAGCAGAGAATAAATATTCAGTCTGACAAGGGTAGTAGAGATGTAAAAGAGAGAGAAAATCTATGCACAGTATTTTGTAGTTAATAGCATCATATGCTACAGTACCAAAAAAGATTATAATAGAATATCTTAATTAGAACTAAAAACGCACAGAATATTTAGTTTTTCATCTCCGACTAGTTTCGATTCATAATGCATAGTAAGAAAACAGGTGTAGTTTCTGAATTATATGTTGGCAATAGATAAGATGGATTCCGGGTACATTCTGCTTTAGAAGACAAACAGACTCAGAGGCAAGGAGAAAAGACAGGTATGCAGTGAAAAAACTTGATGAATTATTATGTTTAAGAGATGGTAGGTGTACGAAAGATTGCCAATGTCTCTGAGTGGCAGTAAACTAAATAGGAATAAAGAAAACCTTAAACTAGATGTAGGCCTGGAAAATGAGGAAGAATGAAATCGATACATAAAATAATATTATATGTGAATGGGAATAATACTTGCATATCTTCTTCGTTTGATGCATTTATCCATTAATGGATCTTTGCGATAATATGATCCATATCTTCTCGGCTTCTAAGTGTATGAGCCAGACTATAGATAGCATTCAGTCCAGTCCATTGTCTTATATTCCAGAGCAACGACATATTTTTTCTTCCAATTCCTCGTTTTCCTTCAATTTTGCCTCCTATGATTACTTTAAGGGTATAATATTTGTGATTCCGCACGATATGTCCCAGATGTGCTACTTTTATTCAATTTATTGTAGTCAAAAGTTTGCGATCTCTACCTAGCCACTGTAGAATTTCTTCGTTAGTAATTCGTATTGCCCAGGAGATTTTTGGTATTCCACAGTGAAGCCACATTTCAAACGCTTCAATTTTATTCATGGATGTTTCTTTAAGCGTTCAGCCTTTCATTCAGTAGAGGAGCATCGACCATCCATAGCATTTAATGTTTTTTTTTTATTTCATGAATTAACTTCGATCAATTTAATTCTGCATTTAATTTCAAGGTCTTATGTCTTCTGCGGGCCACGTTCCAAGGTATTTGAATTTTTGCACTTTTCAATTGGTAAGTCGTTAAAAGCAAACAAATTTTGTTTTTGTAAGACGTATTAATGTTCAGACCCATACGTTTGCTATAATTCCCTATTCTGTTGACCAGTCCTTAGAGATCTTCTACATTTAGGGCTATAAGTACTGTGTCATCTGAATATCGTATGTTGTTGTCTCATTGTCATTAATGCTTCTTTTAAGGTTGGTTAGAGCTTCCAGGAATATGTCCTCAGAGTATACGTTAAATAGAAGGAGTGATAGGACTCAACCTTGTCCATCCCCCTACAGACCTTTATGACCTTCGCAGTTTAGTTTAAAATTTTTACTTGGACTGTTTTGTTCTTCCATCGCATGTCTTTCTGATCAATGCCCGACCTTTTGAGTATTTCGATGAGTTTATGATGTTGCACTCTGTCAAACGCCTTCTCGTAGTCTACGAAGGATAGCCATACATGTTTCCTTTGGCTGTAACAGTTTTGCACAAGAACTTGTGTGAGAAAACGACACAAGTTTGGCACTTTTTGGGTGATATGTACATAACTATTTATTTAAAAATATGTAAACAAATCATCATATTTATTTGCTTATTAGCAAAATTGTTACAATTTCTACAGTTTTTATTGATATTGTGTGTTCGTATGAATTGGAAATTTGTATATATTTATTTTTCTTCTCTTATTTAGCAATTTAACTCTACGAGATGCAATTGATTTGATAGAAAACGATGATATAGAAGCGATTGAGGGAATTTTTATGAACCACCGAAAATAAATGTCAACTCAGATGAGGATTCTGCTGAAGATGAGGAAGGTTTAGTAGACAACCTTAGTGAACGACAATTGCGAAGTCGAGCGCAAATTCTTCTGAATAACAAAGATTGGGTCGAAACAATTTCAAGTAAAGAAAAATATAAACCGCCAAAATCAAAAAATGTAAAAGATGGAACATTTTGTGTGGAACTCTAGAAATAATCGCCTACATCATAAAAGAATAATCCAAGTATGCAGCATATAAAAATTGTAAAGATCCATCAATAACATCTCAGGAGCTAAAAGTATTTCTTGCAATTTTATATCTATCTGGGTACAATACAGTTCCGAGCAAGCGCTCTTATTTGGAATCCTCTCAAGATACTCGGAATGAGTTGATTATGAACACAGTGCGAAGAGATCGTTTTCTAGAAATATCCAAATTTATTCATTTTGCAGACAGTACAAAATTTGTTCAGGGTGATAAAATGTGGAAGATCTCTGGCGCAATAATAAGAGGTCTTTTATTATTGCGCCTGAGATTTTTAGGCATGTTTATACCTGAAGAACACCTGGACTTCGATGAATGTATGGTTCTGGGTTTTAGTAGACTTTGAAGTCTATCAAAGAAAAAATTCGAATTCCCAAAACGAAAATTTATTTATTTATTTATTTATTTGTTTCAATTCTGCGCTAACAAAAAAGTCGAATACATACAAAAATAATATAAATAATGTTCATCCAAAATTTAGATTGCACGAGAATTGGGCAGAGTTATTCGTAGATGATCTTCCACTCGTACCCTGAAGTAGTGAATTCTTCTTCTTCTATAAGAAGGTTTTATTTCATACATTGTCTCTTGTTATCTTATTATATTTGTTAATTTATTTTGTAAATATTCATCACGCCTAGTCGCAATGAATGAAAAAGTTACGATTACGTGTGCATAGTCTAGGCACAAGAAATAGTTTTCAGTAAAATCTTAATAATCAACTCTGTTGTTGATAACTTAATAAAGATGCTGCATAACATATTTTCGGAATTGCTTGGGTGAATAAAATCAGAGGGTTTGTTGTGGATCGGACAGCTATTAATCCTTATTGATTGATGGAAATCGCGCCATACATTTAAAAAAATATCTGCCGGTTTAAAATGATTTAGAAAAATTGCTAAGTAAAGCAATTGCAATTGTATGTTGGTTCGCAAAGGGTTGCCCACATGGAGGAGTGCTGTCTCCTCTACTATGGAACCTAGTTGTAGACGAGCTACTGGAGGCACTGGATAAACAGGGCATCTACACGGTAGGATACGCCGACGATATCACGATCCTACTTTCCGGCAACTCGGAAAGTATGCTAGCGAAACGTATGTCAGATGCTCTTGACACAATAAACAAATGGTGCACATACCAGGGTTTATCCGTAAAGCCGACAAAAACAGAACTGATACTGTTCACAAGGAGAAGAAAGATTAAAGATTTCAAACCACCAAGCTTTCGGGGCGAAGAACCTTAAAAGATGGGGTCAAATAATTGGGCATTCTTCTAGATAAAAAACTAAACTGGAATGCCTACCTGACCGAGAGATCTTAGAAAGCAAGCATAGCCCTCTGGCAATGCAGACGAGCTGTGGGGAAAACATGGAGACTATCTCCAAAGGTAGCCCTATGGATCTACACAGCCATAGTGCGGCCAAAGTTGGCATATGCATCATTAATATGGTGGCCAAAAACGACCACGAAATCAGCCGCAAGGCTCCTAGACCACGTTTAACGTAGCGCCCTTTTGAGCGCGACAGGAGCCATGAGAACAACACTAACAGCGGCTATGGAAGCCCTGCTGCACCTGTCACCCTTGGACATATTTATCAGAGAACAGACAGCAGCGGCGGCAATAAGGCTTCGAGCAACAAAAACATGGCTTGTAATCAATGGAGGAGGTGAACACCACATAATCTTAGAGGATCTAAGGAAAAGTAATCCCGAGATTATGATGCCGGTGGAAAACATCCCTCGAAAATACATTTTCAACAGGAAGCTTCAAATAGATCTGAGATTCGAAAGCTCAGGAGTAGGAAGCAAGCACAAAGACATCCAAATATACACTGATGGGTTGTCAACGAACGCAGGGGTTGGTACAGGAATTTTTCTGCAAAAACCTGTCCCTAAAAAACAGTACAGCTATAGGTATTTGTATTTATTTATTTGTCCAACATGCTTACATAATTCTTCCTAAATAAAACATAATTCAATAAGTATTCACGAGAATTTTTTTTTTTTAGGTAAAATAATGAGCACACCAACAATGGTGGAACTCGTGGATATACTATATGTAGCAAAAGCAATCTCTGACAAGAAGATTAAGGGTAAAAATATACACATTATAACGGATAGCAGAGCGGCAATTTTGTCCATTGCCAACTGAAAAATAACCTCAGCATTAACGTTGGAATGCTGCGAAGCCCTGGAAGAAGTGGCTCGTGACAACAAGGTAACTTTATGCTGGGTTAAAGGACACAACAATAGTAGAGGGAACAGAATAGCAGATGGTTTGGCGAGGAAGGCATCCGGACAAACGGTAAGCGGACCGAGCCCCTCCCTGCTGCCATCTCTGCTAGATCTGAGTACCCTGAAAACTCCAGCAATCAGATGCCACAAGGAGCGATGGGACAACATACGTGGTTGTAGAGTTAAAAAAACTGCATCGCAATGAACACCCAAACGGCCAGATACCGAATGCAACTGTCCAGAGAAACCCTACGGAAGGTCGTAGAGCTTCTTACAGGACACTGCAATTTACGATCACACCTGAACAAACTGGGACTACAATCTAGTCCTATCTGCAGAGGGTGTGAAGCAGAAGAGGAAACCGCGAAGCATGTACTTCTAGACTGCCCCGTATTATCCAACCTACGCAAATCCACAATGGGAGAGGGATGTCTAAATCCATCAGACATCCTCAGAGTCCCTCTTGCTGCAGTTCGGGCATTTGCCAATGCCCTGGGTTGGCTTGACCGTGGCAAGGAACGAGGACTCAGATGGGAGGGCGCACAAAGGGCCCATTGGGGTTTCCGTGCGGCGGAACTCTCTGTCCTCCCATCGATTTAAACCAGAACCAACCAGAAGTAAAGCAATTGGCCTGCTGTTTTTAATTTGACTTCTCTCACCTGATTTATGAACAAGTACACTTTAACTTGTTTTTAGATACAAGGAAACACAATGTTCCTAAGAATCAAATTAAAAATAACAGTAAGAGGGTTATAAAACATAACAACAATCATTCAATAAGAAACATGGTATGTTGTATAGGTTTAAGTAGTTTAAAAATTGAAGAACGTCTGACTTAGATATATAAAAAAAAATACATTCGGAAAAGAACAGTTTGTAACAATGTGACGGTTTCGTATAGGTGGACAAGTTTATCTACCATAGAATTGATTTTTATTGTCCAGTGTCAAGATTGAGACAGTAAGTCATAATCGTTGCTGTCGTGAGTATTATACATCTGCTTTACAAGTTATAAATAAATTATGTCGTTTTGCCAGTACATAACCTAATATATCTTAACATTATTCGTCCATTTTATACCTTTGGAAATGATTGAAAATGTGTACTACATTCCTGCAAATATATTGTTAAATAGTTCGATATCTGTCAACCACTTTACTTTTTTATATACTCGAAACTGTTGTTTTTTAAATATTCGTATTTACTACGTTTTAAACAAGAGTTATTTTTATTTTAATCAATTACAATTTTCAAATATTCTTTATTTATTTACTCTAATAATTTCCTTTCCTAACTGTGGCTTGCTTGTGTTTGTCAAATTAAAGTCAACATGCGGTGAAGCGTGTCTTCTGTTTATTGTTTCTGTTTCACATGAATCTAATTTAAATATAAGTTTTGTAATTCATTTTAATTTAAAGCAGGCATAAGGAATAGCAAGAAAAATGTAAGGTATTGTGTGGAAAAATCGGAAAATTTGTTGGTGACCATTTATAGACTGGCCTTTAATTTGTAGGAATCTATATATAAAACCGATTTTGATATATAGGAGTAAAGTATATAAATGCATAGAGGAAGAGAGTAGAGGTATTTTTTTGAGTCATATGTGGAGGAATCTGCAGAATCAGGTAATAAACAGAGTGGCGGGTTATGAGATAAAGATGTGTGAATAGAAGAGAGATCAGTGAAACATCTGCGGAAAATATGTGTGATTTTGAGAGTATAGATACTGAAGAAAACGCCAAAAAGAAGAAGAGACTAAAAGTAAATTTCATAAAAAGCGAGAATGCATTGGAAAAAGAAAATATAATATTATGTTTAAGAGAGGAGAGAAGCACGAAATTTTGACACTGTATGTGAGTGCCGTAAAATAAGCAGGAAAAGTTAGATGTGGATAGATAGAAAGAAAAAGCTGGCTGTACGAATACTATATACTGTACCTACTTAATGGCCTCTGGTAGTTCGCAGTGTGGGTGGAAAGAAACATAAGAGTAAATTCATGGACGAGAGATAATGGACTCACACTTTGAGAGATGGAAGAAATGGTTCTAAAGGGCAAAGAGGATAAAAATTATATTCGGGAAAACTTAGGTAAAATTGCATATGTGAGTATGATTCCTCATGGAGAGAAATAAAGAGGTAAAGTAAACTCTACAAAAAATTTTCTTCTGGTGAGCTACATGATTTCAAAAAGTTGGCAAAGTAAGAACCCGATAGAAACAGTTTGACGGATGATGGCAATTCAAGTGTGTTAATTGGCGATAAAACATTAAACATATTTATTAAAAATAAAAACAATAATTGATGCAATACTGATTAATTTAATAGATCCTCCTATAAACTTTGCAGTAGTATCAGAATAAAATAACAATATAAACTCTTTAGACCTTTCTAACGCGACCATTAATTTTGAACTTTGAAATTTGAAATCCTAGTAATTCCAGACATGGCATTAACCACAAATTAGCCGTAATAAACCTAATTATGTACAGAGGACACAAATAATTTTTGTTAGTAAATATTATTTTTATTAGTAAATAAATAATTTGATAAAACACCACAAATAAATTAAGTTATAAAAATTTTATAGGCAGCAAAATAAATAAAATAATTTAAGTTATTAATATTTATGGTTATTTTAGTGTAAACATTTCGAGTATCTTAAACAAAATCAACATATATATTATATTAAAAATGTTAAAAAAACGCCTTTACGTCATTCATCGATAATTTAAATTAGTCCAAGGGTATCGACTTGACAACAATGAACAGGAATATGCATAGGACAGTCTGGGTGCAATTTTAAAACTATATTAAAGAACACGTTCAAACATTTCTACTAATAATAATAATACCCAAGAAAATAATGCCTGCCTCCACTTACCTACATTTAGCTCCAAATGTCTGTTATACGAAGCACTAATAAAACTAAAACAATAATTACTATAAATTAAAAAAAAAGGATTAAAAAGTTTTTTTTTTAATCTTATGAAATATTTATTTACTTGTAATGTTCTTGTGGACATAATATATGATAACAATATGAAATATGATTCTATTCCAAAATATATATATAACAATTTAATAATATTCTATTTAAAAATATTTATTTCAATATGTGTTCAAAATAAGAAGAAGCAATATGTTTCCGCTTCCCTTTAAAATAAATTTCTTTTGAAAATACAACCCTATATTACGCACCCTTTACTACATATCTCCACAGTTTCTTGACCCCATTGTTTACGTCCTTCCGGGATTCCTATTATCAAGTTCAAGTGAATCCGAGATGCAAAACCGTTACAAAGGGTCACTACTACGGTAATAATTGTTCAGCATATGCATACAAAAATGGGAAATCAAAGGGACGGACAGATGCGTTTCCGCGCTGAATGGTCACCCGTTTATCGTGTTAATTTACATACTGACCTGACCAGTCTTCAACCCTTCGTGTCCGAAGGGTTACCTCACTGACCTATAGGTGCGTGCATTTAGGCGAAGAATTGACCCTCCGGCCCTAAATTTGACACGTGTGATAATTGCACCCAACTGTATCTCGGACAGTTTGATTTTATATGCCGAGGTGAAGTGTTATAACGTAAGGTAATATTGAAGGTGGAAATGTGTTAAATATTGTGTTTTAAATATATTGTGGTGTTTCTCAATTAATTAAACGTGTGCAAGTGTGATTAGTTTTCAAGAGTAAATTCATTGTAGGTTAATATTATTTCGATTATTTTACAGGTACATATGTAAATACAGTCATCTAGACCGCACTTATCATATATGACTCAATGTTACGTATTTATTAACATTCTCAATTTTTCTAAACGACAATTTATGAAAAAGTAATAAATATAATAATTTAGTTAATTATAAAATTAAAGGTCTAATTGGCTACCTTTCAGAAAACAAATAAAAAAAAACTAAACCTAATTTGGAAATTCATAAACGTGTATGTGTTGTTTCAGTAAAATATTCTATATAGAATTCACAGATTTAACTTGAGTGGAGTAGCGTTAAATTTAAGGACGAAAGCAACATAATTTTAGAGAGAACAATTCAATTTCAAATTTCAAATAACACATGTTTTTTACCGTTTGTTTTTAATTTTCACAAATATAATAAAAAAATGTTAAAAACATGTTATTTCGAATAATTAACCAAAATTAACTTACTACACTAATCTTTGATACGGCTTAAATATAAAACAATATTTTTCTGATCTAATTTTCATATTTCGATGTAATCGCCTGTGTACAGATTATTCATGAAAATGTGTTTTATTTTAATTTTAATTTTAAAATTTATATAGAAAATATTTTTTTATATAAATGTTTTGTTATAAATATTTGTCAAAAAAATATGAAACATAAAATAAATAAAACATCATTTCTTTATACTTTTCAACACTAGCAATTAATAATTACACAATATAAAAAGACAGCAGCAAATAAAGAAATTCAATTAAACAAAAAAAAGATTATTAATATTTATTTACATCAAAATAAATTAAGTACATAAACTATATAATTCGATATGTATGTGTATAAATATAGCGATCGATATAGATATTTTATTGTTAATTAAAAATTAATTTTGGTGTGTAAATATTGGTATACATTATTAAGGCTTAGTTTTCTGGTGTAATAGCACGTAGGCGTTATGCTTAATATGCAGTTTTGGTTTAACAGAAATGCTGTAGCAGGAATATTAAAATCAGTATTAGTTCAGTATGTCAATGTTAAAATCGCATTTATTATATAAACAACATAATAATATGTGCATATGTTAGATGCAGTAAAATTTAAGAAACTTGTAATATAAGTAAGATCACGAATAGTTGGTTAAATATAATGAAGTTGAGTTTATTTGTTTATTAATTTTATTATTTTCTGTGGTAAAACCAATCAAATGGTATTATTTTAATGATAATAATAAACTTAACATACAATCTTATAAAACTAAAAATATATAAAAAGGTATAGCAGTTATATGAAAATAATATAGTAAATAACTGTAGAGAATAATAAAATAAGTAATTTTGTCGCCCATTACTGGACTATGGTTGTGTCCTCTATTCCAATCCCACCAATCCAACCTCCCGTAATATTCAAGTTAGCGAGCGAGCATCCCTTCGTACCCTAACAAAACTCCGTCATCCTCTCAATCCTTTATATAATCCTTCTAATAAGCTCCTTTATGATACTACCTCAGTTATTCCCATCCTAGAACGCCTTCGATTCCTATCAGAGAAATTCTCCAAAAATCCTTTCAACTTTCACATATTATCCCTATACTGTATTCCTAGAAACCCAAATCTAACCCCTAAATTTAAAAACCCACATTCTACCATTTATGATTTCATTTCATTATTTCATGCATCTACTCATTAAAGACTGACGCCATATGACTAGACAGAACAAGGCAGAAAGACCTCTGGTCGATAGCCATTTGACATATTAACATACTAACACCTCATCAATTATTTATTATTTAAATGTTAAATTTTGTTGTACATATTTGTCAATAAAGATGTATATATATATATAAGTAATTTTTTTAATTGTCATTTTTTTGATAAAATAGGTTAAGGTAGGTAAGTTTTGAAAAATAGTGAATAATATCACATAATGACCCTATTATTTCCGAATAATAATGCATCTATTTGTTATACTACTCCATTTAGTAATTGCTAATGCAATTATAATAATAATAATATATTTAAAAAATGGTGACCATAATATTTGGTTTATGCAAATAGGCAATAATTAATGATTGGCACAATGTTAAATTTTTTATAAATACTTGTTATATAAATTCCATTTATCTTCAATAGTTTATTAGCAATCGGAAAAAATTGTTAAAATTATTAATTTTTATTTTTTTATCGCAAGTTAAGAACTTTATGAAAAACATATTTTAGTAAAACTTGTTCAGTGTCTTATTCTTTTTAATTTATGTTTGATAAGTTATGTGATATTTTACAAATTTAGAAAAATATCGAGAAAAAAGAAACTCCTCGAGTAAACATCTACTTCCGGTTTATCAATGTTCACCAAAAGTTTTTCAGTCTCAGATTTTACCGATAAAATCTTAACGTTTAAAGTTTTATCTCAAAAGGATTATTCTAACCCACCCTCCAATCAGTAAAACATAAGCGAGGGTTTTATTTAAATGTTTTAAAACGTAATTAAACATAACATTATTGCAAAATTTATTAGATTTGTCCAAAAACATTTTTCGAATAATTTTTGATGATGTTTTACTGATTGAAGGGTGGGATAGAGGCCACCCACCCACCCTACATACTCATATTAACTTTAATTACTGATCGCCTCGCAGTTTGCAATAACTTTAATTACAAAATTGAATAAAAGAAAATTAACAATGTAAAATTTTTGAGTGTGTAAATTAATAAAAATGATGCGTGAAAAGGCTTTAAATCAAGCTTAAATAAGATTAGCTATAGCAAGTCTTCTATATATAAACTTAAATTTGGTTTATGCTTAATTTTTTATTACATGCAAGGTTTTATTGTTTTTTGTAGCAAAATCATCAACGATTAGTAGTTAAAGTTATCATGCATATGTTCCTCTATCCCACCCTCCAATTTGTAAATCATAAGCAAGGGTTTTAAATAAAAGTTGTAAAATGTAAAGAAACATAAAAAATGGTAATGTGGCCATCATAGTATTTTCTTTACTTTTTTCTCGAATTTTGTATTCTTTACAATTATTTGTTCTATAAATGTCATGTAACTTCTACAGTTTATTAGCAAAAGGCAAAACATGTCAAAAATTTTAGTTTTTAATTTCAGTCAAGAACTTTACAAAAAATGTTTTAATAAAACTAGTTTAGTTTTACATTCGCTTTAACTTTTGTTTGAAAAGTTACGTAACATTTTTCATATTTAGAAATATATCGTAAAATAACAAAAAACGCTTCGAGTAAACATCCACTTATATGAATGTTCACCAAAAGCTTTTCAGTTTCAGTTTTTTAACGATAAAACCTTAAGTTTAAAGTTTCATCTCAATATTATCATTCGTTTTTGAGATACAACACCCACTGACAGACACATATTCAGACAAACGGGCAGACACACACACACAGACAAAAAATTCATAAAACACACAAATATTTCTAGAAAACTTGTACTTAATCATAAAACTATTAATACTATATTTATTTAGTACGTAAAAATAGAGCACTGTTGTACATTATTTTATTAAAGAATGTTTACAATTATTATTTTCATAATTTTAAAGATTCTATAAATTAAAAAAAAAAAAAACGTTAGGATTTTAGAAATTTCACAAAATCTAAAGATTTAGCGATCGTAAAAGTTCCATTACATTTTCTAGAAATGCAAGTCTAAAGTTTCTAAAAATTTTACAGATTCTTAAGTTAATAAATATTTTAAAGGTAATAAGATTCTAAAGTTTGTAAAGATTCTAACGACCATAAGGATTCCTAAATACTATCCCAGTCTCCAATTTCTCAATATTAACTAACTATTCTTCCAAAATTAATTACACAAAATAAACTAAATACTTAGAAAATACTTGATTTATCTGGTTAATGTTAAGTAATTGAAGGGTGCGATAGTAAACACACATCAATCCTACATATACATTAAAACTCAAGCTAAAGAAGTCCACTATCCCACCCTTCAATTCTTTAATATTAATAATTTATTCTTCTAAAATTAATTATACAAGATAAACCATGTAATCCGAAAATACTTGATTTTTCTGGTTAATGCATTTCAAATCTTGTTAATGTTGAAGAATTGAAGGCTGGGGTAGTGGCACCCACCCATCCTACATATACATTGAAACTCAAGCTAAAACACCAATTCTAAAAAAATCAACAAATTCTTAAGTTAAAAAATAACGATTTAAGGATAGTAATTATGTCACAATATCTGAAAATTTAAAAAAAATCTAAGTAACGTGTTGAAGTAAAAGTTTGTAACTATTCAATAGAATTTAAAGAATCGAAAGATTTAAAAGGTCGTAAAAATTCTATAAATTCTAAAAACTCTTAAGATTCTAACAATTCTTGAAATTGTATAAAGTGTTTCAATATGCCAAGGGTTGCAAAAATATTATTATTCCAATAATATTAAAGATTCTTTAAATTGAAAAAATATAAATTCTAAAGTTTCTCTTTTACAGCTCTAAAAATTCTAAAGTTATTTAAAAGACTAAAAATTCTAAAAAGAATTGTTTAGAATTTAATGAAATATATTTTTAAGTTACGTGAAGATTATTATATAGTAAATTGTATTCAAAATATAAACACTTTCTTGACAAATTTGTTTTTATTTATACTAAATGTACATTTCGAACAGAAAGTGTTCCTTATCAATGACATTAGAAAAATATACAATAAATAAAAAAGTCAAACAAATTTGGGCGACTTATTATGATTTATTAAATAAAAATAATTGAAAATTTCGGGGTGGGTTTAAAAGTTATGGTTTACAAACAGAAAAAGGTTTACATATTGTTAATTTGGACAAAATGCATGCATTAGTTCTAGTAGTAGATCATTTAACTAACTTAAATCAAAATTCAGTAATTTGTTTTCATGCTTTTTTATTTGCTTAATTAATTTGTAGGATGAATTCAACAAAAAAAATAAGAAAATCGAATATTTATTTCCTATAGAAAAAGTTCAAAAATTTTAACGTTTAAAATTTTAGCAATCAAAATCCCCATATTCCAATTAACTAAATATTTAAAAAAATTCTTCTAAAATTTCTAAAGGTTCTAAAAATTTTAAAAAATCTAATAGTTTAACTCAAAGAATCGTGGGTGTTATAAAGATTCTAACCATTCTAAAAATTCAACAATTTCTTTAAAAACATAAAAAAATGATTAAATGTGTCTAAAAATAAGTTTCTGAAAATACTGATAATTAAAAATATTTTACAATTTTAAAAACTCTCCAATTTCTATAAATGCTTATTATTATTATTTCTTTTTTGATTTTACATTTTTTTTAATATAAGAATTTTAGAAATTCTATAAAATTTAAGGTTTCTAGCGATTGTAAAGTTATAAAGATTCTAAACATTTTTAAAATGTAAAGATCTAAAGATTCGATATTTCAATTTATGTCATTAAAATGAGATATAAATAAGAATAGTATATTTATTATACGGTTGAATCAATTTACAAAAGAAATTACATAAAATTAAGTTAAAATTAAAATACTTATATGAATATGAATTAACATTTAAAACAGTAAAACCATAATTATAAAATTACAAAAATCGAAGCTAATATTTCAGTGATATTCTAAAATTGATAAGTTAATCGATTTTAAATTACGCTTAAAAACTAAATAAGGTGTACCGAATATAATTAAATTTGTCGAGGAACAAATAAGATTACACATTCTCATCATGCGATCTAGTGGATTATTCCGTCCATAATTACTCCTATGGAATCTTTCACGGAATATTATTTTGTTTTTAATTATCGACGGAATATTAAAATTTAATCTAGCAAGTAACTCACTGCAATCCATCAACCCATTGACGATTTTGAATAGAACACATAAATAAACGTAGCAACGTCGGTCGTGAAGAGACTCCAAATTGAGTGTCGATATCATATAACTTCGACTGTAATCTAATCTGCCAATTCCATGCCTAAGCGACATATACAATAGGAATTTGTTTTGAACACATTCCAGCTGATAAATGTGATTTGTGTATACCGGTGACCAAATACTAGAGGCATACTCCAATTGAGAACGCACTAGAGAAATGAATAAAAGTTTCTGGGTGGTATTTGAGAAATGTTTTGAAAAGCGATTAATAAATCCCTTAACTTAACTTAAATATTCTATAGATTTCAGCAAATTTACGAATTCTAAAGATATTAAAATTATGAATGTTCTAGAGAATTTAGGTATTTTAGAGAAAAAGTATATAGTTTCAAATAATTCTGATGATTTTTTATATGATTAGATTGTAAAAATTATACAAGTTCAAAGATTAAAGAGATCTTAATGATTTTAGAAACTTAGTAACTTATGTAGTGCAATGAATATTATTTAAATTATTTCTTAACTAAAGAATGCATTCATTCAAATACTTTTGAATATTCTGAAGGTTGGTGGGTGTATTAGTGACCACCCACCCACCCTACATATTTATTAAGAATTGAATCGCTAAAAAATCCTTGGTTTCCAATAACTTTAATCGTAATAATGCTATAGGCTTCATAAATTAAAACGACTGACAGTGATTGAAATGTAAAAAAATATACAAGGTGGGTGGGTGGCCACTATTTTACCCTCTAATCTCTAAAATATACACGAGCGTTTCTACAGAATTTATATTTGATTATTAAAAGATTTATGCTATATTTAATAAGTACATTTCCTATTAAATCATTTGAAATAAATTGAGTGGGTAGATATTATTAAGTTTTTTGAGTTGGTGAAAAGCCCGTTCGCTTGTTGAATTGCGTCGATAGTTAATACAGTTTTTTTTTTATGGGGCGATTTGTTTTTTGAGAAAAATATAGGGAAAGTACTATGATGGCCACGCCAACATTTTCTTATTTGTTTTAAACCCTTTAACAAATATTTCTCTATTCATTTCATCCATCTATACATTTTTAGCTAAATGACGTTTATTTATGAAATCCTAAATCCAATAATGTGCGCAATAGGATTACTAAAGCAATTAATTTCTAGAACTAACTTAATTCTATTTTCAGACGCACTTGCTTTTCAAATTTTTCTGTTAGAAGTTGCAACAAAATAGTATGGTTTCGACCGTTACTACGCAGTAATCCATTCTTATACTGAGTGGAAAAATTCACTATGTTTTTTTAACCACAAATAATTAGTGAAAAAATGTTATATAGCATGTAACGACAAAACTTGAGTCATTTAGTCTTAGATTTATGTAACAGTCTTTACTCGTTATATAAAATTTTGCCGGCAATTATTTGTGGTAAAAAGAATTTTTCAATTTAATATAAGGATTACCCTAATTTGCAGTTCGAACATATTTTCGTAAAAATATATCTAATAAATACATAATTAATTACATTTTATTAATATAAATAGTAAATTAAGGAGTAATGAATTGGTAAGACAAAGCCACTATGTATCTAGTTTCTTTATTAATGTAATTAATAAAGAAACTAGATTTACAAGATATATATGGGACTAAATTCAAATATATTTTTATAATGAATATATAATATAAACCTATTCGTACTCTTATATACACTTTTACCTTTAGACTAATATTATCTATATATTATTAAAAATTATACATAAACATTCAATATTTATATAATTATACATCGCTTTATCATAAAAATAAATTATTAACCTAGAATGGTATTTTCAATATGTGATTTAGTTGGCATTCTTAGTTGGAGATTTGCGAGATGTTTCGTATTTTTAAATTATCAGAAATAACTTAAATCTTGCGATGTGGTAATATAAAAATTATGTGAAAGTAACATTAATTTTTATTTTTGGTACAAATTATAATAATTTGTATTTAATATATAATGTTACTTACGAAGATGGTAAAAATAAATATAAAACTTAATTTATAATTACGGGCCTTGACCATACACTATAATAATTTATAATTCGAGAACGGGCGACCATTAAGAAATGTTGTTTGTTATCTTTACACTAAATTATTTCTTTGGGAAACAATAAACTATCCATGAATTGACTCATTTTGTCTCTATTAGTATATTTCCAATAATTATTTAAATTAAGCATTTATGTCTGGGTACATTCCACAGAAATTTTCACACACCAATCAGCATATTATTAAAACTACCACAAACAATGCAGTCGTTTGTGTCGAGGTAAAATAATTATAAATAATTTCCTCTAAAAAAACATACATTAAAAGGATGCAGAAAATTTTGTATCATATAAAAATCAATTTTGTGAATATATTTTTCGGATTCTAGTTTTACTACTGATATACTTTATATCGGCTTCTGGGGAATAATTTAATTCTGCTATTAAAAATGTTTGCAAATTTGTGATTTAGTAACTTATAGCACTAACATATTTATCATTATTGATTTATAATGAATATATAATATAAACCTATTCGTACTTTTATATACACTTTTACCTTTAGACTAATATTATCTATATATTATTTAAAATTATACTTAAACATTCAATATTTATATAATTATACATCGCTTTACCATAAAAACAATTTATTAATCTAGAATGGTAGTATGTAAGGTGACTAACAATGAAATTACTATGTATATTAAAATATTATTACGAAATCTTAAAATGGTCTAAATATTACACACTGTGACTCTACAAGGTTTCATCCTTCACTGTATCTAAAGCTATGCATGATGGAAAATTGAGTTGAATGTACAACAGTTCATTATAATATTTTTGTAATCATGTGACGTTCTAGATGGCCTTTTTACGACCCAGTTACATGTCGGAACTATTTATATAACTATTTATATGTACGCATTAAGGATTAGTAAAATACAATTCATCATTGCATTTATGTCATTTTAATTTTTACTTAGTTATAGCGCGCTAATATAATTTAAACTAAGATATTAATAATAATAATAAAAATTATTCATGTATTTATAAAATGCTATTATTCGGGAATTTTAATAGGTCAATATTAAAATCGCGTTTTAAAAATAAATAATTGTAATTATTGCAAGATTTAAAAGTTATTCTTTTTTAATTTTAAGAAAACATATTATCATTACAAATTACTTCATACACTTTTGCAAATAAGCTTACAAATAAATAATAAGTAAGATTGATACATTATTATTCTTTCACACACATTATTTGTACATTGTATTGTATTATTAAGCCATGAATAACTCATGATTTTTAAAAATGTTTGTTTATTTGTATAACAATTATTTCGCAAATTTATTGTTTGATTGAAAGTTCACAATTGTAAAGAAGCAATAAATTTGCGAAACAATTATTATGAAAATAAAACACACCTTTTTAAAAATCACAGAATGATTATTAACTTAATTAAACAAATGAATATGAATTTTCAACTCTTTAAAATATCCATTTCTTAACAGTGAATAAAAGGATATTTTAAACTTTTAATATTAATTCTACTCTTCACGTTCTCAAATATTCTCCCAGAAAAAAAACGTAATCATCAATTAATTTATATTTATGCATGTAGTTATAGTTAAAATATAATTATTGATGAGACTGTTGTTTGTTAAAATTAATTTCCCATTTATAACAATAAAGTAAAAACAATTTTATAATTTTCAAAACAACATTTACTGCTTTGACTTGCAACAATTCTTTCGCCATTTAAAATTTTATACGTTCCCTTAAGGAAAACTATACAATAATTTTTAAACAAAAAATGTATTATTCTATGAATTGCGAACTCACCAAGAATGAAATATAATTGTTTAATCATATAATTATATATTAATATTAGGTATCCATTTCAGAATATTTGTTTACATTTAATAACAATTTATGTAGACCGACCTTAGAGTGATTATAATAATGCTTTATATTTTAATAATTTACAAATAAAACCACTATTCGTATGTTTTTATCATTCATTCTAGCTTTTCTTTTCCGTATCAATAGAAAATTATTTAATTTTGAAAACCTAATATTTCTAACATTCTGGGCTGATAATGGCAAAACTTTTATCAAAGAAAATAAATTCGCCGGTAAACACCGTGTTTACTTTGTACTTTAAACTTGTTTCTAGTGAGTTCCTAATTGACAAAAATTGGTTTTATTTTGTTATAAAATTAATTTTTCTGTATTAGGTTTTATAGTCTGACCATTATAATAAGTGGAGTTTTGAACTTTTAAAGTTGTTAGTTAAAAGTTTTATAGAATGTGGGTGAAATAGTGATTAAGTAGCACGCGTAGCTGTGTGTCCAAGCGCAAAGTCTAAGCAAAAAAAAAAATCGGGAGCAGTTAAAAGAAAAAGGGTGGAAAAGTTGTGTGAGTAAAAACGGTCCATAAAAGCAATGGCCAATAATAAAGAACTAAGATGGCCGCCACGGCGAAGCAATCAACTCTTTCCGATGTAAATTCAAAGCGCCCCCCCAGCGTCTCAGCAACCCCCGTGCTCCCACCCCCTCGCCGACCAGCCGCCCCCATTTTAAACCCTCTTTTATTCTTTCACCCTACTTTTACACTTCCAAAGAAGGGTCGCTCGCTCCGCCGTACCGAGTGGAAAAAGGAGGGTAGATGGCTGTGCGACGGAGGTGCGACGAGGAGGAGGGAAAATGTCCGTTTGCCAGCACGCCACCGGGAAATTTTCATTTTCTTCTTCTCTTGCCCGTTATCTCACGAGTTTTATTGATTTCTTTGTTTGAATTTTAAAATTATTCCGAGTTTAGTTTTGGATTTTCGACTCGTTCCTCCTACTGCCAGGAAAAATGGAGGGTGATTCATACCCCGATTTGTTTCTTTTACGCCTTTAATAAATCGCAATGGGGGATGAATACAATGCTTCGCCTTGATATAATATTCTGAAAGAATTTCCGATGTAATTAAATTAAAGCATGCGATCTTAATATAGCCCTACAAAATATTATTATAAATTCTAAATCTATTTTTATAATTATATAATTGTATTATGATTATTGTTTATTATATACATTTGGTTTGATTGAACATTGGAAGATCGCTATAGAATTATCTATTAAATAGCACATATTCTGAGATTATTGGAAAAATTATAATTTAAATTAAAAAATGCATTAGTAAATAAATAATAGCAAAAATTTAAACGATCGATTCAAAGTCTGTTGTGTAAAACAATAATTTCTAATAAATATGTTGTATGAAAAATATGAAATAAATATATAAAAATAGTTTTAAAACTAAATCTAATATTTTGTATATTACAAATATACATCGAACTAAATTTATATAAGTACCATAACCAATTTCCAATTTGTCCACATACGGTTGATGTTTCAAAATAATGATACTATTAATATGCAAATGATTGACAATTTATTAAATGATACTTAATTGCAAAGCTAGAGAAGTCTGATTAAATTAATTGTGTACTATTTTATTGCAATTCAGGTTAATATTTATTGAAATTAAATTGAGTAATTAATTCGTCTAGATAAAAAGTGTAAGTGTAGTAATTAATACTTCTATTTTGTTTCAACAAGTACAAAAATAAAATGAAGCTTATAGTAATTTTACTGTAAGAATTTTTTTATTATAAATGCTCATCTACACCCAGAAGTGGATCACATTTGCTGTATTCAATTTATATGTACAGTTTGTAAGAAACAAAATGTTTAATTATCAGTAAATTAGTCCTTCCAGTAATAATAATAAATGGTGGGGGCATTAATAGCAATATCGATAGTGCAGCATCGTTAATCTGAACCTGGAATTAGAGATGTTTCGTATTTTTAAATTATCAGAAAAAATTAAATCTAGCGATGTGGTTATTAATTATTGTGAAACTGATATTAATTTTTATTTTTGGTATTTAATGCATAATGTTACTTTCGAAGATGGTAAAAATAAATATAAAACATAATTTATAATTACGGAGCTTGACCATACACTACAATAATTTATAATTCGAGAACGGGCGACCATTAAGAAATGTTGTTTGTTATCTTTACACTAAATTATTTGTTTGGGAAACAATAAACTATCCATGAATTGACTCATTTTGTCTCTATTAATATATTTCCAACAATTATTTAAATTAAGCATTTATGTCTGGGTACATTCCACAGAAATTTTCACACACCAATCAGCATATTATTAAAACTACCACAAACAATGCAGTCGTTTATGTCGAGGTAAAATAATTATAAATAATTTCCTCTAAAAAACATACATTAAAAGGATGCAGAAAATTTTGTATCATATAAAAATTAATTTTGTGAATATATTTTTCGGATTCTAGTTTTACTACTGAAATACTTTATATTGGCTTTCGTGATTGTTAAGTTGTTACATTTTGAATCTGGGGAATAATTTAATTCTGTTATTAAAAATGTTTGCAAATTTGTGATTTAGTAACTTATAGCACTAACATATTAATCATTATTGATAATGACTTATTATCAAAACTAGACGGAAAATAATCATTTATGTTAAACAAATCTAATTATTTTTATATTTATAAAGTGAAACGAACCAAGTGATTTTTTAATCAATTGCATATTATCAAATGATTTTTAGTTTTAAATCCAGAATTGAATGTGATTATTGGATTTAAAGTACTAAAACAAGTTATGTTGATCTTGATACTATAAATTTAAAAAAAATCGAATCATTAAGCAAACAACAAAAGTATTCAACAAAAAAATCTTTCATATAACTGAAGTCGTTATTCATATTTATTCAATTTTTTAAAAGTTATTTTGAAATTATATTACTACGTTTTTAAATTTATAACTCATTATATATTTTAATGTTTTAGGTGGAGTGTACAAAGACGATAACAATAAATCCACATTTGCTAATCATATTAAGGAAAATAACCATACTATTGTAGATGATATACTCGAGATAATCTTTTCTTTGAGGCATTGAAAGGAACGCGTAATGGAAACATCCCCTCATTCATGATTAGACTGACCTAATATTCTCTGTATTCAATGTATCTATCGGAAAAATTGAATAAATTTACGTATTAATCCTAAATGTAAATATTAACAATTTATTATTATTATTATCATATGATAATAACTAATTGAAGTGACCAAAATTATAGTAACGAGTGCTATTAAATAAGCGATACCAGAAAAACGTTTGCTTTATTTTAAATCAAAAGCATAGCCTTTGGTTCGTGTACTAAATGACCTAAAAATTGGTACAGTTTGTTAGATACTAAAACAGTTAAATTGAGCCAGTAGAGCATGGATATGTGATCCACCCTATAACCCGTAAAACATTCTCAAAAGTTTTATTATTGGATAAAAAATAAATCGATAATAACTGAATACATAATTAGGTATAAAATTTTAATGACAACATAATATAACATCATCATCATTCATTTATTAATGTTCTGTACAAAATTAATAAAACAAATTTTAAAAAAAATACATATACATATACAAAATGCAAAGAATATTTTTTGCAAGTAAATTTGTACGACTGGCATTTTTCCATAATGTAATAACTTTAAAAGGTTTAATCGAAGATATCAATTAATATGAAAGTTTAGAGATGTAAAAATCTATACGATGATTTTGTTATTTTGGAGTAACTTAGGCACACAATAACACTAAATTGTGTGAGGTTAAGTTTTTTATAATTGAAATAATAATCATTATAATAATGATAATAATAATACCTATGTAAAAAAATTACACAATAATAGATTTAAACTCTTAACGCTGGAGTCTTCCACTTCGTTATACATCATAATTCACAAATGAAATATATTCTTACTTTGAATACTGAATACAACGCTTAATATGTTTTTAACCACAATAATTTATTATAATATATAAATATAATACAATAATGGTAACTATAGTGGTTAAAACATATTAAGCATTTTATTAATTATGAATTACCACATATTAACGCCATCATTATGATATTCTTACTTTGTTTGTATAACTGGGACATTATTTAGTGACTATAGTTTAACTACAAATTGAAATTATCGAAACTATAATCACTAAATAAAGTTCCAGTTATACAAACAAATAAAAATGAATTTCATTTGTAAATAGATTTGTGTATACAAAGTTTCTAATATATAATATATTATTATAAGTTCTTCTATTAATAATAACCTCTGCATATTTAACTTTACAATTTATGTTATTTGTTTTTGAATTAGTATATTTTAACATAGTCTTCTAAAAGATTCCACAATAATTAGTAAAGCAGTTTGAAGCTTTTTAAATCCAAAAACTATGTATTCTTCTTTTATATCAATAAAGATCTTTAACGTTTGCTCCGAATCCTAACAAATATCATAAACATATTATTATTTGTATAAACTCGTAAAAATAGTATAATCAAAGCGAGAGTCAAGAGTTAAGAAGAGTGCTCTTCATTTCAGAAGCATATTAACAAAATTGCTGATGTGGCCATCATAATACTTTCTCTATATTTTCTCGAAAACTATAAGGTTTACGCAAAAATAATTTAATAATTTGCTCAATTTTGAATTCATTACAATTACTTGTTATACAAATATTATTTATCTCCTATAATTTATTAGCAATTGGCAAAAAAAAACGAAATTATTAAGTCAAGAACTTTATGAAAAAGTTTTTCAGTTTTTAATTCTGTTTAACTTTTCTTTGAAGGCTTTTGTCTTATTTTTCAAAATTTCTTGAATTTCAAAATTTCTTTGAATAAATCTATTGAATTTTGCAATAAAGTTATGTTTATTTACGTTTTACATGTATTAATTAAAACTCTCGCTTATGTTTTACTGATTAGAGGGTGGGTTAGAGACCACCCACCCACCCTATATATACATATAAACTTTAATTACTGATCGCCTCCCGGTTTGCAATTAATTTTATTACAAAATTTGTATAAACGAAAATTTTTGAGTGTGTAAATTAATAAAAATTATATACATGATTCGTGGAAAGACTTAAAATCATGCTTAAATAAGATTAGCAATAGAAGGTCAATTATATAAACTTAAATTTGGATTATGCTTTTTTTATTACATAGAAGGTTTTATTACTTTGTAAGCAGCAATATCATCAACAATTAGTATTTAAAGTTATGTATATGTAGGGTGGGTGGGTGGCCTCTAACCCACCCTCTAATCAATAAAACATAAGCGAGGGTTTTAATTAAAAGTTGTAAAAGGTAAATAAACATTATTGCAAACTTTTATAGATTTATTCAAACAAATTTTTCAAATAATTTTTGATGATGTTTCACTGATTGGAGGGTGGGAAAGAGGCCACCCACCCACATATACATATAAACTTTAATTCCTTATCGTCTCGTATCCACAAAAAATAATTACACAACTTTTTAAATAATGAAGGAATTAAAAGAATAAAATTTTTGAATGAGTAAATTAGTAAAAATTTGATGGATGATGGGTGGGTAGACTCTAAATATAAATAAGATAATATTAGTTAAAAAAAAACTTATTTATATTTAAATTCAAGTTTTGATTTTGTTTTATTTTTTATTACGTAAAGGGTTTGACTGTTTTTAGCAGCAAAATCATTAACGATTAGCAATTAAAGTTATCATGTATATGTAGGGTGGGTGAGTGTCCTCTATTTCACCCTCCAATCAGTAAAACATAAGCGAGGGTTTTAGTTAGAAGTTGTAAAGAGTAAACAAACACAAAATAATTGCATTTTTTTATTGATGTATTCATACAAATATTTCAAATAATTCTTGGTGTGGTTTACTGGCTGGAGGGTGGGATAGAGGCCACCCGCCCACCCTACATATACATATAAAGTTCAATTACTGATCGTCTCGCGGTTTGAAGTAAACTTAATTACAAAATATTATGAATAAAAAAGAGATTCAAAAGCTAAAATTTTTGCATAAAATTTGTATGCATGATGGGTGGGCAGATTTTAAATCTAAATTAGATAAGATTAGTTATAGAAGGTCATTTGGATTATGCTTTATTTTTAATTACATACAAGGTTTTATTGTTTTGTAGCAAAATCACCAAGCATTAGTATTTAATGTTAACATATATATGTAGGGTGTAGGGTGGGTGGTCTCTATACCACCCTCCAATAAGTAAGGAATAAGCGAGTGTTTTAATTAAAAGTTGTAAAATATAAAGGAATCATAATTTTTTTCCTAAATTTTTCCGAAAATTGAGAGGTTTACGCAAATTTGCTATTTTTAATAATTTGCTTAATTTTTGATGCTTTACATTACTTGTTATATACATTTCATGTAACTCCTATAGTGTATTAACAATAAATTATTAATAATAATTTTTTCCTCGCAAGTTAAGAACTTTATGAAAAATGGGTTTAAATAAAACTTGTTTAATTTCTCATTGCCTTTAGCTTTTATTTGAAAAGTTTTGCAATATTTTTCTTATTTAGGAAAATATCGGAAAAAAAACGTCTCGGGTAAACATCCACTTTCGGTTTATGAATATTCACCAAAAGCGTTTCATTTCCAGTTTTTAGTGATTTTTTAAGTTTAAAGTTTCATCTCAATAGGATCGTTTGTTTTTTAGATATAGCGCCCACAGGCAAAGACACCCTAGGAACAAAAAAATTTCAAGAAATTAGTGGAATGGTCTTACGGAACCTCAAAATGGATATTTCTGTTAAAAATATTTCAAAATATTTTTAAGGAAACAATACTTCCCCTATATATTTTACATAGGGAAAGTAAAAACAGTTAATCTATAAACCCCACCCATTTGTTCTTAATAATATCCAGGTATGTAAACGATCAGCCCTTCACACACTTACAAAAATTAGACATCCCCTCAATCCCATTCCATCTAATATCCTCTTGAAACAATTAAGCAACCTTCAATTCCCATTAAAGAACGCCTTTCATTCCTTGCACAAATATTCGCCACCAACCTACGTAACCACAATCTAAATTCTCCCAAACCAACATTCATTTCAGAATGGTATTAGCGATCATGCTGTTTATAGAACAACAGATAATTAAAAATGTCTTATATCATAATTCATTTAATTAGTTATAATATGAATTATGACAATAAATGTATCACATCGTATGCAATAGTAATGCTATCATTCATAGATTATTAATTAGATTTTTTCTTAAAAAAACAAAATATATCATTTTTGCTGAATTAATAATCAATAACAAATTTAGAAGCAAATAAGTGCTATAACTTATCTGTGATTTGTTGACCTTTTCTTGATTACGGTGCGATTCTCTATAACTAAATCCCTTCTTCCACTCTTCAACACTTCAATGCCGCACATCCTTACCAAACTAAGAACTTCGACCAACTCCTTTCACAATCCATCCAAGGTTTTTTTGCGAAACCACTTAAGTCACTCCAATATCACTCCAGTATCAAATTTGCCTACAATCCTTTCAATGTAAATCTCAATAAATTTTGCACTCCCTGACACCCCAATATCCTCCCTAAACAAAAACATCCTTCAATTAGTCTACATCAACCCATCAGCTTGTATTATCCTGACAGTTAAGCTAAACAGCAATTTTTTTTACATAGAGTAGAGTCAAGGCAGGGCAGAAAGGACGATTGTATTTGTTCTAAATGTACTTATGTTTATCTAAATAAAGATATGATTCTTTCTTTATGGATTGAATAGAAAATCATTAAGAAGCAGTGAAATTCACTTGTGATTACTGCGACCCTCCACAGACCGATTCAAAGTCTATTGTGTAAAACAATATTTTCTAATAAATATGTTGTATGAAAAATGTAAAATAAGTATATAAAAATAGTTTTAAAACTAAATCTAATATTATGTATATTACAAATATACATCAAACAAAATGACCAAAGTACCAGAACCAATCTCCAATTTGTCTACATATGGTTGGTGTTTCAAAATAATAATACTATTAATATGTAAATAACTGACAATTTATTAAATGGTACTTAATTGCAATACTAGAGAAGTCTGATTAAATTAATTGTGTACTATTTTACTGCAATTCAGGTTAATATTTATTCAAATTATTGAGTAATTTATTCGTGATTATACATAAAAAAATAAAGAATATATTTATTATGAATGCTCATCTACACCCAGAAGTGAAACACATTTGCTGTATTCAATTCACATGTGTAAGAAACACAATTTTTAATTAAGTAAATTAGTCCTTGTAGTATTAATAATAAATGAGTTTTCATGGTGGGGACAATACCGAAAGTGCAACATCGTTAATACTGGTCTGCAATTCGATTAAAAATACTTTTGTATAATTCAAAATCTGTTGTGGTATTAGATAGGAAAGTATTTTCAATATGTGATTTAATTGACATTCTTAGTTGGAGATTTGCGAGATGTTTTGTATTTTTAATTTATCAGAAAGATCTACCGATGTGGTTATATAAAATTTATGCGAAACTAACATTAATTACTATTTTTGGTACAAATTACAATAATTTGTATTTAATGCATAATGTTACTTACGAAGATGGTAAAAATAAATATAAAACTTAATTTATAATTACAGAGCTTGACCATACACTACAATAATTTATAATTCGAGAACGGGCGACCATTAAAAAATGTTGTTTGTTATCTTTACACTAAATTATTTCTTTGGGAAACAATAAACTATCCATGAATTGACTAATTTTGTCTCTATTAGTATATTTCCAACAATTATTTAAATTAAGCATTTATGTCTGGGTACATTCCACAGAAATTTTCACACACCAATCAGCATATTATTAAAACTACCACAAACAATGCAGTCGTTTGTGTTGAGGTAAAATAATTATAAATAATTTCCTCTAAAAAACATACATTAAAAGGATGCAGAAAATTTTGTATCATATAAAAATTAATTTTGTGAATATATTTTTCGGATTTTAGCTTTACTACTGAAATAAAGTATCGGCTTTCGTCATTGTTAAGTTGTTACATTTTGAATCTGGGGAATAATTTAATTCTGTTATTAAAAATGTTTGCAAATTTGTGATTTAGTAACTTATAGTACTAACATATTTATCATTATTGATAATGACTTATTTTCAAAACTAGACGGAAAATAATCATTTATGTGTTAAAAAAATCTAATTATTTTTATATTTATAAAGTGAAACGAACCAGGTGAATTTTTAATCAATTGCATATTATTAAATGATTTTTAGTTTTAAACCCAGAATTGAATGTGATTATTGGATTTAAAGTACTAAAACAAGCAATGTTGACCTTGAAACTATATATTAAAAAAAATCGAAACATTAAGCAAACAACAAAAGTATTCAACAAATAACCTTTCATTTGACAGAAGTCGTTACTCATATTTATTCAACTTTTTAAAAGTTATTTTGAAATTATATTACTACTTTTTTAAATTAATAACTCATTATATTTTTAACCTTTTAGATGGAGTGTACAAAGACGATAACAGTAAATCCACATTTGCTAATCATACTATTGTAGATGATGTACTCGAGATAATCTTTTCTTGGAGGCATTGAAAGAAACGCGTAATCTAAACATCCCCTTATTCATGATTAGACTGACCTAATATTCTCCTTATTCAAAGTATCTATCGTGAACATTGAATACATTTATGTATTAATCCTAAATGTAATTATTAACAATATGATAATAACTAATTGAAGTGACCAAAATTATAGTAACGAGTGCTATTGAATAAGCGATAACAGAAAAACGTTTGCTTTATTTTAAATCAAAAGCGGAGTCTTAGGTCGTTTACTAAATGACCTAAAAAATGGCTACAGTTTGTTAGATACTAAAGCAGTTAAAGTGAGTCAGTAGAGCATGAATATGTAGTCCACCCTATAACCTGTAAAACATTCTCAAAAGTTTTATTATTTGATAAAAAAATAAGTCGATAAATGTTAGTATAAATAACTGAAAACATAATTAGGTATAAACTTTGAATGACAACATAATAAAATATCATCATGAATTATTATTATTTTGTATAAACTTAATAATACAAGTTTAAAAATATACGTATACATATACAAAATGCAAAGAATATTTTTAGCAAGTAAATTTGTAGGACTGGCATTTTTCCATAATGTAATAACTTTAAAAGGTTTAATCGAAGATATCAATTAATATGATGTCAAAAAGTTTAGAGAAGTATATAAAAATGTATATGATGAGTTTGTAATTTTGGAGTAACTTAGGCATACACGACCACTAAATTGTGTGAGGACAATCAGATTAAGATTTTTATAAATGAAATAATCATTACAATAATGATAATACTAATACCTATGTAAACAATTTACACAATAATAGATTTAAACTCTTAACGCTGGAGTCTTCCACCTTGTTATACATCATAATTCACAAATTCTTACTTTGTTTGTATAACTGGGACATTATTTTGTGACTATAGTTTAACTACAAATTGAAATTGTCGAAACTATAGTCGCTAAATAAATTCCCAGTTATTCAAACAAAATAAAAAATTATTTCATTTGTAAATAGGTTTATCTATACCAACAGGTTAAATTCCAAAGTTTCTAATATATAATATATTATTATACGTTCTCCTATTAATAATAACCCCTGCATATTTAACTTTACAATTTATGTTATTTGTTTTTAAATTAGTATATTTTAACATAGTCTTCTAAAAGATTCCACAATAATTAGTAAAGCAGTTTGAAGCTTTTTAAGTCCAAAAACTATGTTTTAATTTTTAACGTTTGCTCCGAATCCTATCAAATTTCATAAACATGTTATTATTTGTATAAACTCGTAAAAATAGTATAATCAAAGCGAGAGTCAAGAGTTAAGAAGAGTGCTCTTCATTTCAGAAGCATATTAACAAAATTGCTGATGTGGCCATCATAATACTTTCTCTATATTTTCTCGAAAACTATAAGGTTTACACAAAAAGGTTTAATAATTTGCTCAATTTTGAATTCATTGCAATTACTTGTTATATAAATATTATTTATCTCCTATAATTTATTAGCAATTGACAAAAAATGACGAAATTATTAAGTCAAGAACTTTATGAAAAACTTGTTCAGTTTTTAATTCTCTTTAACTTTTGTTTGAAGGCTTTTGTCTTACTTTTCAAAATTTCTTGAATTTAAAAATTTCTTTGAATAAATCTATTGAATTTTGCAATAACGTTATGTTTATTTTATATCTTTTAATTTTTTTGCTTATGTTTTACTGATTAGAGGGTGGGTTAGAGACCACCCTACATATAAACTTTAATTACTGATCGCCTCCCGGTTTGCAATAAATTTATTTACAAAATTTGAAAAAACGACAATTTTTGAGTGTGTAAATTAATAAAACTTATATGGTTTGCAAAATGGCGCATTAAAATCAATCCCCACAAGTCACATCTCCTAATCCCTTATCACCGCAGCAATAATTCACCTCACAAAGTCCATATTTCCCAAACTGCAATCCCTCCCTCAGTTTCCATTAAGTACTTGGGCATAACCATAGATCAAAAAATTAATTTTAAAAAACATACAGCCATAACAAAAAGCAAAATTACTTCTAGGGCAAAATGCTTTAGAAATTTAACTTCTAGAACCGCCGTAAAAATTTACAAGATGATCTGCCGCCCACTACTTGACTATGGTTGTGCCCTCTATCCCAACCCCAGCAATCCAACCTCCCGTAATATTGAAGTTAGCGAGCGAGCATCCCTTCGTACCCTAACAAAACTCCGTCATCCTCTTAACCCTCTACACAATCCCTCCAATCAGCTCCTCTATGATACTACTTTAGTTATCCCCATTCTAGAACGTCTTCGATTCTTATCAGAAAAATTCGCCAAAAATCCTTTTAACTTTCACATACTATCCCTATACTGTCTTCCTAGAAACCCAAACATAATCCCTAAATTTAAAAACCCACATTCTACCATTTTTTATTTCATTTCATCATTTCATGCATCTACTCACTAACGACTGACGCCATATGACTGGACAAGACAAGGCAGAAAGACCTCTGGTCGATAGCCTTTTGACAGATTAATACATTAACACATCATTCATTAATCATCATTTTAATGTAAATATGTACAGAATTTGTCAATAAATATATGTTACTACTAAAACTTATATACATGACTCGTGGAAAGACTTTAAATCATGCTTAAATAAGATTAGCAATAGAAGGTCATTTATATTTAAACTTAAATGTGGATTATGCTTTTTATTTATTACATAGAAGGTTTTATTTCTTTGTAAGCAGCAATATCATCAACAATTAGTATTTAAAGTTATTATATTAGGGTGGGTGGGTGGCCTCTAACCCACCCTCTAATCAATAAAACATAAGCGAGGGTTTTAATTAAAAGTTGTAAAAGGTAAATAAACATTACTGCAAACTTTTATAGATTTATTCAAACAAATTTATTTTTCAAATAATTTTCGATGATGTTTCACTGATTGGAGGGTGGTAAAGAGGCCACCCACCCACATATACATATAAACTTTAATTCCTTATCGTCTCGTATCAAAAAAAAAAATAATAATTACACAACTTTTTAAATAATGACGGAATTAAAAAGATAAGATGTTTGAATGAAATAATGATTAAATATAAATAACATAGTATTTGTTAAAAAAACTCATTTATATTTAAATTCAAGTTTTGATTTTGTTTTATTTTTTATTACGTAAAGGGTTTGACTGTTTTTAGCAGCAAAATCATCAACGATTAGCAATTAAAGTTATCATTTTATTAATTTATTCACTCAAAAATTTTACCTTTTGAATTTCTTTTTTATTCATAATGTTTTGTGATTAAGTTTACTTCAAACCGCGATCCTATCAGTAAATGTATATGTATATGTAGGGTGAGTGGGTGGCCTCTATTTCACCCTCAAATTAGAAAAACATAAGCGAGATTTTTAGTTAGAAGTTGTAAAATGTAAACAAACAAAATAATTGCATTTTTTAATTGATGTATTCATAAAAATATTTCAAATTATTCTTGGTGATGTTTTACTGACTGGAGGGTGGGATAGAGGCCACCCGCCCACCCTACATATACATATAAATTTCAATTACTGATAGTCTCGCGGTTTGAAGTAAACTTAATTACAAAATTCTTGAATGTTCTCGGCGTTAACTTGGTGGTACATTTTAATAAGATAATTAAAACACTTTAACTTTGTTTTACCACAAAAATATTTATTGCTGTGACTATAGTTTCGAACATTCACTGTTCATTATCAAACATAAACTTTATGTTTGATAATGAACAGTGAATGTTCGAAACTATAAATATTTTTGTGGTAAAACAAAGTTAAAGTGTTTTAATTATCTTAATTACAAAACATTATGAATAAAAAAGAAATTCAAAAGCTAAAATTTTTGAGTGAATAAATTAATAAAATTTGTATGCATGATGGGTGGGCAGACTTTAAATCTAAATTAGATAAGATTTGTTATAGAAGGTCATTTGTATTTAAACTTAAATTTGGAATATGCTTTATTTTTAATTACATACAAGGTATTATTGTTTTTGTAGCAAAATCACCAAGCATTAGTATTTAATGTTAACATATATATGTAGGGTGTAGGGTGGGTGGTCTCTATACCAGCCTCCAATCAGTAAGGCATAAACGAGGGTTTTAATTAAAAGTTGTAAAATATAAAGGAATCATAATATTTTTCCTAAATTTGTCCGAAAACTAAGAGGTAGGCAACATAGCTATTTTTAATAATTTGCTCAATTTTTGATTCTTTACATTACTGTAATGTGTATTAACAATAAATAATTATTAATATTTTTTTTCTCGCAAGTTAAGAACTTTATGAAAAATGGGTTTAAATAAAACTTGTTTAATTTCTCATTGCCTTTAGCTTCTATTTGAAAAGTTTTGCAATATTTTTCTTTTTTAGAAAAATATCGGAAAACACGTCTCGAGTAAACATCCACTTTCGGTTTATGAATATTCACCAAAAGCGTTTCATTTCCAGTTTTTAGTGATAAAAAATTAAGTTTAAAGTTTCATCTCAATAGGATCGTTTGTTTTTGAGATATAGCGCCCACCCGCAAACACACCTTAGGCACAAAAAAATTTCAAGAAATTAGTGGAATGGTCTCAGAGAACCTCAAAATGGATATTTCTGTTAATAATATTTCAAAAAATTTCAAGAAAACAATACTTTCCCTATATATTTTATATAGAGGAAGTAAAAAGAGTTATTCTATAAACCCAACCCATTTGTTCTTAATAATATCCAGGTATGTAAACGATCAGCCCTTCACACACTTACAAAAATTAAACATCCCCTCAATCCCATTTCCTCTAACATCCTCTTGTAACAATTAAGCAACCTTTAATTCCCATTGAAGAACGTCTTACATTCCTCGCACAAATATTCGCCACCAACCTACGTAACCACAATCTAAATTCTCCCAAACCAACATTCATTTCAGAATGGTATTAGCGATCATGCTGTTTATAGAACAACAGATAATTAAAAAAATGTCTTATATCATTTAATTATAACATGAATTATGACAATAAATGAATCACATCGTATGCAATATTAATGCTATCATACATAGATTATTAATTAGAATTTCTCTTTAAAAAGACAAAATATATCACTTTTGCTAAATTTATAATCAATAACAAATTCAGAAGCAAATAAGTGCTATAACTTATTTGTGAAAAATTTGGGTTAGACCTCGATTTGTCCACTTTTTCTTGATTACAGTGCGATTCTCTATAAACAAATCCGTCCTTCCACTCTCCAGCACTTCAATGCCGCGCATCCTTACCCAAATCACTCCAATATTACTCCAGTATCAAATTTGCCAACAATCCTTTCAATGTATGTAAATCTCAATAAATTTTGCACTCCCTGACACCCCAATATCCTCCCTAAACAAAAACATCCTTCAATCAGTCTACATCAACCCATCATCTCGTATTATCTTGACGGTTAAGCTAAACAGCATTTTTTTACATAGAGTATAGTCAAGGCAGGGCAGAAAGGACGATTGTCGATACCACAAACGGGCGGATTAATTTTAAATTAATCAGTATTTGTTCTAAATGTACCTATGTTTATCTAAATAAAGATATGATTCTTTATTTACGGATTGAATAGAAAATCATTAAGAAGCAGTGAAATTGACTTGTGATTCCTGCGACCAAAATATTCGTATGTTGTTCATGTATGAATTTAGCAAAACAAATAAGCAGGAATAACTAAGCTAAAATACTCAAGTCTAATTATAAGATGTTAATATTTACATATAGTTTATGAAATTTCCTTTCGAATCGGTAAAATTTAAATTAATCAATTTAAATTTGAATTTAAATATATTCTATGAAAAATTGAAGATCTTCACCTGAGGTATTCATCTGTGTATTTATTCAAGTTATATCATATATGTTGTTCTTAAAGTTTTCTTTAAACTTAAATAAGTTTAGATGTCATACGTATAATGTTATATAACTCAAACAATTAAAGCCGTAATTGGTTCGAAAATTTTTTAAATGATTATTATAAATATTATTTAAACAATAAACATGTCAACTTTAAAAAATCAGCCGAAATAAGGAAACCGTACATCTCTAATGAACTTGCAGTTCTATAATTTTAAAAACTTGAGTCATGTGATTTATTAATAATAAAAATTTAGCGAGGAGACAAAAATATAGAAACAAATTGACCTTTTAGTCTAAAACTAACATCTAACTTTTAAAGGACTTTGTTGTAAATTTGAAAAATTGAAACGCAATCATCCAGAAATTTGAAATACAAAATTTATTACATCAGTATTAAAATAATGGTATTTAAGGAGGTTGTTGAAGTATATAAATTTTATATACTTTAAACATAAATAGGTATATATATACATATATTATATTATTTATTGGTATAAATGAATACAAGAATAATATAGTTTATAATTAGATAAGGAACCTCAGTATCATCCGTGTCACCACGTGTCTATAAATATTAACGGCTTTTGAAAATATTCTTGATCAAATTAATTACTAGGCAATTAAAACTCATTAATGACAATTGCAATCAGATTGTGACGTATAGTGATCCACACAGAACAATTATTTATTTTTAGTGATAACGTGACATGCAAACAGTTAATTAAAATTTTTTAAGTTTGGTGGAATGCTTGCAAACATTCAAATATATTTTTAATTTCCTATTATAAACAACAGTAATGATAATCATGCCATCATGTCTATAATCTAAAAGAAAATTTTGAGCACCACCAAGCCAATAGTTATTGAAAGACAGATTTGGCACATTATTTCTTAAAATCAAGATAATTTTATATCACAATGGTATCCACAAATATCTAAAATATTCTGCTTGAATTAAATATAATTTCAACAAAAATTAAAAGCTGGTGACTAGTTGACACGATTTACGCGCACTCCTTGATTAGAGCAATTACGCAATTAGGTCTGATGTGCAAATCATAGAAAATTATACTTTACAGCGTCGATAGTTATTGTAATCATAACATACTGCGCTTAAAGAATTAATTGGTTGTATTTTAAATGTTTATGTAAATTATATTAATACGCTGCCTTGTCGTATATGTAAGGTAAACAGTATTTTCATAATAGACACAATACGATGTACCAGTCTTTTGCAGTCTTGTAGATTTTATGCTATTAAGAATTGAAAGTGCAAAAAAAAATCTTCATAAAAAAATAGAATATTATATTAGCAGTGGAAAATACTTTAATAATAAACGGAGGATTTTTTTGTAAGACTGGCTGGAAGCCGCGGGGGCGGCAGCTCGTATAGTCCGCTCAGCGTTTTAATAAAGAATATCGTGTTTTTAATATTAAAACGGTCGCGGGGGCATTTTGTTGCGGAATGTACGGCGCCCCTCGCACTTCGCCGCGCGCCCCCTCCACCCCCTCGACGGCCGCCCTCTCGCTGCACAGAGAGAGAAATATAAATATCCGAGCTTCAAAGAAAATCTTTTAAAATGCCGGGCTTTGAAATGATTCTTAGATTCTTTATTAAAGCAAATAAGAGGACTGAAAACGTGGAAAAGCATTCTGTTCGTGCTCTCTGCGTTTCTTACAACCCGAGCGTTTTAAAAATAAATTTATACTAAAATTAATTTGCAATTTTTTTTTAATAAATAGCTCTTCAGTTTCCGATATAGACAATTTCATACTTTAATAAACATTGACACATGTGTTTATTAAAGTCACAATTATTTAAAATATTTAATAAAATCATTATTATAATCATATATTTTAGAATATATTTTATACGTCTTAAAAAATATAAATTATAGGAACTATTATGTTTTAGGCATAATTATACTTGTAAAGCGTGGCCCAGCAACAACACCGGATTTAATTTTAAAGAATAACACATTTATTTTTTTTAATGAAGCAAACATATTTATTTCAACATACAGAAAAATAGTTCCGATCAAACATGCAATACAATATCAGGAAAATCGCCACCACGAAACCACTGGCACAGGGTTATACTTTTGTTGAAATTTAGAATAATGTTTCCGCATAAATGTGACTGTATTTCACCAATAACGGGCCGTATTTCCTCTTAAAGATGTTCAACTGTTTTAGGCTTATTCGCATACACCTCTTACTTCACATAGCCTGAAAGAAAAGAGTCCATCGGCGTTAGAACGCACGATCTTCGTGGCCAATGTTGATCACTAAATCGAGAAATTACTCGGCATGGAAACTTGGTCTGTAGTCACACCATTGTTTTACGTGCAGTATGGCAGGTCGTACCGTCTTGTTGGAAAAACTTCGTTAACATTTCGCTATACCGCACACCATTAACAGTTAGCGCATTTCCAGCCGCATTTTCAAAGATATACGACCGAATCACTTTACCAGACAGTTATTCGCGGTGAAAACATTGGTTTTTCCAGTATCACACGAGGCTTGTCAGCACCTCAAATGCGACAGTTTTGCTTATTTACGTATCCGTCGAGTTGAAAATGTGCCTCATCTGAAAAAATTATTTTCTTCAAAAATCCGTATTTGATGATGTTCCAAAACCCAATCAGCAAGTCCACGACGCTGCTCATGGTCCCTTGGCTTGCAACAATTTTACCTTGTACGCATGCAAATGCAGATCTTTTACCAAAATTTGTTGTATAGTACTTCTGGAAATGTTTAATCCTTGACCATGATGTCGAATGGAAGTTTCTGGATTCTCGGCCACAGATTCTCTTACTGTGGCTATATTTTCGAGTGACCGACAAGGACGACGACGAACAATATTTTTCTGATCCATCAGCGTAAAAATGGTCTCAAACATTTTAATTAAACTCCTCAGTGCCGATTCATTTGGCGCATTATTGCGACCGAAAACTTGACCTAATTGGCAAACTGTTTTCGCAAAACTTTCATTTTTGTAATTTGTTTTCACAATAATTAAACGAAATACTTCTACATATTTTTAAATCGCGTGGCCTCTACGTGACAACTGTCAAAAATTCACAGTTCAACTAGTATTAACAAAATTGCGGCAAATTACTTGGCAAAATCCTGTAGGTATTGTTGATTGTTATATTTTTGTTTTTGATTGCTGTTGATTTTTGACATTTTGCAACATGAATGAGAAGGTATCTAGTAGAATCTATCAACCAATTAAACACAAAACAGAATTATTAAATAATCAAAGAAATATGAAGAATATAAATTTTCCGAAAAGCAATTGTTCTATTGTATTACAACGTCGGGATGTAAATGGTGTTATTATCGAAATAAAAAATAAAAAACACAATGCAAGATTTCGATGAACCCCTACTTAAATAGTTATAGTAATTATTATGAAAATTTGGAAATCTGTTACTGCGTGTGCGTTAGTAAAGCTTTTGCAGAAAGTTAAAACCAAAATCAAACATGCCAGCGGCTATAAATTCATACGTCGTCAGAAAAGTTTTAGACAGAGCGTGAATCATCTGTAATTTTCATTAACATAAACATCGAAGGAAGGAAAGAATCGAAAACTCGCCGAGTGAAGAGGGGTGGGTGTCTGATAAAAATTAATTTCTTAGTTCGGGATTAAACGTACGATTTAAACGGGCCGTGATTTATAGTTAGCGAGAACTTTTCCGAAAAACTCGAGTGCTCGCGTGACAGTTGGATTTTCGCCGCGGAAAACGTTTAAAGGAAACCGAAGAAGTTCATGTTTACTTTGAGAAATTCATATTAAGTAGGTCGCCTTCACTAAGAGTATCACTCACATTTATAAAAATACGTCGTGCAGACGCAAATGATGTAAGAGAATTATGCAGTTTACTGCAACAGCCTTCATATGGATGCAGTTTATAATGGTGAAATTCTTTTACTAGGTATAAACATTCGCGCGAACTTGTTCCCTAATTAGAGCCTTATATTGAACATTGTCGTTACAATTTACTTTCTATATTGTAATATATAACATATGTGGCACCATGCAATATATAAATGCATTGTAACCTTGTTAGTTGTAGTTTAACATTATAAGAAATATATTTGAGTAAATGTAAAACAATATGAATATATTTATTTATTTTATAGAAAATTTCTTTTATAAAAAATAGAATTTTCATTACACTTCG
>OZ018390.1:35949694-35994840 GCA_963969525.1 Ontholestes murinus
ACCATTTTGTATTGTATATATATTGTAACATTTCAAATATCGATTTAGTTTATACTTTGAGAATGATCGTAAAAAGATCGAAACACGTGTCAGGAAACTGAAAATAAAATTATGGAACATAACAAGTGCTTTAATTTACCCAATTATTATTATTAGTTTTTTTTATTTCTTTGTGTACACATTGGAGCGAGGTGTCCCGGTTATTTTACAAATATGACATTGAAAATTACGATACCGACATTTTGCTGTGAAATGATTCCTCCTTCCGCAAACGTTGCATCGTGGCGGCTCTGCTGGGCTCGAGCGTCCTGCAGATGTCGACGGCGATGACGTCTTAGCTGAGCTGGGCATGCGTAAATGGTGCAGGGGTTCTTGCTTGACTGCTGCGCGCTCGAACTCCGCTGCTGTGTCCGCTCCCCATTCTAGTTACAGTTTCCACACTATATACTAACTTCCATAAAAAGATACCTAGAATTTTTTGCGTGATTTTATTTTAAAAATTATACATATTATGAAAATATGTATATTTTCATGAAAGTTATGATTAAAATTTAAATAAAATCTAGTCAGTAGTTTGTTTTCTTTTTTATTTTTACTTTGCACTATTTTCTTTTGAATTTAATAATGGCCGTATTATTGCTCTTGTTGAGGTGTAAATTCAAATAATCCGAGAAAGGGGTTTTGACTACAAGAGACGATGAAAAGTGTTTGACCTAAAATATCAATGTCATCTTTTGCAGGTTGGCTACGTTCCTATCGAACCTATTTATCTCTTCCTCTTATTAGAGGAGAAACAAAAGAATAAATTGGGCGCAAGAATAGCTTTAACCTGTGTTTAGTAACGAGTCAGACTGATGCGCGGGGAACGTAAAAAGCCATTTTGTTGTGGAACTCCAGACCTTATACAAGGAAGGATGATATGACATGTTATGGTAGCAGAACACCTTTGGACTTCATTGACGGTAACTTAAACGCAGTTGGTTTGCTAATGTGCCAGAATCCGTTTCGGTTCCATATTTTCTTAGGAAAATCCTATGTTTCAACAGGATAACAACATGTTTTTTTTTTAAAAGCTAATATTGAACACCGGACATGCTATAATGACTACTCGTTAATATATAAATATTTAATTCTCTCTCAAACACGCTACTTTCTTTGTGAATAAGTTTTGTTAAGAATATGCCATCCAAGATTTATAAAGATGCCCCATGGGACTCTGCTCTATCTCTGACACTGTAGAATATCAATACCAGTGAGTTACTGAACATAGCTCCTATAATAATGGTCCACTATGCTAATGAAATAGCTCTTCCTTAAAGCAGAACGTTTCATTATTACTTTTCCTATATAGTTTACGAGGGTAGATTGAAAAGTTTCCGGAATGGGCAAGAAAACGCAGTAATTAAACAGGTTTTTTATTTTTCAACATAGTACCCTTGCAGGGCGATACACTTTTCCTAGCGGTGCTCCAACTTTTTTAAGCCTTCAGAAAAATATGATTTCGGGAACTCTGCAAAATAAGCTTTAGTGGCGTCGATGACCTCCTCATTTGACGTAAAGCGCTTGCCTCCGAGCCAAGTCTTCATGTTTGTGAACAAAACGAAGTCGCACGGGGCCAGGTCTGGAGAGTACGGGGGATGCGGCACCACCTCGTAGCCCAATTCAACCAACTTGATTCGATTCGGAATCAATGGGTCGGCGCGTTGTCGTGGTGGAAGAGCACTTTTTTCCGCTGCAAATGAGGCCGTTTCTCCTTCAACATGCCGTTGAATTGATCCAATAAATCGCTGTAGTATTGTCCCGTGAAAGTTCTTCCCTTCTGCAAAAAGTCGATGTGTATCACACCTTGCGAATCCCAAAAAACGGTGGTTATGACCTTTCCAGCCGATGGGACAGTCTTTGCCTTCTTCGAAGCAGATTCGCCTGGCGAAATCCACTGTTTCGACTGCTGCTTGGTTTCTGGTGTGTAGTGGTGGATCCATGTTTCGTCCACGGTCACGAATCAACGAAAAAATCCGTTGGATTACGCTTTAACAAGGCCAAACACTCTTTCGAAGTGGTCCCACGAACCCATCGCGCCGACATCTTCCTCATGCCCAAATGTTCGTGCACGATATTTTGCTCATATGAGATGCCCGTGGTCTCTACTATTTCGCGCAACTTCACTCGTCGATCGGCTAACACAAGATCAAGGACTTTGTCGACCATTTCTTCATTTGTGGCCGTTTTTGGACGTCCACTGCGTGGTTCATCCTTGGTGCACGTACGGCCACGTTTGAACTAGCTCACCCAGAAACTAATAGTCGAAAATGAAAATGTGTCATGAACTTTCTGCCTTTTTCCCATTCATCCAGAAATGTTTGATGACTGCACGAAATTCGTTTTTATCCATTTTTGCAATAGTGCCTGACTTGCTTCACAAGATATCCTAGTAAACAAAAACGGAACGACGCACGTGTCTGAAAATTTGACAGCTTACTTAAAATAGGTTAGCCTTGACAACCATCATAACAATTTTAAGATACGCGCGCCATCTCTTGCCCATTCCGGAAACTTTTCAATCTACCCTCGTACATAGGGGAAGTATTGTTTTCGTGATTTGTTTTTAATTTTTTTTACGGAAATATCCGTTTTAAGGTCCCCTGAGTCCATTATACTGATTTTTGAAAAAAAAATGTGTCTGTGTGTGTTTCGTATTTTTAAATTAAAAATTAAGTTATAAACAATAGTCGCACGAAAATCTTCACGACTTTCTATTTCTTGGCCGACATCTCATTCTCATGTTACTACAAACAACATAATTGACGCATGGACATGGAAACATTCTGAGTAATTCTACTGGATTATAAAAGCGATCTACAACTAGAGATGATTAATATATTTTTCCACCTTTATTGTAATGTATTTAACTTGTGTTCTATGCAGATCGCTTTAAAAATAAATCCGTTTATATCACCATAAGTTGATTTAGTAGCTCTGTGTGCTTGTTAAAATTTCTTGGTGTATTTTCGATGTTTTAGGTTGAACTAACTTATTGATAATATTTTCCTAGTCACTTAAGAAAAGTATTTAATTTTTTTATGATAAATGTTTGCTTTACTTTTCCTTATCATTGTTTGGATTCAGCACATGTAGCGACAAGCACAAGCCTATCTGCATGTGTCAATCCCATTTTACTGTAAGAAGTGTGCCTCCTTCAGAACTGAAATGATATTTCAATTCTGGTATTGGAGACTTTTTCTAAAAAAAAACACTGTGTAGATGAATAATTACAATGAAAATGAAAACCCCCTTGCTGCAAAAGTAACATAGATGAAATTTTGATACTAGGTTAATGATAAATGTGCGGGCTAGAGTTCATGTTCATGAATTTGTCCATATCTGATAACTGTCGTATTGTAGTTGGTAAGTTGTTATATATCTTTACTCCTGACACAAATATACTATTGTTTAGTATATCGGTAGTGTTTTCAATGATCATGATATTGTCCTTTGTACGTGTGTTGTGTTCATGTATTTCTTTATTTTTGATTAGTTTTATGTTGGTTTTCACGTAATTGTTTATTATTCCATATATGGCTTTACATCTGTCCAGATTGATTTTGTTAATGATTGTCAGGTCTGGTATAAGGTCGTATAGATGTTTTGTAGAAGTGTATCTGTCAAGTTCGTAAATTATTTTAAGTATTTTATTTTGCTGTTTTTGAATTGTATTAATGTTATGCGAGTACATCCTCAAATACTACAAAGATAATTGATTCTTGATGTAAAAAGGGTATTATATAAGCCTTTCATTGACTTCAATGGTATTAATTTTTTGGCTCTGTAAATAACTCCAGTTGCCGAACTGGTTTTTTAGTTATGCTGTGTATGTGTTTGACCCATTTGAAATCTTCACTTAGAGTCAGTCCTAGATATTTAGTTTCGGTTGTTTTTTTATGGTGGTATTTTGAATAGTTATACTTAAGTTTCTTCTAACTTTATTTTTTTGTGCGAGTAGCACATACGTTGTTTTATCTCCGTTCACTGTTAAGTGATTATCGGAAAACCATATGGTTATTTTTTCTAATTCCTCGTTGACCGTCTGCTCGAGCTGATTGAGCTATTGGGCGATAATTCTCAGGATTAAGATGGTCTCCTTTTTTGTATATCGGCGTGATGAGAACTTCCTTCATGATTTCTGGATATATGTTTGACGACATTATCTTGTTGATCAGTAATTTTAATATCGGAACTAAATCATCTGCGAGAAGTTTTATTATTTTGTTTGTGATACCATCCTTTCCAGGAGCAGAGTAAGGTTTTAAATCTCTAATTATAGTATGTATTTCCTCCTCAGTAGTATTTTCAAATGAGGCATCTGATGTTATATTTTGTCGTAAAGTATTATTTTGTGTATGGAATGATTTTCCAATTGTGGCGAAATAAGTATTAATTTCGTTTGCTTTATCCATATCATTTGTTATGGTTTTCCCATTGGCGTTAATTAGTTCTGGAATACTGTTACTTTTATTTTTATTTTATTTGTTCAAAATTTGATTAATTTTCATTACCTTCGGCAGCTTTTATTTTGTTTCCGTAACATGTTTTCTTTCTCTGATTGATCAGTTTAATTGTATAGTTCTTTTGTTGTATATATAATTTCCGTAGGTTATCACTATATGTCTCTTATATAGTTTCTCCCTTTCCCTAATGCTTGTTATAATGTCTTTATTCACCCATTCATTATTAGATCTTCTTTTGAATGAAAATGTAGTTGTCTCACTTTTTATTAAGTGTGTTAAGGTGCTAATTAGATCATCGAATGTTAAGATTGACGTTTTGTTTATATTTTTAAATTTGATTTTTATTTGTTTGTAGTTGACTGTTGTCTTATTTATTTTTTCATATAGGTATTTTGGTCTATTTGTTTTCCACTCACTGATAATAGCGCAATGATCCGATATGGATGTCTCTTCTATGATGCATTTTTTCAGTTGGTTGTTTTTTGTAGTTAATACGTGATCTAGTATTGCATTTTCTCTGGTGGTGTTATATGCGTTGATTGTATTAGCTATTACATATCCTTGTTCCTCTATTATTTGTTTATATATTTGAGTAAGCCCATTTTCATTCAAGAGGTTTATGTTGAAATCTCCCATTATAATATGATTTTCCTTTTCTATTAGAATCTGTTCCTCTAACAAATTCCATAAGATATTGCAATCTATATTACGTGGTTTATACACACATGTGAAATGAGTTTTGTTTGATTTTAGAAAAAGTTTAATAATTTCTACACGCAATATTGTATAACTTCTTATATTGAGTAAGTTTTGGGTGTGGATAGTCTCTTTTAGTTGCATGTTTCTTTATGATTTTTACTCCTAGTTATTTTTAATTTTTATTTTGTGCAGATCATCGTGATTTCTGATTTGTAAGATTTTAGTAGCTTCGTATTTCCTCATAAAGACTTTTGCATTCTTTATCCAAACGAACTTATATCCATCCTTTTTCAGGCATCTCGCATTGTAGAATAATTTGCTTATGTAGGTAGTTAGTAATTCATTGAAGTATATTACGTTATTTTCACCTTTCAGATTACATTCTGTAACTTTAACAGATTTTATTTGTTTCCTTTTTTCTAAAACGCTATCTCTTACTTGCTGCGACTTAAATTTTATGATGATTGGGCCTGCATCGTTCCCCTTTCTATATGCTTCTTCAATATCACTGTTACTCCGTTAGAATAAAATATTTATTTCCAAATTTAATGTAATAAAATTTTGAAATACTACAGCATAATTTTTAACAAACTATGACTTCTAATTTGTGAAAAATAATGCTTTTGTAGCACTTAATAAAAGGTAAGTATGTGAAAATATAATTTGATAAAAATGTATAATCATACCTGGATGGATTTTTATTTTTTTAAGCCGAACTATTATTTATCTATACTGATATTTGTATTTTATGAATTATTTTTCATTTTATTAATTAGAGTACCAATAGATATACAAGCGCATTGTATCTGATACATAAAAATAAAATACAGTGGTTATTATTGTTAAACGCAAAAAACCAACAGTGTCCAGCTTTCTTTGTCTCTGCATTTTAAATCTAAAAATGAACAAGTAGTGTGTTTTCTATAAACCTCTTATTCTATTTCCCAACATTTTCACACAGCAGAGATCTAAACCAAAGAATGTAATCAAAAAAACTGAAAGCTCTAATGAGCACAAAGTTAAGTTACATCTTACAGTATGATCCGATACTGGATGTTAATAAGTTTAATCTCAAGATATACTAACATTATGCAAACTTCATTTCATATAAGTATATAACAATTTTTATACTGCTTCTCTTCTTCTTCATTGTCCATCTATCTATGGTTTAGCTCATCATCGTTGGTCAGTGAATGTCGTTGTCAGTCCTATGATTCAATATGACACGAATTGGTAAATGATGATGCTGGGGTGTATTAGTCGTCACGGAGAAAGTTAATATTTAAGCTTATTAATTAGAGTCAAAATTAGATATTTTCTGGAATAATTGGATTTAAGGAGTGCGTCTAAAGATTTCCATTCTTCAATATTTCAAGGAAAGGTGAATCTAAATTGTTAGGTGGTAAAATTATCGTCTACGATCGTTGGTTTTGTTTAAATTCTTTGTATTGTCAAATTAAATTATTTGTGGTGTATTATAATTTTTATTATTAACTAATATATATATATATATATATATATATATATATATATATATATATATATATATATATTATTCACAGTATTCATAGTTTGAAATCTAGTTAACTAAAATGTCATTAAAATGCAAATATTCAATATAATTTTCTATAATAAAAATACTTTTCACTGTTTTTAAATCAAAATCTTTTTACAATTATTTATGTTATGCTAATATTGCTGGTTAAAAACTGAATATCATGTGTATAAATTAGTTAATGTTTGTGCCACCATACTGAAAATTAACCATAAATTTTAAAAAAAATACCTTAACACTAATAATTACCGATGTCTCTGGATTTTGATTGTTGATGGAAGCGATTACTTTGTCTTGGAATTAGGGACTTTAAAAGAACATTGTTGATATTGTATGCAGGATTTTTTATTGTTAGTTTTAACTTTGACAATTATATCTTATAATTGCCTTGTATTTGTTGAAATTGTCGTCACAAAATAAATCATATGTGTAAGATCAACAATATGCAGTTTTTTTTAGAGCTCACTGGATTTTGATTATATTTCCAGCTCAATAGCTGCATAGAGCAATTTGTTAAAATTAAATCTTTTTAATTTTTTTATCATTTAATTGATTCCTGGAATCAATAATATTGTTAATAAATACAGTGGCTCATTCGTTAAGTCTTCTGCTAGAATACGTGCATATAATATGGTCCACTCTGTATAGCGGCGTTAATGTTTAGAAGTATTGTTGTGAAGTAAGTGGTGAAAAGGAGGAAATTTCTCCTAAGAAACGAATGATGGATGAGCGCTGATTATAAATAAAGGATGGTCCCGAATTGTTCGGGAACGTATTGTGAGCACGGGCTTAAAATGATGCGGAACGTAAAGCCCAAGATAAACTACACCATATTTTCATTTCGCGCTTAAAGAGAAATAAATGAAAATAAATAGAACAACATTTAATACGAAATTATTAATGATACCATATTTCTAAGTAGGCGAACTCTCTCTCACTCGCCTATACTCGAAAATATCGCGAGCGTCGGCGTCCCGACGGCCCCCTTATCCATCCCGCGTCGCGACGCTCCTCACGTCCGACCATTAAATGCAACTCCGTACGTATCAAAAAGGGGAACAAAAACAATACGTGCCGTATTTTAAGGGTAAAACGAACAAAGATGATAAATTCCAGTCCATATTTTGAATGTGTATTCCGTAAAACAGAAGGTGGGGTAACAATAGACTTCTATTTATTTGATAAATTACACTGTTTCACTTATTACTTTGCTCTGAGGATCCGCTGATGAAAGTTTCTTTGTACCAGAACGTAACAAATGTGCGATTTATTGAAACTGACGTTATTTTCGGAAATACACGATGTATTTCATCCTACAGGACCTGAGAGTTAAGCGCATCCAGAGGGGTGTTTCTTGTTCTTATCTCATGCCGGAGATTTATTGCTGCAATTATTTTTAATCGTGTGACAGATACACGGTTAAGAGATTTATAATTATAAGGCAATACTTTAAAATGATTTCCATTATTATTTATTTTAGATCTGATAAACAGGCAAAGAATTTATTATCAAATGTCTTACAGCTATAAAAAAATTTAATTTATCAAAAAATTAGATAATAAAAAAATATATAAACGTATATACAAATTTTATTGGTCAACTGGTCTACCCAAAAACATGAAGGATACTACACGAAAGAAAACTAACTGGATTGAATCTTACTTTATTTCGGTTCCAATCAATAGATGTCTACAATTGTATTTTTAAACAACTATGTTTAGCCCAATCTTCTAACCTAAATACCATTGGACAGGAGACTCATCAATTGTCATTAAAAAAAAATAAGTAAATCGATTCAGTAGTCGTGGTAAAGCAATGGTCGAAAGATGAAGAATCAAACGGACGTAACGTAAAACGCAACGTAAGTTTACAAAAAGTTATGTGCTGAGTACGGAAAAGATTGCTTAACAGATCGTCAGTGTCAGAATTAGTTTGCCGAATTACGTTCCGGTAATTTTAATGTCAAAGATGTCAGGTAGGCTAGTTAAAGTCGTAAATAATAAAATAAAGGCATCATCAAAGCAAGTCAACGTTAGACGAATCGAGATGTCACAAAAATATTAAACACTTGTCAAACTACTGGGTTGGTAAACCTAAGAAATTCAATTAACGCGCATAAACGCCGCGACAAGCTCTTTAAAAACAATGAAAATTATCCATTTCAAACGTATTGCCACTGAGAAATAGTTTATGACAATGTCGTGCAAAAACGATTATTTAACCACTTCGAAAGCAAATATCTAGCAAAAGAAGGTTATGCTCTCAATGCGCTGGGATTACAAACCATCAATACGGCTGTGTACTGTCACCAATTAGATAGATTAAATGGCGCTATCAACGGAAATTAGCACAACATAAGGGTGTGTTTATTGACCCGCCAGAAGTTGCTGGAGCTTGGATGGGATTTAATGGACCATATACCATACTAACCAGATATTGCGCCGTCGGACTACTATTTTTCTCAATCTTTAAAACCTCTTTGACTGGCAAACAATTCAATTAAGATAATGGCGTCAAAAAGCACTTGCTCCATTTTTGATTAGAGAGACGAGCATTTCTTTGAGCGTCATGATATTAGTTGAAATATGAAAAAGGTCATTAAAAAAAGATCAATATTAAGTTAAAGAGTAACACTTGTTTTGTTCCATTAAGTTTTTATTTTCAGTTGCTTGGCGCGTGTTTCGATTTTTGCACACTATTATAAAAGTTTAAACTTTGCGCAAACCGCAATATTTAATTTTTCTACTTCCATAGTAGTAAGTGGGCAAGTTTAGTAAGCACAGCATTAGGAAACATGCACGCAATGAAAAATAAACTAGCACGTAATATATTACATATTAAATATTATAACAAAGCTCCAATCAAGAAGACTAGAGAAATTAATTGACTTTTATCATTGTTGAATACACAAGACATTATATTGGCGTTATTTTGGATTTATTATTATAAATAATTCATTTTTTTCATTATTAAAAACAGTGAAAGTGACTCCACAGAAAAAATTTTTGGAACTCCACCAGAAATTAGGCAACTAAAAGAACATACCGCAATGGATCTTCTCCCGGAAAAAACCAAAGCGCATTACAAAGTTGTTTACGGCTTGGCGTGGATTGGCGTTTAAAAACTAGTGTTCAGTCTTTTTCGGGAAATGTTCGATTAGCCTATTTTGGCGAAATGAATAAGAAAATAAAACCTTCATCTCCTTGAGCTATGTATTCGATGCTGCGAAGGTTTTATTAGTGAAACATAACCTCAATATTGAGAAGTATTCCAAATTAAAATTGTTTTTGAAAAGACAATCCGATGGATTCAGAAGTGAAAATCCAAGATATTAATGACTGCTCAAGTTAATAAGTTTATAGAAGACGCTCTTGATTTTATTTTTCTGCTCTCAAAAGTAATGATTTAAATTTAAAAAAATCTCTTCGCGTATCAATATTATTGTTTATTACAGACTGTTCTAATTATCGGAATAAACAGAGAATTAATGAATTTGTAAATGAAAGATATTGAAGATTTAGGTAACAAATTTCTTATAAATATTGCCACAAGTAATACAAAAATTGAGAGATCATTTGTTATATTTGAAGCCTTTTATAATGTCTCCAAAAAATACGTAGACATTCGTCTTAAACTTAAAGAGACAAACATCAACCATTTTTTTACGAATTACCAAAAAGGGAGAAGTGCAAAGCAAGTTGTGGGAATTAATAAAATTTGCAATATCCCGAAACAAATTGCCTAGTATATGAACTTAAAATTGAAAATCCTTCGGCGTACAAGAGTAATTATTTTCGCAGAACCTCGGCCACCCTTCTTGTGAATGCTGCCGGGGATTTACTCACCCTTAAGCGCCATGGAGAATGGCGCTATTCGTCGGTGGCGGATGGCTATGCAGATTATTCTCTTTACAATCAGACTACAACTGCAGATAAAGTAATGGGGACAGTAGCTGCAATTTTTGCTTCTCTGGAGAAAAATCTAGAACATACCGTTAATTTTTGGTTTGCTTCAATAGCGCCAGCAGTAATTTTTCAAATAATTCCTGAAATAAGTGAATGTCTCCAGTTTGAGTTCTATATATATATACAAATTATTACCACGGATCCCACAATTAAACTAACTTGCGTCCCACATTCGAACACTCTGGAATGTGAAAAAGCACTTACTTCAAATGGCGTACAATCTATGGATTCTTCTGCAAACAGGCTTACTCCTCCATGTTCTCTTTCCTCCCTGCAGAAACTAAGTTACAGTTTGGTATTTTAATTATATTTAGTTGCTCTTTCGTCAGCCAATGTTCAGATATACATAATATATTACACTTGTTCGGTTAGTGCTTCCAATTGATTAGCAGATGCTGTAATGCACTGTACATTCTGATGTAATAATTTTAATTCATTTTCGCTTGATAATATCGTTTCAATAAGTTTGTTGGCTGACCTTGAAAAATTTTTTTGCGTTTGGGCTTGAAAAAGAACCGATTAATAAAAACGTTTTCCAGCCATAAGTCTTCACAGCTGATTCTGCGGCGATAGGAATCCCAATCTTGAATGAAGAATAATTTCCTGCTTAATTGAAGTGATCTTTAATTTGCTCATAACCAATACCTTTGTGGAGTCGTGAAACAAAGATCCATTTACGTGATTGAATTTCCGCAATTGGGTGATCCACTTTTGGTGGATTTACCATTGAATTTAAAAGTGGTTGTGTTTTTCTGCTTTTTCACGACATCGGTCCATTGATTGTTGATTTTCCTTGGATTATCATGATTTTAAGCAATTACCTCGTTCGGTGTAGTGGTTTTATTTTCAATGATTCGGGCTTTTGTACAGCTGGAATTTCGGAGGTTTTATCGATGTCCGAATTTGCAGACGGTTGATCTCTTGCTGCTCCATCTGTGGATGAGGCATCACTATGTGTATTTATTTTAAGCAACTTCTTATTCGTAGATATATTCTTAACATTATGGTTTGTGTCTACACTCCTTTTTTATAGTGTGTAGTTCAGAGGTTAAGATTTTAATTTTATATTCTTGATTTGTTATAATATTATTTTGACGACTTACTTGATTTGCAAGTTGTACTGTTTCCCTTTTTAATGCTGTTAGGGCTTGCAGCGAGCATATTTGTATTCCATTCTTTTCGCATTTAGCACATGCCGAAAGTCAAAACTTATCTTCGGATTTAGCACAGTCATTTGAAGATATCACTGTCGATTGTCTTATTACAGTTTGAACATTCTATATTATCACTTATTGAACTTATGTTTAACTCACTTACGGAACAGGATTGAACTAGTCGGTTTGCCATTACTGTAAACAATAATAAATCACCTACAACTAATTATATTTAATTGAATAATTTGCCGAATTTACAAGTGCGGAATTTATTGAACAACTGATACCTAAGTATATATAAATAAATATGTTATAATTAATAAATGTTATAATTTGAACAATTCGGTAATTATTCGAGTGAAATGTTTCTTTATACTTACCTACTTAATGCTGAATAATTATTTGTCCAGCATTTTTTAGGCACGTACGATTTATTTAATCCAAACAAATTGCCCCAATTTAAATGTCAACAGTCTGTTGAATTTAGCAAATAATGTTTATGTTACTCTTTCTCATGTTTTTAACAGTTTATCAAATTTGCAAGAATTGTTGGTCCTGATGGAATTTTGTATTGAGAAACACTCTCCATATACCAATTAATAACTTAATAAATTTGTCATTGTTACTAGGATTTTATTTTTATTTATTGAAAGAATAAACTATTTTTAGAAATGATCAAAAGAAAATTATAGATGTTTATTATTACATTATTTGCATGGCCAGAACGTTCGGATCCATTGGCGTCAGAACAGCTTTTGTGTATTTTTTTTTTTTTAATATCTAATGAGCAACATAGGATTTTTAAATGTAGGTTACTACTATTTTTAAACATATTATTCATATCTGTTAAGGTCCTTGGAACATTGGGAGAAGTAAAACTCTTGTTATGTATATTTCTTTATTTCAGAATAATTGACACGTGTTTCGCTCCTTACGGATCATTATCAAAGTTAAAACATGGAATATGTATATCAATTTGAAGATGCCATCTATACTGTTTCTTTATTATTATTTATAAAAGCCTTTGACAAAGTTAATCATAATATTTTGTGGGCAATACTAAATTTCAATGGATTAGTTTTAAGTTAATTAATAAATAGTTACTTGACTCATAGAACCAAAAGGGTTAAACTTGGCAATAATTCTTATGGATCAAAATTATATCTGATTTTTCTCAGGGCTCAAACTGCGAACATATTTTATTTTTGTTGACTATTAATGATCGAGCATTAGAACGCAGATTTTTTTATATTTGTTATCAAATTGTATGAAGTGCATAAAAACCATAAACAGACTTGGAAAACTAAAATAGTTCTCATTTTTTGATCTTGGGCCGCAAGAGCACAGAAGATATATTTATATATTTTCCTTTAAAAATTATTCAAATTATTTATGCTCAAGTAGATAGCAAACAACTAATCAATATTTTTATGTTTTACAAAGAGGTAATTCCAGATTAAGATCTCCTTTTTCTTACACGTTTAACAGTAAGAAATATTAAGCATTTAACCCTTGTTACAATATGAGGCGTTTGAGTAAATATAGCTGCTTTTTGTGAGAAGGGAGAGTTGACATATGTGTATTTGTCACCTACATCAAAGGTCCGTTATTTAAAAATGAATGCATTTTGATGCCATCTGTTGGTAGAAACATAAACTTTTTGATATGTTCATAATATAGGAACAACAGTGGCAATGAGTGATTTCTTGGGAATGTCATAAGTCTGATATTAAGTTTACATGACTTTAATCGGCTTAATTTTATATAAATCTACAAGGCCTAAGATATTGCTATATATAATTTTTAAATAACTATATTGTATTATTTATTTCGATGTAGATTATATATACCGATAATATTAAAATAACGACAATGTCTGATTTTCAAATACATATCACACTGTGCCTTCTATGGGTGAAGAAAATATACAGATGAAATACGCATTACTTCTTATATACGACGATGTGGTTAGTGAGGGAGTGAACATTTTTAAGAGCGGGGAATTTTAAAGTTCTATTTGATGGTTGAGTAGATGGCCGGTGTGGAAATATCTGTTGAATTCCAAGAAAAATTGGAAACACATGTAGTGTTTAAAATAAAACAAATCTGAAAATCAGACATTGTCGTTATCTTAATATTGAAAATAAATTTTCAACGCCTAAGTACCTCGATAATCAATCATACTGATAATGTTTAGAGTTAGCTTCAAATAACAGGTGGGGCAAAAGTTCCGCTACTATTTTGATTGCGCTATCTTGGTTCTGTGACGTTTAGTTCAGTTTCGCTTTAACCATTGTGTTGTGTAGACGTCCAAATTTTATTATGGATAAATATGCGCCACAAGAACGAGCAGAAATAGCGACAATATTTATTGAAAATAATCGTTCCATCATTGCCACTCAGCGCAAATTGCGTCAAAAATATACTAATCGTTCAGTGTCCCACAAAACCACAATTTATCGTTTACGTGCGATTTTTCGACAATACGGTACGACAGCAGACAGGCCTCTTTCTGGAAGACAACGGACGTCTCGCAACGCTGAAAATGTGGTTCCTGTGCGCGATAGTGTTGCAGAGTCTCCAGAAACATCAATTCGGAGACGTGGTTCCCAGTTACACATTTCTGCACGCAGTTTAAGGCGAATTTTTAAAACTGATTTGAAAATGTTAACGTACAAAATTCAATTAGCACGAAAATTGCTACCGAGAGATCATGATCAACGAGTTGAGTACAGTAATGCAATCCTAAGGCTGTCTGGTGAAATTGAAAATTTTTCGTCTAATTTTATAATGAGCAATGAAGCCCATTTTCTTCTCAGTGGCCACGTCAATAAACAGAACAGTCGGTTTTGGGGAACACACAATCCTCAATTAATTCATGAAACATCATTTCATCCACTAAAAACAACTGTATGGTGTGGTATTCATGCTGGAAATATCATTGGTCCCTTTGTTTTTGAAAATGACCAAGGTGTTGGAGTTACTGCTAATGCTGAATGGTACCAAGACATGATTCGAAATTTTCTTGTGCCTGAAATGGAAGAGCAAGGACTAGAGGACATGTGGTTTCAGCAAGATGGGGCCACAGCACACACAGCTCGTTCAACTATTCAATTATTGAATGACGTTTTTCCACGAAGAATAATTTCGCGAGGTGGCGATTTAGCATGGCCAGCCAGATCTCCGGATTTAATAGCAGCAGACTTTTTCTTATGGGGTTTCTTAAAATCAAAAGTTTATTTAAATAAGCCCCGAACGATTCAACATCTTAAAGACAATATCCGTCACGAAATTGAAGAAATTCAGCCCGATATGTTGAAGGATGTCATGAAAAATGCCCTAATAAGAGCTGAAAGTTGCATAGCGAATCGCGGTCACCATTTAGCCGATATAATTTTCCAATCATAACTTTTTATAAAAACCAAACTTAATTATCTTTTCTTTGAGCAAAGTTATAGGCAATCAAAATAGTAGTGGGACTTTTGTCCCACCTTTTATATACCATTTGTTAAAATTCCTACTAAAACTTAGTGAGAAGTTATTAACTAAGCCAATGTACTATTAAAAAAATATGGTTTGCCGTCGATTAAAGAGATTTGTACACTTTAGTCTTAAATATTAAATTGACACAGTAGCTACTGTGTGGTTAAACATATTGTAGTGTTAAACAATAAATGTGAAACCCTCTCATTGGTGTTGTTTTCTTTCAATACTTTATTCTTAAGTTAGATACAAGTAAATTTAAATAAATATGAATAAAACATGTATTATAAACTCTTTAGTTTGTTGTACTTGTAATATTAGCAAAAAGGAATTAAAAACTACAAGTAACCAAACTTTTATTGACTAAAAAGTTATTACAAAAGCGATAAATATAATTAATCCACACGTAGATAGAAAAATATGTAATTGAAATTCATTTATTTATATTATTATGATCATTCAATAAAATGTATGCAAATTGTTAAAAATGTTTTGTAGTGATATTGATCTTTTCATATCAACAATAGATTGTAAATGTTAATCGAGCAAACGTAGTTAATATTAATAGAAGACAACATCATTCACAAAGCAAGATATGTGTGATAAGTATTACTTATACGTAAAAAATGAATACAATAAAATATAATTTAGAGGATTGTAAATAATTATTACTAGAAAGACAAAAATGTAAATAAAACAATATAATGACAAAATTTAAATAGAAGAAACCTATAAAAGGAATTTATATAACATGATATAAATAACATAAACTAAAAACAGGGGCCAAAGTAAATATGGCTTTAGTCATTCTACTAGTGGCTAAAATGTGATAGTTAAGATAGTTAAAACACTTAACGCAGATATTTATATCTATTGGCAGTCAGAATTTCTAAAGTAGAGAGCTTCTAGAAATGTCTCATTAATGAATAACATCTCAGCAACTTTCTATAAAAAGTGAATTTAAAAGAAGTATATATGAAAAAAAACAAGAAAAATATCTATAAAGATAGATGATAAATAAAACACTTGGGTTTTGAGAATTTACACAATTTAATGTCGATGCACTGCGACAATTATTTCGCCACACAAGTGTTTTATTTATCACCTATATAATGGAATTTCACCAAGTAAAAGCCTCATCAATCCAATATTTATAAAAATATACATTGCCTAAATATTTTTATTAGGCCAAGAACTTTGAAATAACATGTGAGCAAGGTAAATCTTAGTTTAACAATGCATAATCAATTATTGATAGCTACATATTAAATAAAGCGTAAGATATGAAAAACGAGCATATAATTACACTTATTGATTAAATATGTACCATAACCGATGACTTAAAGCATTAAATAACGCTGTATCTTCATTTAACATATTTTTTTTTCTGATTATTCGTCACTAGAGATGAGTTACCTTCAAATTTTCGCCTCCATCTAGTTTGACTGTTGTCATTATATCGCATCATGATTTCTGATTCAGAAAGTGATTTAGATCTTCCCAATACTTCATTAGAAATAGTAAATCAAGCTGAGAAAACCTATGCGGATTTATTACCAGAAAAGTCGTAAAAGAGGTATGAAGAAATCTAAGCAAAATTAATGGAATGAAAGACTGATAAACGCGTAAATTCATATTCTGAAACTGTGTTGCTTGTGTATTTTGCAAAATTGTCTGAGAATTTGCAGCCTTGAAACCTTATGGTCCATATATTCTACGAGCAACTTTATTAATAAAAGAGGATATCAATATCAGTATATATACCAGGTTACGTTTTTTCCTAAAGCGAAAATCTGATGGTTATAAGTAAAAAGTCTTAAACTTTTTCTTTCCAAGAAATTAACAAGTTCTTGACGAATGTAATTGTCTCAAAATATTTAATAACTAAAGTTAGTAATGTAAACACGTGTTTTTTTTTTAACAAATAGTTGTATAAATGTTTTTAGGTTGCCTAAATTTTGAGAATTTCTGACGCATGCCACTACCATGAATAAAAAATTTGTCAGTCAACGATATAAATGTTTCTGGAACTTCACTTATCGTTCCAATGCCTGACACAAAGACAAAGGTAATACATTCGTTTCATATTTCTGAAAACTTTTATGAAATTTCTATAAAAATTATGAACATTTGTCCAATAAATATGGACCAAATTATCTCAAGAGTTTTTATTAACTATCAGAATGGAAAGTGTAGTCGGAATTAACAAATTTAGTAAACTTCCTACAGACATAGCTCAGTATTTAAAGTTGCCTTTTCCTGAAAAATATACCGGGCATAGCTTAGGCAGAACTTCCGCTACGCTACTTGTGGATGCTTCAACTAAAATGGCATGGTGGTATTAATCAAGTAGCAATAAAAATCAAATACAGACCAAAATTTTACAATCTGTAATAATATAAGAACAGCTACGACGGAATCCGATTATGGTGCTTTGGCATCATCTACTTCAGTAAATAAAATGTTTGATTGTGAAACGCCCATAATTTTGAGTAATAGCAGACATGTAACAATTAATCAATATTTAAATCATAAGTAATTCGAATATGATCTGTAGTTTTGTAATTTTTAATTCAAATTAAAGCATTTGTTTATATAATTTATTTTATGTTTGTTAGTATTATAGGTAGTAGAAAAAGTAGAGTGTTTAACTCGAAAACATTTTTTTAGCTCTCTGTGCCTTCGCCTGTTCTCTCGGTTAAAAAAAAATGTTACTTGCAATAGCAAAAAGTTGTACAACTTTTTCAGAATGTTTCTAATATAAAAACATTAATTAATATGTTCATAAAAAACGGACATAGTCTACCCTCTTGGAAAGGTAACTAGTATATAAAGAATATGTGTTTATGTTAGCTCATTAGACAATTTATGACAAATGTATATCTTTTTATTGCAAAATTATTAATCAGTTTATTTATGTATTTATAAAATAAATTGTCTTGGAAATATTTACAAATAAAAAATAGCAAATTTGAGCCATTTCATAATTTTTGCTTTCAATTTGTGAATTATAATATCATCAATGTTTGATTTTTTTATTCTTAAAAAGTTAAACTAAATTTGAAGTAACGGATTGAATTTTATGTTATTAGTCAGGTAGGGTAAATACATCTCCTCAAATAACCTCCATTATGATCAATATTCGGGCAACGTTTTTCTTTCGTCTGGAAAGTACAATATTTAATAAAAGAAATAAATAAAAAACATAGTAACTAATATACAACATAAAAATAGATTATTACTTGTATAGTTTTGTGTTAGTTATAAGTTGATCAAATATATCAATAATTTAAGATTTTATTTAAAAGTAACATATCGTATTAAATTTAAAAGAAAAGAAAAACATATTTGTTTTGTAATTTAAATGTTTATTTAATTTTATATTAAAGAGAATCAATAAACGTCGTTCTAAGGCAAACAAAATATGGCAAATGGTGTATTGCTAAATACGTGGGCGGCCCTCCGTCGATTCTTTTCGCGGAGTGGAGAGCGGAGGGTAAGTCGTAACTTGAACTTGTGTCGGGGTGGTTCCATCTGAAAGGATAGTCAGTAGTCAGTCCGTTCAATACTTCTTCTTTACCTTATTTCCTCGCCCCCTCACAGGCAGACTCAAGTCTATATCCCCTCCACAGCACTGCCACCCTTGAAAAACCTCCCTGGACTACTGCTCTCTTACTGCGTCTACATTAAATATTCGGCGGCACACCTCGTTCCACAGTTTTACAGCTGAAATATAAAATCAATTAATATATTATTTGATAAAATATAGTATTCGCATTTATTATTTGTAATATATTTAATTAAATAGTATTTAAATTCAAACATATAACATAACATAATAATTTTTATATAAGGATTATAATTTGACAGGGAATCTTTTAGTGTACAATATAGACCAATTCGAGTTACAATAATACGTACTCATTGTTTTATTTGATCCATTGTTGGTAAAGTAAGTGAACGTAATATTCTTGAATCTTGGCGCGACTAGCTATTTTAATCCGCATATAAAATCATATTACAATATTGTGTGAAGTTATATCTATTATTTAAATAAAACACTTTCTTTGAGACATCACTATTACTGAAATCCTAACAAAGCAACTGAATGTGATACGTTTGGTATTTGTTTATTTGTTACATAAAATAGCTATATGGAAGAATTAACATTAGTCAGTTCTTTATTTATAGATTTTAATAAATAATCTTTAAACACAATTTCCTCATTCATTCTATCAATAGCTGGAATGTAAATCATTTAAAGCTGATTATTATTGTAACTAGGAATGAAATAAACATCCAGATATCTGCAGATATCTGAAGGGGTCGAGTAATAGTAGATAATGTATTGTAAATAATTTTATAAACTATTAACCGTCACCAAATGCATTACATTTGACGCGTTATATAAGTCTTCTCAAGCGCTTGTTATAAGCAAGATATTTGTCACAATTTAATAATCTGCAGTATAGTCAATGTTAATGAAGATACATTTTGATAAAAAACATGCTAATATACAGTAATAATGCATACAATGAGAATGTAATAAAATCGATTTGTCGATCCACCACTTAAAAAATGGGATAAGTTACTAATAATATTTAAAAAAACGTACAAACGGGTGAATGGGTTACGAAGAGTGAGCTTTTCAAATTTCGTTGCTTTATTTACCTCTAAATTTTTCGCAGATTTAAGTCATGTTCCAGATTTACTGAATACAAAATTATTTTCATTGAAAAAAAAATTATTAAATTTAATACAATACTGTAATTTTTGCTTATACTTGCTTAATTTGTAAATTCTGCACGTAAAAATCCCCACACGATATCCAAAGCACATAAATATTTTATTCAAATGTGATTCATCTCTTTCCAAAAGGTTTTGTGAAGTATTATAATATTGAATTCATATATTTAATTTTAATTTGTTTTAATATTGTTTAGTAAATTGTATTACAGTCCTTTAGGTTGTTGTAGAAAATTAACTATATATCAAAAATAAAAAAAACGTTTCGTTAATCTACAACCATGAGTCTTACTAAGAGTACAAAACAAATCATTTCTACTTTTCTGGCTAATACCTTAACAAATATTGAATTATATGAAAGTAATTTGCGTGTTACAAATAGCACAACTTTTAAAGTAATATTAATTTAAATGTGTTTATTTCTGTAAAATAAACTTAAGTTTATGTTATTTTTTTAAATATATTTTGGTGATACTTTAATTCTACTGTAATTATAAATTAATATGTCTAAATGTAAGGCTTGTGATTCAGCTGTGGCACTTACTGATCAAGATACAGTTAATTGCCGTACTTGCAATAGTTTATTCCATGGCTCCAAATGTGCTAATTTAAATAAAACCTTAGCCTTAGACTTGCAGGCTCTACTTGATAACAAAAGCTTGTCGTGGGCATGCAAGTATTGCATCGATAAGGAGAATAGTGTTTCTGTTAAGTTAAGCAGTATTATCGATGTGGTTTATGAACACTCGTCTTTATTAACTTCCATCCTTAGTGTGCTCAATGTTAAATAAAGATAGCAAGTCTTCTCCTACCATTCATAGTGATGATTCTGGAAATGACCAATTACCTGTCAGGCAAACGTTATTAACTCCGAATGTGCCTGGGAATAAAAATGATAAAAAATCATTCATTAAATCAGATGGTGCTGGCCATTCAAAATCCAAATCCAAAATCAAGATCCAAATCGTCCTCCGACTATGCTCAGGTTGTTAAGAAGACAAACCAAGCTCCCAAAAAATCATCATTGGTAATAGGAATATTTCTGTTACCGATCCCAATGTCGTTATTTCTAACTTTACATCAGCCGAAAGGCGTCAATGGATCTATGTCGGTAGATGCAGTCCTGAATCGACTGTAAACTCAGTCCTGGATTATCTTCATAACGTCCTAGATATAAAGGATTGCCAAATGCTTCGAACATACTAAAAATGAGGATATTTGTTCCTACAAAGTAGGAGTTAAAGAGTCACTTATAAAGACTTTACTGGATCCATCTTTGTGGCCAACTAGATTGGTTGTAAAAGAATTCTTTCCTCGTGGCAGTAATACATATACTACTGGAAATTTTCCAAGAGGAAACTCTGCCGACCTACAGGTCTGAACAATGTATCTAATATTACTGCAGATGGTATATCGTTGTACTATCAAAATGTGAGAGGTCTTCGGACTAAACTAGTTGACTTCTTTAACTCCTGTTTATCTGAGGATTACACTGTAATAGCCCTTACTGAAACATGGCTACATGCATCTATTATAGATAGTGAGTTAATAGTGATAGTGAGGCGGCGGTGTTCTTCTTGCAATTAGGAAAAACATAAAATTGGCTATATATGAAAATGACGACACTTTGGAACTGATATCAATAAAAATTAATATAGTTTCCGCTAAACTTATAATATGCTGCTGCTATATTCCGCCAAATTCTGCATTAAATGTATATGAAAATCACTATATTATGTTTGATAAACTTGTGACGGATTATCCTGATTATAAATTTATTATCATTGGTGACTTTAATTTACCAAATATTACTTGGATTAACGATGATGAGAACTGCGGATTAATTCCAACGAATATAAGTTCAACTTCCGATATGTTATTTTGTGACTGTCTTAGCACATTAGGTATGAATTATTTTAATGGCATTAAGAATGCGTTTGGAGGGACATTGGATTTATGTTTCTCTAATTATGATTGCTTCTCAGTAAGTAATTGTGCTCCTATAATTCCAATTGATGGCTATCACCCACCATTAAATATTAATATTATTATAGATGAATGTGATACTTTAGCTGATAGCATTAAATATAAACCTGATTTTAAACGTGCCAATTATCTGAGCATAAATAACTTCTTGTCATGTGTGGATTGCTCTTTTTTTAAATAAGTGCTCCGATATTAATTCTGCTAGTCAAATTCTCTACGATATAATTTATTTTGCAATTGATGTATGTGCCAAAAAAATATGTAAAGTTTGATTGTTACCCAGTCTGGTTTTTGAAAAAGTTAATTGTTATGATAAAATCTAAAATCACAAAAAATGGAAAGTAACCTCAAATTCCGCTGACTACAAATTATTTAAGTGTATTAGAACGCAATGTAAAACTGAAACTATGTTGTGCTACAGACGGTATTTGGATAACATTGAACTTTCCATTCCGCATAACATTAAGTCCTTTTGGTATTTTGTTCATAATAAGTATAAATCATCTGGCATCCTATTGATTATGACCTATAATGACGATAGTGCTACAGCAGGTGACAACACATCAAATCTATTTGCGAAGTACTTTTCCTCTGTTTACAATCCATATACTGATGAAACACCAATAACTTTTACTCCCAATTTAACAACAAACTTAAACAGATTGTATATAACGCCCGAGCAAGTATTATTTGAACTGTGAAGGTTGAAGGTTACTTCTGGCCCTGGCCCTGGCAATATACCTCCGATATTTCTTCGTAATTGTAGTAGATCACTTTACAATCCACTATACAAACTGTTCTCTTTATCATTAACTTCCGGTATATTCCCTGATGAATGGAAATTATCATATGTAACACCAATCCACAAAACCGGTTTTAAATCCAACGTAGGTAACTATAGACCAATTTCTATACTGTCAGTTATATCCAAGGTGTTTGAGAAATTATTATATAATCAGTTGGCTCACGCTTTTTGCAATATTATCACCCAAAACCAACATGTTTTTTTTAGGAGTCATTCCACACAAACAAATCTTCTTGTATTCACTGATTATGTTATCAAGGCTATAGAAAGTGGAGCTGAAGTGCATTCTATTTACACAGACTTCAGCAAAGCTTTTGATTGCGTAAGTCACTCTATCTTATTGCAAAAATTGCGTGGTTATGGTATAGGAAAACCTTTACTGAAATGGATAAAGTCATATTTAAGTGATAGGGCTCAGTCTGTTAAGATAAACAACTTTATCTCAGATACATTTTACGCAACGTCCGGTGTTCCCCAGGGTTTCCATTTACTATTTGCAGACGATATTTTTGAAAATCAGTGGAAGAAATGATTGTTCTATTATCCAGAATAATTTGGCTTTAATTCACACTTGGTGCGTGTCTAACAATATGAAACTTAATATTAATAAATGTCAGTTTATGCCTTTCTCACTTAGTAAATCACCAGTTAATCACACCTATAATTTGAACGGTATTCCACTTAGTAGGGTAATTACCTAAGGGATCTCGGTGTATTATTGGACCCTAAGCTGACACATAACTTGCACATTGACCACACTATAAACAAGGCCAATAAAATGCTAGGGTTCGTCAAGCGGAATACGAGTGATTTTAGCAACATACGTGCAATGGTTATCTTATACAACGCGTTGGTAAGATCGCACCTAGAATATTGTTGCCTCATATGGTCACCGGTATACAACACCCATGTGGATAGATTGGAAGCAGTACAAAACAAATTTGCTAAAATTTTATCATTCAAGCTTAGTATTGCGGGAATATACCTTACACCCCAGCAATTCAGTGCATACGTTAACCTCGCTTCACTGAATACTCGGAGAAAGAGAATGGACCTCGCATTTAAGTTCAAATTACTGAATGAGCGAATTGACTCGGAACATCTACTAAATTTAGTCATTATCAATGTACCAAGCCGTGAATTGGGATGTAATAACTTCTTGCACGTGTATCATCACATGACTAATTATGGCATGCATGGTTCCATGACGCGGATTGCAAGAAACGTCAACAGCGCCATTTCTTCACTCGATGTTGTTGGGATCTCCTATTCAACTTTCAAGTCCCAGTTAAGGCATATTGAATGACTGGTCATCTGTTACGTATTATTTGTTTGTAGTATACTTATTTCTCTTATGTTGTGTACTTTATGAATACTTTTTGTATAATTATTTTGTAAATGCAGTTAGCGTTAAATAAAGTATTATTATATTAAAATGCTTTGGAATAAATCTAGTGTGAGAAAAATGCTATGATCTTAACTACCACCTTATTAGTATATTTGCTAATCTTTACATATATTATTTGCACTTAATATTGTATAATCAAATTGGTACAATATCTACTTCAAAGAAGTAATTGATTTTACATTTGTTTTTCGACAATATTAATAAATATTTAAAAATGACTACTTTCTCAGCACCAAAAAGAAAATAGTATATTTTGAAATCATCGCCACATGCCAATTAGGATTTCAAAGAAGAAAGTCGATAAAGAGGGCAATACTCGTTTTTCTACAAAAGATCAAAGATCTTTGGATGAATACATTAGGCTGCCACCTTCGTGGATCTTAGATCTTATTGTGTCTTGCGTGATTTATTGTTAGAAAAATAAAAGTTTATACCTTAAAATGATTTCTTAATTACTTATTTAAATAATCGCCACAAATATATATTTTAATAGGCAATAGTAAAGTATTCTAAAAGCAAAGTGAAAGAAGTGGCTCTTTTCATATCAAATTTAAAAAAACTCTTAATGACACTATTTATAAATAACACAACTATTAACTTTCTAAAATCTGATGAAAAAGCAGATTATTAATAATAATCCTCTAAAGAATTTTCAACGAACCAATTATCTGTAAATGGAAAAAATCAAATTTTATATCCTCCTTAACACCAATAAAACATTATTTATTGGAAGAAACTACAGATAGCAAAATTATATGATAAAAATATAAAGTGATATCTCAAAAAATCTTAGTAATAATAATATATAACATTTTAAGGATAATTTATTGCAAAGATACACTATACTCGTATTAATAATTTGTTCCACAGAGAGAAATTGTTAGAAATGTATCTTCTCTAAACTACTGATTATTAAATGACCGCCGAGAATGGTTTATATATATATATATATATATATATATATATATATATATATACGTATTCCAACTTGAACGTACATTTTAAAATAACATACTGAAATGCCCTAACAGTTTCGTAGTATACCTTATATGCAAATCTTTTCAAAGCAATCAAGATTGTTTGCCAAGAAAATTTAATGTTTAATTATGGAGACATAATTTTTGGTACATCATAATGAAGAAAGAAACAAAAAAAGAAACTTTAAATCAAATTTAAATGTAACGAATCCTATCCTTTTAAATAATGAAAACATTTTTCTATTAATACATTATCATATAAATAGTAAAACCAATATATACTACCGCCCCAACCATTGATTTATACGGTTGGGGTGAAAGTATATATTAAACATCCCAATTTTGATTTTTACATAAAAGGGATTAATTTTTTTTTTTAATTAACAAACAATTAGAACAATATTTTCTGTAAAATTACCGCATGAAATTACGAAATAGGTAGCCCATAATTTTTGTTGCCGACTTTTAACGAGAATCATTTTTTTGGTGAGAATGTACACTCCATAATACAATATGCCGAAACGAGAGGAAAAATAGACCTCCTCGAATCGTTGGAAATCCATAAAGCCCGCTCTAATCTGGGAATTCCCTTAACTAACGACCAGATTGACTTAATGTACACTCCAATTTTCAATACTGTTGTTACAATTTTTATAAATTTATATACCTGTAATTTGCAGTTGAAATTACATTTAGTTTTGATAATGGCAGGTTAAGTTATCGAAACTATAGTCAACGTTAAATAAAAAGTATTATACAAAAAAAAGTTAAAAAAGCGTTTTTTTATTTATATTATATATTTTTTTGAGAACCCAAAATATATATGATAGCAGACACTTGCATTTACGACTTAAATCGGACAAGGTTCGAAATGAATCCATTTGATGGCATTTGTTGGTAAAAACATTTTTCATTAAGTCAGTAATGTAGGAACAAATAATAATACGCATGAGTGTCTTGGAAGTGACAGAAACAAAAAGAAATGAGGTATATCTGATATTAAGTTTAAAACGCTTGAATCGGCCTAATTCAATGTTTTAAGATTCGCTTCTAATATTTAGCCGTAAGTCTTTTCCCTAAAGCAGCACCTGATAAATATTGACATGTTTAAAATATTATCTGGCAGTAATCAGCCCAAAACAATACTTGAAAAGGCACAATTAATAAGATGGTAATTCTTGCAATCCTTACCAAGCATTTCTATTCCAGTTTTAATAGAAGTAAAATATGTTTCCTTTGCAATAATGCTTATTTATAAAACATAATACATTGCTGCATACGTCAGTAGTTACTATAAAAGTTGAATTATCCTATATTATATTTTATTTTTATGTTGTCTTGTATGATAAACTTAAGTTCTTAAAGTAAAATCATGATTCTTTGTAACTAATTTTAATCGATACCATGAAATATGATTTTGAAAACCGGAACCATTTAGATTCCAGTTGCCTTATTCCTAGTAGAAGTAGTAATAGTATGGTTATTTATTCTTTATCATACTTGCTAAAAAAAAGCTGTAGATATTACAAAATACATAAAAATATTAAAAACATACAAATAAAATGTTGACGGCAAGTTGAAGGGCGGAGTTCATCTTGTAAAATGTTCTTCCACTCAAATCCATGGATGTCCATTCTTCCACTAATTCATAAAACTAGAAATTAGTTTTAAAGGTACTTTTTATACATTAAAATGCTTGTATTTCCCAATTTTTTGGGATATGTTTTCAAAGGATTGTCATATTGACAATTATTATATTCAATAAAAACGTATTTTGGCTATCGACCACGTTGTACTGCGATGTGTAATTGTGTTTTTGTGTGTGTGTAAATGAGTTTGTTACTTTAAATGATTTGCTTCAACGCTAGTTCGGCCGCAATCGAATGCGCCACCACCGATGTGTGCCTTATTCCTATTTTGCATGATTTTGGAAAATTGTTTATATAACAATTATCTATCTATTTAAAAAAATCCTATTTAATTGCAACTTCGACAGTTAATAAGAAAAGTTAAATCATAATTTTTGTTAAAGGACATACAAATTTGAAATTGAATTAATTGGTAAACATTTGTAAAAACTCCACTAAATGCGGACAATTTAATACGATACCATCATTATCTTTAATTATTAACGAAGATACATGTCACGAAATAATATCTTAGTTAATAAATCGTATTACTTTTTGACTTCTGAGGAGATTGCCAAAAAGAATTTAAAATAGTGACAGATTTGAACATAGCAAGGAATTGGCTCCCATTGGTTTAGTTTTTAGTTTTGACATTAGAATCTTTGTAATATTTTACATGAATTCCTATATTTATAACTATTACTGTTATATCGTTCTTGAAATAGATATTTTATCATTTTATATTCCTATTATGGTTCACTTGATTACATTTAGAAATGATAAAGAAATAACACTTTTTTAAGTAGTCTTATACCCTTACAAGGAAAGAACATTTTCGTGGTAAGAGGACTTAGTATCTCACCGCTGATGAACCACTAGAATGGCTCCAATAGGGTGTAAACCACTTTGGAATCATCCTAAGGTGAGGAGATGGCCTACTGCTAAGAGATTCTGGAACCCATTACAATCTGCAGCAGGGATTCCTTTCATTAGAGTCACTATTTGCTCCGTATATGATCTGTCGCCTGCCCAGGGACAAATTCTTCGGCCTAATTTGGTCTTATTCGACCTTCATGTCTATTAGGTTTCGAAGGATAGGGACACACACACCACTTTCTACCCTACCCCTCCCCGACTGTAGTATCGTTGCGTAGGGCCTGAATTAGGGCTAATGATGCCAGGTCTGTTTGGTATCAAAAACCATCTGCCCTTATATGTCGGACTTGTCGCTGTGAGTGGTAATGTCTCGTGGGTGACAAGTCTAGAGGATCTTGGTTTCACCGCCCGGATCAATGTGGAAGAGAAACCACAAAAAATACCTCAACCTAAGGTGGAACAGCATAATGCTAAGACCCCTAGCTTTATCAGCCTTGATATGGGATGCAGGGCTCTGCTAGAATGGAACATTTTTTTCCTATCTATTCTTGGGATGTACATGGACCAAAACCTTAAACATCCATCACCAACGACGACAAGAGCCACAAAAGACGGATAGAAAGGAAACCCTAAAGGCAATGTTTAGGTACTGCTGCCAGAGGGGTATAAAAAACACTGATGCTGAATTGAATTGATTCTTCTTCACTCTAATAGAACATAAAGTACCCTTTAAAGATATCATGTTTCAAATTTGGCTTATTTAAAATACGATATCTTCAGGAGTCTTGGATAAATAAGGGACAGATGAGGAACCTACCTCAAGACAATTGCAGTCTGGTGTTTAAAATAGACTGTATTTCCCCAAGGGTAGTTCTATTGCTCAAGAAAGATATTAATTATACATTCATTCCAGAATTCATCACAGGGAACCTAACAGCAGTTTTAGTAGAAGATTCCACGAAGAAAATCAAGAGGAAGGTTGTAATATCCTCCACCTAGTTTCCAGGAAGTTAAAGCAAACCACCACCAGTGGAGGTAGGTAGACTCGCGGAGTGGTGTAGAAGAGGCAAAAAACACCTGCTACTGGACTGTAATACCAACTTCCACCGCATTGTATGGATCAGCACGGATGCCAATAATAGAGGTAAGGAATTACTTCAATTCATTTACTAATCATCTTATTGAAAACAGTCAGATCCCATTTACATTTTACCAAAACTTGACCTACTTGAAACCCTAGAAATTTATAAATCCAAACGTAATACGGAAACCTATTTAATAATGACCAGACTGATTTAATATATTCATCCATTTTTAAAGCTTGTAAATTGTATAACTTTATCACGGTATACCGGTTTTAATCTCTCCTGTATAAATACCATCTAAGTTTAATTTGTAATTTACGGTAAGTTTAATAATGGCCTTGTAAAGGTTGAAACTATAGTTACTAAATCAATTCAGTATGTGATAATAAAAAAGTACAGATCTTTTTATTGCCTGATAAAGTTTCTACTTCATTCATTATCTCTAATAATTTAGATATTATTAACAAGGTAGCGATCTTACATTTGTTAACGCAATCAAGCACGAGGTGTTGTATTGTATTGTATTTAGTCTTTGTCTAACATGCATGTTATAAATAAATATATAATTGTACTATCAACGTAAGACAAATATACAAATAATTTTGACTGCATACAGAAGGGCGGAATTCACTCTTACGGATGATCTTCCACTTGAACAGTCTGATCTTCTTCCTTACTGTTCCTTACTGTTTGGAATACATATATTAAAGGTCAATAAAACCCTATTTTTGCTCATTTTACTAGATACATTAATTTTGTCAACTTGGACATCATTCTAGCTAATACCTTCCATCTTTATCAAACCATCAGCAGATTGAGTTAGAAATAAAGACCACAGAGGACGATCTCTACCTCAACATTCAGACCACAGAATAGCAGCGGTTCTACTCAGATATAACACCCTAACGGCGTAAAAATCCAATTGTGCGCTAAAGATGAGATCTCCTACTAGAGATGTGCTTTAATGGAACAAGCATTTACGTCGCCTCAAGATAAAAGCGAGGAAAATTTTTAACAGTGCAAACAAAATAGGTAACTTAAATGTTTGTAGACACTGTCGGGATATAATAAGAAGTTGAGAAAATAGAAAAGGAAAATATGGAGAACGTTCTGTTAAGGAGCTATTGACACAACTCCAATAGTCAGGCTCAATAAAGTCCTGTCTAATGACTACTCCATCAGCATGGGGCTAATAAATCTGATGGAAGTTATGGAAAGAGGTTCTAGAAAAATCTCAGTGTGCTATTAAAGATGCATTTTCCAGAACTCCCAAGAAAACATTGCTCAATCTACAGAAGGAAACATATTCTTACCTACTGGAGATAGTAAAAGCAACGCTGGTAAACTCAATACCAAAGGAAAAACGGACCAAACAAAAGGTTGCATTAGGTATTTTCGTGGATATTAAATGTGCGTTTAACAACACAATCTCAAAACCATGGGGGTCATCAAAAAGAGTATCGACATACCTACAATAAGGTGGATCAAGGCCGTACTTGGAAACCGTAAAAACACCGTAAGTATAGAGAGTGAATAAGAAACGGCAAATACAACAAAATGATGCCCAAAAGGTAGTATTTTATTGCCCCTGATATGCTGGACAATCTTCTAACAACTTTGGCGGACAAAAGTGAATATATGTGAGGTTACGCAAGTCCTGTGAGCCAAATTTCTGTAATAACTCTATATAGATATAATATGGTTATATGTATAATGTTAACAGGACATTGTTAAGTTTGAATAATTAAATAAATTATCAAGTGTTAAATATGAAAACATAATATTGAGTCCAAGACACCCTCAATATCATAGTAAAAAGGTGTCTAAGGAAAATCTTCAATGTCAATCCTAATAAAACTGTGGTGGTATCTTTCAATAATTGCAGGTGAAATATTTAAGTTTAGCACTAGATAGGATAGAAATGGAAAACTAAATTGAAACGCGCACCTAGAAAAACAACTGCAAAGCTTCAGTGGCACTATAGATATGCTTCAGACACTTTGACAGATCATGGAGACTGAACCCAAAATGATATATCGGCTGTACATTATGGTAGAAACTCCCATTATTACATATGGTTCACTAGTGTGGTAAGCAAAGACACAATACTAGAGAATGGCCTCTCTTGGCATCAGGGGAGTCTAAGCATACTACACTCTCTGTAGTAATTGAAACTTTACTAAACTTACTTCTCCTGCACAAACATATGAGAGGAGAAGGTCCGGTGAGTGACCGGACTTTCATGGTACCGATCATAGATTTGGGCATAATTTTGAACCTGATTAAACAAAAGTTTTAAGAAATACCGTCGAATGTAATACCAACCAAATGTAATTTCGTATCGCGCTTTCAAATGATTATTGACAGTCAGGCTGCCCTTAAGAACCTTAAAACGTACAGCTTTAATTCCAAAACTGCTTGGAATTGTAAGCAAGCTCTGAATTAACTGACCAAGGCCAACAATGAACTCTAATATGGGTTCCATGCCACGCAATTGGAATAGGTAACGAACTTGCAGAGAAGGAACTGTGACTACCATGATCAGACCAAAGACTACATGTAGGCTATCAAAAGCACATAAGAAGGGCGTGGTCCAAGGCAATCCAAATGTCGTCAAGCAGAGCTAAACAGCTCATCCGCCTCACTAAAAGTGAAATAAAATGGGTCACTGGTCTCCGTATTGGACTTTGACCAGTGAAGTACGATGTTTACAAATAGGTAAATTGGCAACACCTCTTATAGATTATGTGGATTGGCAGAAGAAATTGCCGCGTACATCCTGGCTACCACCAGACTAGCCCTAACCAGAGAAATGGAGATAATTAACTGATTAGGGCATTGCTTCCTAGGAAGTTAATTATCAAGGAAATGGAATTCCTGGGAATATTCCAATAGTAGGGTATTAGGAGTAGTACAAAAGATATAACCAGGTCACAGTGCTGTAAGGTTGTCTATAGCCAAACGACCCATTTAATCTAATCTAACTACTAGTGTAGCTCTCGAGTTGATTGTTGTAGAAGCTGATTAAGAATTACTTTAATTGCTTACTTTAAAATATTAGCTGAATTTATATTGTCTTAATTTACTTAGATAAAAATTTATATACCGTCGGTATTTTTCGGACTATAAGATGCACCGAATGATAAATTGCACCTCAAATTTACGCGACTATTTTTCAGAAAAATGTATTTTAATGTTACTTTCGAATCATAATTTTTATTTATTGTTAACATAAGTATGTTTAGTTCATCACTCTCGATACTATCACTAGTCTCGTTAATATCATTAAAATCTCTACATAAAAATAGTTATACAATTTATTTGCAATATGAAATTTTATTGGAATTAAGTATATATCAAAATCAAAATGTAATCTATTATCGAATGAAAGATTTAATACGATCTAATGTAAAAAAGTCATTTGTTATATTTTATTCTAATATTTTATAATTATTCTTGTAATAATGATATTAAATGTAATTTTAAACCAATATTAATTGTATAACTTTCACTTGTACAATGGGTTCATTCTCAGTCTAATTATATACTATGTTTTCACTTTTTGGCAGCAGGTTAAACTTTGTATTATTCATTTCTTTTAAATTTATATAGTAGTTTAGGCTAAAATTTTAACTATTTATTGTATACAGCCACTTTATAAAAATTATTTTCACAAACAGACAATGAATCCAGAGTCGGTATAAATCCTGGTTCTAAAATGTAAGTCAGATAAATATGTGTTCATGTTTCTCGATCTATCTTATAGAAATTCTTTCTTGAGTTACACAAAGCTTTGTTAATAAACTTTGAATAAAACCACTAACACTTTCTTCGCAAATAATTATTACATTTATCTTAATTATTTTAATTTATATTGCACAATATGCCATTATGTAATTTCAGCAATAATTATTTTCTTTGTCAAAACAGAAAACAATATTAACACGAGTTTAATTATATACTTCAAAATGCGGTAGCTGAATTATATTACTCTTAATTTAATATTTCGGCGTAGCCCATAAAAATCGTAAAATAATCACCATCCGCCAAAATATGTCATTAATTCTTCAAATTTCGTGCGGCACGCATGTGTTCATGTTTCTCTCTGCCTCTGCCAAGCACATCTGTAAACAAAGAAATACAGAAAATATCCGGTGAAATTAATCATTATTAAAACGGGTACACTCGTGCTGAGGGTCATTTTTTATTGTGTAAAAAGGGAAACCTGAATCCGTAAATACGATTATTTGTGGTGGAGGAGATACATTCCGCCTACAAAAGAATACACTGTCAAGGATTGAGTTGTTATTGTGTTGAGGTAATTGAACATATGTTATTTTCTGCTTTAACTGTTATTACAGGAAATTGGTGTTTTAATTTTGAATAAAAATCCAGTGATAAATCTATAATTTTCGTAAATATACGGAAAATGCATTAATGTCAATGGTTTTTTCACCACAATCTTGCATATGTGAATTGTTACAGTTCTCATATATACCTTTAATTTAATATCATATTAAATAATAATGGTATAAATTAATACTTATTCATTATAAATATTCTAACACAAGAAAAGAAATGTATAAAATTTTTAAAATGTCTCAATTTTAATCATACAAAGACTGTATATACATATTTTTATTAAAAATCAAAGAATTTAAAACCATCTAGGCAATACAAATATTTCGCCACATGTTAAGTACTAAATTTATTTATCACATATTTAGCTTTTTTTCGGTTAGGGACATGAGTTTTTTTATAAAAAACAAATTAGATTTGTAAAAATTTTTATAACAGTGTAATAGTAGCATATAGTATTATTTCTGTTTTTATGTGTGTGTGTGTGTAAATAAGTTTGTCACTTAATTATATGCCAATATCAAAGTGTACCGGTCATAATAGTTTACCTAAAAATATTTATTCATCCTGAAAATATATAGTATATACTATGTTATGCCAAGCACATGAAATATATATCTAAACATAGAAAAAAGGTGTGAAAAAAGTGTACAATAGTGTTACTTATATTGAGATAAGATTGTTAATTCGGAAATGATAAATTTTACTTGATTCTTTTACAAATAATTGGTAGTTGAAGTAATTATACTGCAAATATCTTTTATACCATATGCTGCCTATATAATTCCTTTAACATAAATTGTCGAAACATTTATAAAAATAACAAATTCTTTCATACCAAGAACAAGGGGTTATGGGCAGTGTTCATTTATTAGGTTGTTTGTATTCTCAAACAAAACGAATCAGGCTAAATATGTTTTACCCCAACGCATTTTCTGTTAAAATAATTACACTACACTACCATAATTTGAACTAATATTAATTTCATAATCTCAAAACCTCAAACATAGCAGTTTCATATCAGTCTTATCAATGGGATTATGGTACTTAAAATTAGAAATTAGAATTAGAATTTAGTATTACATATTTAAAAGAGAACAAAAAAAAGAGTGCTGAAATAATGTTTTCAATTATTCTAATGAACACACAATAAATACTCAAATCAAATCGTCAAAATTGTTCTATAAAAAATTCTATTTTGGATAAGTTACACGGTTTTTGATTTCCATTGCGACTTTAGCTGTAGTAAAAATAAGAGAGTAGGTGAATTCAAATTAGGAGAATTGCTCAATTAAATCCATTAGTTGACGAAAAGTGTCAAGTAAATTGAGGAGAAAACTAGCTTATAATGTAAAATTTCCTTTAATTTTGCCTAAGAATAATAAAATAACGCTCCTAATCATTAATCATTACCATAACACAAATTTGCAAGTAGGAACGCAAGGTACTTTTGCCGCAATTAGAACAAAGTTTTGGCCTATAGCGGTCAAAAATAATGTTAAAATGATTATACAAGAGTGTATAATTTTTGGCCACTAAGGCTTATTTTTGTTCAGTTTGTATGAGACTATTTTTTTGACGTTTTATGTAATTTTGACAAAAACCGAAAGGTATAAGTACCCATAATGGATACCTTACTTTAATATTGTACAAATATTATTAGACTTAGAGATTGTAGGAGTCTTATCGACAGATTCATTTCCAGCTGCCTTGCGCAGATTATCGAAGAGATACATGGTATCGGATTTGTATAGTGATAATGACGCAACCTTTAAAACGATATCATCATTAAATTATGCAATTATGCCATCACCGGCAGTGCCACTTCATACATCCCCGAGCAAAGTCACAGGCGGTGCAAGCTTAAAGTACGATGAGTTCTCTACTAACACATATTTAGACAATTTGTAACTCCCGTCCTTTAACGCCTTTATCCAATGATTCTACCGACCTGTCCTTACACCCTGTTATTCTGGGCGAGATGGCACAAGGATTACCTCATATTTCGAAAAATCGGAAAATCCTTTATTCCCCAAAAACATTATTCCCATTGAAAATCAAGGAATATACAAAATTCTCTGGGAGACTGTAACAAAGTTTAAATCGGATAAATTAACAAGCGCATGAATGTATCGCGAAACTAACACATCAAAAACTACTTTTGCTTTCCTCATTTCTGGCGGAGCACTCAAAATCCACGGGACACAAGTTAAACTTCTACCACACGATTTCGCAGTAGTAGACCATTGTACAAGGAGTATTAACCATTAAAACTTGAAAATTCGAAGATTTAAGCCGATTTGTTACAGTGAATGATTTAACATGGGATTCCTTTAAATCACAAATATTATACCAAGACAAAATAGTAGCTTTTTAAATATTTACTGTAGATACAAAAAACGTATTAAATTTTCTTTTATTATAAAAAATAATATAAAGCAAAAATATAACTATAACAAACAGAAATATTAATAGAGTAGCCTAATGGGCAGCTGCAAAATATAATGGGTCAAGTGAAAGAGCACCAGAAGTTGTGAACTCCGCATTCAAGATCTATGCTTCAATTTCTAAAGTGATTATTTACTTATTTTTTAAATTCATCTTGTAAAGCAAATAAATTAAACAAACAAAACTAAACTTGTGGATATTTGTGATTAAGCAGATTATTTATTTATTTTTGCAATTATAATCTAATACTTGGAAACCAAAATCTACGTAATCTAGATATTTTTACATTATTTATTTGAAATTTAGAATTATTTAACATTATCCTATTTATATGGTTTCTTGAATGATTGTCCCCTTCGCCCAGTGAATAATTTTAATTTTGAGATTTTTTCTCCAATCCAAAAACTACCTTGTTGTTGATAGATATTAAAAAAAATCATTTGCCAAAAACTTTAGTTATTAAACATTATTTCAATGTGAAATATTTAATTAGGATAATTTTACTACTTTTAATAATTTACATTATATATATATTTTTTTATCCCCCAGCTAATCTACTATAATTTAAATATAAGAAGGTTTCAACTGGTGAAGTAAGTAAATTATTATGCCGCCTAAAACTATGTAAAAGCGTGGATATTTATGGGCTACGGTGCGATATAAATTCAGTTCTTACCACTATTTTGTCACCTTTGATACAATTTCCAAACCAATGAAATCGAAAACACATTTTGCCAAATATTTTGAAATAAGGGTTAGTAATTCCTATGTATATTAACAGCGAAATCTCTGATTCAAATAATTTCTGACTGATGTCTCTTCTACCGATATTCGCTAAAATACTCAAGAAATTAGTAGTTTTTAGATCTTCCTAAGATATGTGATTGCGTTTCCATGCAACGTATGTACTACATATAGTATTATTATCATTCTAAAAATAAGATCTGCAGTTTTGATTATAATACAGTATTAATCTTACATCATTTATGTGCTTTAATATTCCCTAAAAAAAACCCGTGGTGCGATTAATATGACCAGAACTTATAAATCTTATATTAAGTATTTATACACTGAAATTCAAACAAATGACTTTGTGGTATAATTTTTTATTAGCATTTCTAACTATAGGTTTCATAATTTAGGCTTATCATTATTAAACTGTTAATAGCTATAAACTGTAGTTATGAGTGTTAATAATAATTACTACTTAGTAATGTCAAAAATGTCATTTATTTTTATTTAATATATTGACCAGAACTTGAACATGTTTCGAAATTATGGTTGGCTTATTTAGTTTTAAAATTTCTTAATCAAAATTCTTTCCATCTTTATGATTATGACAACTACGTTATAGTAGTTTATTATTTAATTAATATTGATTATTGTTTGTGCCGTGTGTGATGTCAATCGTCCTAATTCCTTAAACCGTACTTCATGGTATGGAATCTTCTAGTAGTAGTAGTGTTAGGCTATCGACCACGTGGTCCTTCGCCATGTGTGATTTGTGTATTTGTGTTTGTGTAAATGAGCTATGTTACTTTAAAGGATCGCCCCCGTCACTTTAAAGCACCATTAATTGTATCCCATGGTGAATGGTACCGGTCACCCATCCAACTGCTGACCCGAGCTAACGTTACTTGACTCTCGCTAACGCTAGATCGGTCGCAATCGAATGCGCCACCACCAGCGTGTGGAATCTTCTATTTTGTGAGTTTTTTAAATAAATCAACACTACAGCTTTTCTAAGAATTACTGGTATTTGAAACAAATTAATATTTTTATAACCATATAGTGTGTCAGTATTTTATTAAGAATTATAAAGGTATTTTAGGAGGCTGATTTTGAACTTATATTTATAGGATTTATAAAATCATACAGAGTAAATAAATATTAATAACGACCTATTTCTCTCTAAACGTAGTATAAAAGCCAAACCTATTACAAATAAGTTCAGTCCCTATATGTTGCTCATTATGTTGTTCATTAACTCTTATTCTAATAGTTATTTGATAATATACTAGAAAATTTTAATCAAGTCTGTAAGAAATATAAAAATATGTATTAGATTTTTTTTAATATCAAATAAAGTGTATGAGCATCGCACCAACAATATTGTAGCAAACTTTTGAACTCTCTCAAAATTGTACTACAAAAAAATCGAAATTCAGTAAAGGCATTTGAAACTTTAAAAACATTAAAAGTACCGATACATGTTATAAAAAGCATTAAGAGTAGTACTTAATAAAACGTAAATATATTTTAATATGTATTAACTGTCCAACCTTTCGAAACTGTGCTAAAGTAAGTTTAGACTATAAAAGTATACCGGATGTTCGATAAAAAATCGAATAAAAAATATTTTGATTATACATTAATTGTATATATTTTTAAAATTAATTTCATTGACAAATGATAGTCAACTTTAAATTTTTAAATGGCTTCATATACTTTTCTTATTCTTTTATACTAGACATTATTTTTCTGAATCCAATGATGTTCAATATGTTGATTTTAATTTAATATTTATGTCAGTAAAAAATAATAAAAAATCTTATTGACATGATATTTTCCAATAAATGTAGCATGCTTTGAAAAAAGAAATCATTAACAAACAAATATTAAAGTAATGTCAACAATTTGTTATTAGTCTGGGTTTTACAACAAATGACATTTGTTTTTTCCGAGTTTTTTTTATTTGATCTTTGTAAAATCAATTTAATGGCTCGTTTGTAGGAGCAATGCTACCAATAATTTACAGAGGTTTTATGATGTTTTATGTCTGTCGTTATGCATCTATTTGTCTGTCCTATGTATATTTAGTCGAAGCCTTTGTAATTAATTTCATAAACTTCTTTATTTCCAAATGGGATTCTATATTTATGTTTATCTATCATGATTTTGATTTTGATTTTAGTTGTAAAAAACTGTTATATATATATATTTTTTCGGCAATGTTTGCAATTAAAAATAAATATATTTATATTGGCGCATTAACATATAATGTTGTACATAAGTCATTAATATTACAATAAATAATTGAATAATTTTACTTTTTAAATTGAATGCTAATAATCCCAAAATTCTTCTTAGAGGCAAAATTGTCAACTGCTAAAGGAGTGTACTCGATATTATCTTTGATCATAATTAAAACTCCCTCACCAGGTGACAATCTCTTCGAGAACTGTACAGCCACATAGAAATTTGAAAAAAACAATTGAGCTACCTTTTTCTTCAAATAACCAATGTTCGCATACACTATAAAAATAGTACACAACTTATCATTTAGATTAATGTCTATTTAATTTAATTTGGAACAAATTTTTTATAATGGCGCTTGAATCTAGTTTTTTTAGGGATGATGTTACTATATGATTACTATTGAAAATTTGTTTAGCCATTAAATATTTTAATCGATTAGATATATAGAATATATTATTTAGATTGTTTTATTTCTTCTAGAGAAACATTTGAGACCATTGGCATAATTAGCTAAACGATTATTTACCAAAATTATAAACTTATTTAGAATAGTGTTTCTTCTTAAAATAAGATTTTCAATAAAATAAATATTTGTCCTCTGAGATACGACAGCTAGTTGTAGATTAAATTTAATTATATCTATTTGAGTGCCTTTAATGGCATCAACCATGCCAGCTATAGTAGGTACATGATCATCGAGCGAAAAATATTATTATAAATATTATCTATAACACCACAAATAGTGGCATTCGGTTTGTAGAATGAAATAATAGTAGGCTGTTAGAAAATGTCTTGATAACTCTCCTAGCAATATGTCCTATATTTCTTCTATTATTATCGCTTAAGATGATGATGAGGATCTTGAAGATTTCGGTTTGATGTATTTGTTCGAATTCATCTAAACTATGCATCAATTCAGCTAATTTATCTTGATGTTATTAGGAGTTGGCGTGAGCGATGAAAATGAATCAGTCTCGATACTGGTAGGTACTTTTTATATATGGAAGTGAGGCCCTTCCATTTTATTTGACTGTCTTTATTTCTGATCTGTTATTTGTTGGATTAAAAATTTTTGACTTGTTTGTACTTACATACTATATAGCACCTCATTTTCTACTATACTGGCTGATTTAAGATCTTGTTGAAAATTTTGTTCGGTTTGATACGATTAAAATTATTTGTGCTTAATAATTTTTCCATTTATACATGATACTGAGATCTGCTATACTGGCTAATTTAACAAGATCTTAAATCAGCCAGTATAGCAGATCTCACCATCATGTAAAAATCGAGGAATTATTAAGAACAAATAATTTTAATCGTATCAAACCTAATTTTCTAATTATAAGATTATCAAGGAATTGAATTTTATTATTCCTTTTTCTTTTATTTGGGAACGTAAGCTTTTTAAATGTTTAAGAATTGGGTACACGCATACAATTTTTATATCAATAATATTATGTTATTATGATTGCTGATAATGATTTATCTCAGTTTATATATTTTTCTTTATAAATATTTGTCTATTTATTTAACAAATACACTTTAAAATTATAATATTTTTAAATTTTTCGACCTCGCCACGAAGTTGACCGAAGATCGCGGGACCTCATTGTTTATGATACGATTTATACGCAGTATTTAGACGTCGTTCATTCACATTTTATTTGTTAAATCCTTGCTTTATTTTAAAATAACACCTATTTAACATTTACATAATATATTTTAATTGATATTAATTATGATAAACGAAGAGAATATATACAATTATATTGTCCTCAAAACTTATTTACCCATTCCTAATAGGTAACCTAAAAATTTAAAAACAACAAACAATTAAAACTGTCCCTTCTGCGACAATATAACATTGTAGGTGTGACTAATTTAATAAACTTATTATATTAGATCAATGAGGGACTCCTACATCAATACTGCAATTGGTTATGTGCAAATTAAAAGAACAGGAAATACATGTACCATTCTTGGACAAATTTGCCCCGAACATAGAATTAGGGCCTCTAATTATAAAGTTAAGTTAGTGGTATGTGAAAAAGAGGAAAAAATTCTAGAAGTGAAATGTTTGGATTGTTCGGCTTCCGAAGGAGGATGTAAACATGCACTTGCATTTTTAATGTGGGCACATCGTAAAAGTACCCAGCCACACCATCTGAAATTGAATGCTACTGGAAAAAACCAAAATGAAACTGTTACGACAGAAAATTTTGGCGTTGAACCTAAATCGTATATAACCGACCAGCAGATGAAAAATTTTTTTGAAGAAACGATTAAAAGTGGGAGAGAATTAAAATGCTCGGCACAAACTTTAAATTATTTTGATGACACAGAAACTGGAGATGAACCTAATAATTTAACTATGCATTTATTATTGCATCGTTTCATAAAAACTAATGTGGAACATAGTTGCAAAGAATTTTTAAAATTTTGCGAGAGTGCAATTAATGAGCAATCTTGTAAAAATGCTGCAAATGCAACAATTGAACAAAGTTCAAATAAACTGTGGTTTGAACTTCGTTATGGAAGGATTACAGCTTGAAAAATATATTCCGCAGCATTCTGTAAAACTAGTGATGGTGTTTTAGTGAAAAGTGTAATTGGTGTTTCCAAAATGTTTCAGACAAAGGCAATGAAGCGAGGATTATATTTGGAAGATAATGTTCGAAAACAAGTATGAAAACAATTAAATATTAAAATAAAAAAGTGCGGATTAATATTAAATAACCAGCATCCAGAATTTGGTGCTTCACTCGATGGTATATCAAATAATGCAGTGTTTGAAATTAAATGTCCATCGTCTTTAAAAACTGTAACTGATTATTTGTTAAAAAACGCCTACATTTCTCTTAAATGCTAAGCACAATTACATTTACAAATGTTAATGTTAAATTTCAAAGTTGGTTATTTATGCGTTCCAGATCCTTCATTCGAAACCAAGAACAAAATAACAATAATTGAAATTAATTACGATGAAAATTATATCATGTGGATATATTAGGAAAGGAAAAGATATTTTGGGAAGCAATGATTTTTTCTAGATTATTAGAAACTGTTTTATAATTTTTAATTTTACTTTATTAAATGTATTAAAATTAACAATAAACATATTTATAATTCTATTATTTTTGATTGTAAATTGACTAAATCACATGCAAAAATCACTATGTAGTCTAGATATTTTATAAGTTTATTATTTACACAAGCATGAGTTTTAATATTTTGTATTCCCGTACTCTTCTGATAACCCTTTCTACATGAATACGTAATGATGCAATTATCTTGGTTTCCAACACCTCTGCTTTAGAACTCTTTACACCTGCTTTTACAGATGGTGGTCTGATTAAAATGCAATTTTTCTGATGTAATATTGCATCGATTTGTTTAAAACCACGATCTGAACAATTGGGTTTTAATGTTTCTAAGAAATCCGATCTTTTAACGGCTGTAACATCGGTTGCACGCCCTCCAAAACCTTTTGAAATAAAGTTAATAAAACCACTTGGTGTAATCGATATTAAGTATTTAAAATTATTTGCCTTTTTGTATTCTGACCGAGTAGCTGCATGCTTTATGGGATCATTAGGCATTTCAATTTCTATTTCAAAACAGTCAATAGTACTTTGAATATTATAATAATTTGCACGAAATGCTAATGCATTCAAAGAAAAACTAATTTGGGGGACTGTGTTCCGAAAGGATTTTGCAGCTTGACTGAGAGAAATTCCGAAATCATCAGCTATTTCAGCTAAAGGGAGGTTACTTCTAATTTTTCTTAAAGTTATGTAAATGTCTTGTAGCTGCCTTTTTGTAGTTTTTACTAATAATAAAATTATAAAATAACAGTCAGTTGGTATTCCTAAATAAATTCGACATTTTTTTTATATAAATACAAACTATTTCAATACAAATAGAACTAATTCTATTTTCAATCAAGTCACGACTAGGGCTCGATGATGAACCACTGCACTGACAATATTCAGGAACACCTGTAATGCTAGAAGAGGATCCACTTTTTAATAAAGGAGACATGCTTGTACTTGTAAATTTCTTTATCGGTTTTATTTTAATAGGTGAGCAAGCTACACTTGTTACCTTCTTTAAATCACCGACATTGTCTGTTTGAATATATCGATTTTTAAAGTTTATTGGTCTAGTTTGAATACCAATTATAGAACATATTACATCTGTTTGACAACTTTTCTCACATACCGACGCACTAATATCAGATGTTTCTTGGATATCATTATGCGGTGAACTTTAATTGGCACTTCTTCACTTATTAGATTATCCTGAGTCTTTTCTTGCTCTTGAATGGAATCCTGAAATTCCGCATTTTTCGAGCCCTCTTGCTTGAGCCTTTTCTTTGTGGTAGTGGCAAAGATCGTTTTCAGCCTGACATTGGAAGATATGTGTAACAATATTTTCCTTTATTTTTATATATCCACCAACCAACTTCCATTTTATGTAGTTATCCATGTCTTCTTCTAACTATACATATTGAATTAATGTTTATTATGCACGGTTTCAAAAAGCAGAGCTAAATTTGTCATCAAATAAAATTAACTGTAATAGCAAATTAATTAATTTGATTCTAAATTTAGCACCACTCAGTCAGTTCGTAACCGATTTAATACTTACATTTAAATGATCCTCACAAACGAAACCATTTGATTTGTTTGAGATATCTTTATCATTTCGCCTCATTGCTTTTAACCACATTTTTCTTCTTTTAGGCTGTTTATTATTAGCTGCATTTGGTAACGATATAAATATTTTGTTCGGTGTTTGAAAGGTGGTGTTTACACAGCGTGGCACTAAACAATATTTGTAGTAAGTCGAAGTGCTGGGACCTATGACTTCCATTGTATATAAATTAGGATCAATAATAAATGTAGAGTCACAAAATACACTTATTTTATTCTCAACTGTAGCTCCAACAATTCTTTTAATGCTCAATGAACTGATATGAAAGTTCGTAACAGATCACAACGTGAACAAATGCATCACGAACCCGCCATCTGCATTCTGGCAATTTCGCGCCAACTTTAAATTTTTAAATTTTATAATTTTTTTACCCCTTTAGGATATATTTTTTTTCTGTTTTGTTTTATTTAAATTACTAAAAAAACACGCCAGTTCCCAATTCATTGAAACCTTCCTTTCCATGTTGCAAAATGGCGAAAATATCAACTACATACTGTTATTATAATGGCGTTTTTTATGATGCATGTTCACTAGTATAGGAGTTAATTGTGATCTCATAGGTGCGCCATCTATTTGTCTGTACCGTATTCTTATGTATTTAAAATATGTATTTGAGATAAAAAGTTCTATTAGATAGAATATGTGGTCTGATCCTGATTGTTTCCCCTTTTAATATATTTTTGTTTTTTTTTTCTATTGGAAATTGAGTGAACAGAGACCGCGTTAAAATTAGAGAGGTATTAGAGAGCCCTATTAGTAAGTTAACTTAATCCATATAATTTTGGTTACCTTTTTAGGAATATTCGCTTTTTTTTGTTTCTGCATTTCATTTTTTGTCACAAAAACATGTATTACATAGCTGAAGTATAGTTGAATTTTTGAGGGGCTTTACAAGTTTAATCCACGTATATTTTTATGGTATGTATTAGTTCTAATAATAAATTTAAACTGAATTTGTATTCGGCATGTTCTTAGGATGATTGTAAGAAAACGTATTTTGTAGTGTGTCAATTTTGTCCATCGTCGTAGAAAGCCTTTCTTTTTTCGAAGTAGTTCGAAATTGATTTTATGGTAAATTTTCTTAACATAGAGGTATATAATATTTAGAGTAATATTACCCCATACCTAGTGTATAAGCCAAAAATGATCACTATATACAAAGTTGTATGTTATTATCAAAACTTACCACAATAAAATATCTCTCACATCTAAGTCCATAGCATTAAATGAATTTAGCATAAATATCTGCTAGGAAAGTTATATCCTAATATAATAGTTGTATTTAATACTATTGGTATACAGGGTGGGCCACGAATAACGTCCATTAAAAGTTTACGAGGTTCCTGCAAGAGGAAAAATGTCAATTTATTTACGTTGTAGAGGAATCTATTAGGTACAATACAAGATGCCGCTTGTGTGCCTATCTTGTACCTACTAGAAGTTATAGGCATTTTTCTAAACTCCTATTTGAGGTCAATATTTGACAAATAAATTTTCAAATCAAAAACTGTAAAAGTTAAGTGGACATAAATCCATATGGAGAGGTAGGCAATCGAACAAGGAATTAAAAAATAAAATAACATGCAGTATATTCCATTTAAAATAACAAAGTTGATAGCCGTTTCCGGTATAACCGGAAGTGATAGAAAGTCAAAAATATTTTCCATTAGGAGATCGCAATCCTCTTGCAGGAACCCCGTAAACTTTTAATAGACGTTATTCGTGGCCCACCCGGTATAGTTTAAATATAGATATGAAAATAATATTAT
>OZ018390.1:35995040-36076828 GCA_963969525.1 Ontholestes murinus
GTTGTCATTAACTACGTTTTTTCCCGCTTTTACGGCTTTACAAATTTCAAGACCCTCCCGGTAGTTAAGTAATAATCCCTTATTACCTGAATGCAATATTTTACAATCCTTTGAATTGAAAATATGACTAAATGTGATGCAATGTTTTGCAAAACCCGTGGTTTGTTTTTTATTTAAAATATCGTTACGGTGTTCTTTTAGTCGGGTTTCAAAGGACCTACCAGTTTGTCCTATATAAATTGCATCACATCCATCACACTTCAACTCGTACACTCCGCTCTTTTTATTATTATTATTAGATTTTATTTTGTTGTTTATTAACAATTTTCCTAAATTAACCGAGTTAGTCAAAATGATGTTATTATTCTTTCCCTGTAGTGACTTTTTTATTTTTTGTGAGAGATGTTTAACGTTTTCTAATCTATTCCAACTATTCTTTTCCAATTTTGTCCCATTATAAAAGTATTTTTGTAAGGATTTACGTTTTTTCTTTTTTAACATTTGATCAATGAGTTGTTCTTGGTATCCATTATTGACAGCTATCGGTACAAGTTGTACCGATACAATTATTCCAGTCGATTCAAATACTGACAATCAAATTAAATTTAGTACTCTCCATTCCTTTTTGCACAGATTAATTAATATTCCTCTTAGTAACATAGATTTTGAAAAAGAATTAAATACAATAAAAATTATAGCTGTCAATAATGGATATCAAGAACAACTCATTGATCAAATGTTAAAAAAGAAAAAACGTAAATCCTTACAAAAATACTTTTATAATGGGACAAAATTGGAAAAGAATAGTTGGAATAGATTAGAATACGTTAAACATCTCTCACAAAAAATAAAAAAGTCACTACAGGGAAAGAATAATAACATCATTTTAACTAACTCGGTTAATTTAGGAAAATTGTTAATAAACAACAAAATAAAATCTAATAATAATAATAAAAAGAGCGGAGTGTACGAGTTGAAGTGTGATGTATGTGATGCAATTTATATAGGACAAACTGGTAGGTCCTTTGAAACCCGACTAAAAGAACACCGTAACGATATTTTAAATAAAAAACAAACCACGGGTTTTGCAAAACATTGCATCACATTTAATCATATTTTCAATTCAAAGGATTGTAAAATATTGCATTCAGGTAATAAGGGATTATTACTTAACTACCGGGAGGGTCTTGAAATTTGTAAAGCCGTAAAAGCGGGAAAAAAACGTAGTTAATGACAACGACGAGATTTGGAACTCCCCGATATTAAACGCCCTAATTACCTGATGCACCGTCAATGCATTTAAATACCGGTAAAATTCTTTTGTACATCATTCTTGATAATGGCAATAAGCCGAAACTAGTCGAAAATAAAAAATATTTGTGAAACAAACCAAGTGATTTTAATTATAAAACCTATATATTAACATAATATTTCACCAAGTGATTAATGAGAAACAAGTATATGATATATGAAAATAATATTTTTACTTACTATATTTAATCAGTAGTATATGTGGTCTACATTTTTTTTTTGGGGAGTTTTTTAATAAATATTTCATATATAATATAAAAATAATAAAAGTGATATAAAAAATAACGGAATAGATAGAATGGTATTAAAAATAAATAAAGGTGATCCTTGTTTATGACATTAATCAAATAAAATTATATATGGTGAATGCGCCGGGAACTATAAAATAAGAAATTTCTTACGGACTGTTATTCTCAAATGTTATAAAGTAGAGTATCGTTCATTAACGGCACCATTTTAATGATATATTTAGTATTCAATTTTGATAATGGATGGAAATTAAACTTCGGAATTGAATTAAACTAATGGAGAGGCGTCGGATCGTCGTCATTCTGTAAGGAGTGCGATCTACAAAAACATGACAGCCGAAACCGTCGTTTATCTGTCAAGCGGGAACAAATGAATCCAACGCGGAGGCACTTTGTAAAAAAAATGTCTCAGCTGAATCGGTACAAAACTCGAGGGCGGCGCGCGTGACTTCGAAAAAAGTAAGCGACGACTGTGAAGGCATACGTGCGACAACAAAACGTGCGACAAACGGGCGTTCGTCACTCGTAGCAAAGACGATTGCTAATTACGCGCAGCCATTAGTTCGCAATATAAATATCAGGTTTAAGATGGCTCTCCGGGCGGGTCCTGGAGCCTCCCCCCCGGCTCACCCCCCTCAGGACGTGATCTAGATTAATGAAAGTATTTCACTGACTAATTTATCTTGGAATTAAGATTAAGATGTCTCAAAATGTCTAAGTCTTAATTTGTCACTCGCCCGGCTTTCTTCTTCTTTTCTCGCCAATCTACATTGCAAATGAATTTTCCATCTCGCCGTTATCGATCCAAAAACGGGCACAGATTTTCACTGGGCGGGGGTTAAGGTGTCTGGCTTGAGATTTTACGCAGTGATTATTTTAAATATAGATAGAGAACATTTAATTTAATCGTAACAGAATCTACACAATCGAGCATAATAATTCATTTGATAAGTAATTTTTTTAATAATAGATTGTATTGTAAATATTTATCATATTCGAGTATTAAAATAAATGATATTATAAATAATAATTGGAATTAGAACTAATTCTCCTAAGCTTTCTGCACAGTAGTTTTTATATTATTAAAAAAGTAAAAACAATAGAAAACCAACTAACAGTTAAAGCAACTACTCCTCGTGCTAACGTACCGCCAGGTATTGAATTCTATAACTGTTACTTGTCGTTACATGTCTGAAATTATTGGCATTTAAATGCCAAGAGCGGGATTTGTGGTGATATCGTTTTTTGAAAGCGCCTTGAAAATCGAACATCAAAGTTATGATATAGCTGCACTGATGAGCTGTGTTACAGCGAAACACGTGTCTGCGGATATCATAACAATTCCATGACGTAGATGGAAGCGATGACATGACAAAAATTCTTACATAGTGCTGAATGCAATTTCATAAATGTAACGACAAGTAACAGTTATATAATTCAATACCTGGCAGTACTTTAGTACGAGGAGTAGTTGTTTTAACCGTTAGTTGATTTTCTATAACTTTTACATTTGTAATAATGTAAAAACTACGGTGCAGAAAGCTCAGAAGAATTAGTTCTAATTATAATTATTATTAACCTAATACTGCACTTGTAAATCAATGATATTATAAATATTTTTGATATGAGTTACTTCAGGGTTAGATATATATTTTTAATATATAAAAAGACCGAGTTTAAAATACTAAACGTATGGGTAAACTAAATGGATTGTAATAAAAATGTATTAAAGTCCTTAGAAAAACACGAAAACAGCAAGAATCAAATGTATATTTGTATAATTAAATATCTGTCTAGGTATTAGCGAGAGAAATAGTTGTTTCAATATGTGATTTGTTTTGTAGTCTTAATAAGACTCATTGTTGTAGATTTACGAAATGTTTTTTAAAAATATTTTTGATAACTTATTTTAATGGTCAAACTTTATACACTTTATATCTAATGTCATGGTTCTGGCTTAAACGAAGTGGAAATATCATTTTTGAATAAAAGTGATTCAAAATGGATTGGCAATGTTGTTGGGAAATATTTCTTCACCTTTTCACCCGTTGTTCCCGTTACCTTAGAGGCAATTAAGAAGTTGATAGAAAACCAATTTGTAATATTTAGAGAGGTAATTGAAACCACAATTGTAAAAAGATTTGAGAATTTAGAATCCCATATTTCAGAACTGGAAAATACAATACTTGACGGTAGTAACAAAATTGGCATCACGAAGAATATGTTTAAAGAATTAGTGGAAAGATTATCTAGAAAACATAATGTTATTTTATTCAATGTATTTGAATCTTCCTCACCCAAACTGCGGGAAAAAATAAACATGATTATTTGCATGTTCAAAAAATATTAAAAGCACGTAACATAGATATTAAACCAACTAAATTGGTAAGATTGGACAGAAAATCTATATCTAATAATAAAAGACCAATCAAAATTTTCTTGAAATCCGAGTATGAAGATAAAATTATATTAAAAAGTAATACATCCAATCCTGATATAAAGAACGACTTTCGAAATGATTCCAATAAACAACAAATGGAGTATATTAAATCAATTAAGCGCAAATTTAATCCCGTAAATCAAAAGGTGAACCTAACATAAGTTTAAATTACTACAATGACATTTCTCAAATAATTACAAATAGTGATAACACAGAAAAGTCGCATTCAAAGTTATTATATACTATAAATTTAGATCTATGATAAGTTATAAGATAATTTACTTCAATTGGATAACTATAATCTTTACAGAACTAATTGTACTAAGAATGGGAGTAAAATGGGAGATCGCTTTAAAAAAACCATTAATTCTAAGATTATATGTAAAAATGATAGTATTGAACCTTTGTTTGTTACCATATCCATGGGCAATATTAATTATGTCATTTGTGTCATTTTGAAGATCGTTTTTTCGATTGTGAATTTCTCATCTGTGAAGATTATAATTTGCTGTCTTTGAAGTGCAATCACTTGGGATTGATAAAAGATTAATCCAATATTAATAGAAATACGATTTAAAATTGATATTCATTTGGAAACAGGGATCAAGTGTATAACATTCCTAATAAGAGAAATATTTTTCTTGATCTATTCTTCACAAATAATAACAATAAATATGTCTCTAATTCGGATGATAAGTTAGTAACTTATAAAAAACTATTATTGTATCATTTGGCTGATGATGTGGGACTAAATAATTACTTCCATTCTATCGATTGGATTGCTGTTTTTAAGAATGCTGATATTGACGAAATAACTGAAAGACTTTATAGTATTGTATTTTAGAGCATCGAATTATTTGTTCCTGCGAAGTATGAAAAATGATTTTTTCCCGAGATGGATGACTAAAGATCTAAAAATTTTAATTGGAAAGAAACACATGCGACATTTAAACGAAGCGGATATTTGAACGATTATAATAAATGTTCATGTTTAAATTTTCTCATCAATATGACAAAGCCACTGTGTGGTGAAACATTTTTGTAGAAATAAAAACATGTTTAAAACCATATACTGTGTCAGTATTATATTAAGTGATATGGAGTTTCAACAAGTAACAGCCTCATCAATTCAGTATATATTAAATTTCCATTATTACGTGAACAGTGTAAGGTATTATCATTATCCATCTACAAACAATATATCGCATCAATAGAAGTAGCAATTGAACTTAGAAATACGCTAATAATTTTGAGGAAAAGAAAATAATTCCTGATAGTATGCAGAACTTATATGTAGAAGCTAATAATGGTCAGGAGATTGTGGATTCGATGGCGGATTTTTTTTCAACAGTATACGTACCCTCTACACATCGAGATGATAATTTTGAAGGATACACTTCCATAGTTAACAATACGTTAAATATCTCTATTCAAGACATTTTTAGAGAAATTAAACGTTTAAAGGATAGCCTTGCTGCCGGACCAAATGAGATACCTAGTGTTTTCTTGAAAAGATGTGTATATTCATTATGTAAGCCGATTTATGAAATATTCCATAAATCATTGTTTTTTCCAAACAAATAGAAAACTATCTACATTACACCTTTTCTCAAATATGGTGATAGATATTTAATTTGTAATTATTGTTCTATCTGCATACAATCTGCAATTCCAAAATTATTAAACAAATTAGTTTCTATTTAGCTAAGATGGATGTATAAAAATATAATTTCTGCTCATCAGCATGGATTTGTTCAAAATAAATCTACAATAACTAATCTGTTGGAGTACAGACAGTTTTTGTCGAATATCTTGAAGAATAACAAACAGATAGATATCATATTTACTGACTTCTCTAAGGTATTTGACAGAGTCTGTCTTGATATCTTATTATTAAAGTTATATCACATGGGGATTAGTAATCTTACAGTAAGTTGGTTGGAGTTATTTTAAAGGGCCGGCTATAGTTAGTGATAATGGGGAACTTTTTGTCTAAACCTATAAATATCATTTCTGGATCCTTTAAGTTTCCCACTGCTTATTTATTTTGTTTGTTAACGATATTTAAGAATTTTGTTCACAATGTAAAATGTTGATTTATGCAGATGACATTAGGATTTTTAGGATCATTTCTGATAGGTGCAACTACCAGATACTACAAAATAACTTGGCAAATTTAAATATTTATTTATTTATTTATTAACGGTTAACACCTTTTACATTTAATTACACAAACATTCATAACAACAATATTCTAAACCAAATCACAAGCAAATAAACATATAAACAATTACTTAAATATAACCCAATATGACAAAAGTGATGCGTTGAAATCAGTAATATAATATAATCAAATTAAATTTAACATAGATTAATAAGAAAAATGTAGCGAATACATACATTTACATTTAAGGGATAAGATGACTTGACTAAGAGGATACAACCTAACTTATTCGAGTCCAGTTTAAATTATTTAGAGCTACTAAACAGGTATAATTATTTTTGTATACAGGGTGACTGACGAAAAACCTTTGGTGCTGTATATATATATATATATATTTTTTTATTGATTACTATGGGTATTTGATTTTTAATTTTTTTTAATCCTCAATTTCTCGACTTTGTTTTGATGAATGGATAAAATCGTTTACAAATTTAGATTCAGAAAAAAATCTCCTTACGAATCAGTACAAAATATATATACAGTGCAATTTAAAAAAAAAAGTTGATCGTCTTTTGTCAAAAACTGGATGCAAGAAAAAATATCAGTACAGTTCATATTAAAGTCTTTTAAAAATAATTAAATTTGATGTTTTATTTATTCAAATCGGATCAAAAATAAGCGAGATACAGCACCAAAGGTTTTTCGTCAGTCACCCTGTATAAGATCAATTAGGTAACGATGAATTAACATTTCTGAGTTTACGTTTAAACAAAGATAGTGGAATGTTTAATTCATTTAAATGACTGTACTTATAATGGAGAATATTGAACGTTCTGAGTATTCTACATAGTGGATTGTTGCTGCCTAAATTTGTAGAATAAAATTTTTGATGAGACAATAGTTTTGACCGAGTTGATGCTCCCATTGGTGCATTAAAATTAACACATTCAAGAAGACTGGAACGAAATCCGAAACACAGGTCTAAAAATATTCTTCTATTCTTTAATAGCTCTAAATTTAAAAAATCTAAAGGCACTGTATAACTGTAATTATCCCTTGGAATACCACATTTCCTTGAAATTGCTTGAGAGAATTTACTTTGCACAGATTCAAGATTTAACGATGCATTACTATAGAACAGTGACCATGCCTGGCTAGCGTACTCAAGATGTGGTCTGACTAACCCTACATATAATATTTTTAATGTATCTATTTTAAAATTATAGGCAAATCTGAATACAAACCCGAGAACTTGCATTGCATTATTTCGTATTTTGAAAATGTGTTTATTGAATATTAATCTAGAATCATGGACAACCCCTAAATCCTTTATTTCATCTACATTGTTCAATTTATGACCATCTATAAAATAATTATTTAAAAATACTCTTCTTCTACTGAATGATATACAAAAACATTTTGACAAATTTAAAAATAATCTGTTGTTATTGCACCAATCGAATAAATTATTTTAATCAGTTTCCAAGTTCATTACTTAATTGCTGTAAATAGTTTCAAATCGTCCGCAAATAAAAGAAAATTACAATGCTTAAGATATGCCTCAAGGTGGTTTATAAAAAAAAGAAAAATAATAGGTCCACAATGTGAGCCCTGATGCACATCTGAAGCAACATGAATCGGGCGGGAACCGTAATTAGAAATACGTACAACTTGTTTTCGATCAACCAAGTACCCCCTTAGGCATGATAACACCGAATCCCAACGCCTTTAATTTATCTAAAAGAAGTTCATGATTGACTCTATTAAAGGCCTTGGAAAAATAGGTGTAGACAGAATCTACCTTGTATCCGTTTTCCAGAGATGGCCAAATATAATTTTAATACGTTAACAGATTACTTACTGTAGATAGTCCTTCCATGAAGCCGTGCTGCTCTTTGCAAATAATATTTTTTTAATGCCAAATAATTTGTCTGGATATAATCAAGTCTAACATTTTAGAAATTTGAGATTGCCTAGAAATGCCTCTGTAATTATTGACCAGTTTGCGGTTACCTGATTTATGTAGTGGGATAATATAAGATTTCTTCCAAGCAGATGGAAATTCACCGAACTCTAATGATTTGTTAAATAATATTGCCAGTGCTTTGACAAAAGAAGAAGAGCATCTTTTTATAAAGTAATTAGGAATGTTGTCAGGGCCGCCGTTACAATCATCAGTAAGATCTTGAATGGTATTGTGTATATCAATTTTGTCAACATAAAATTTATTGAGATCAACGGAGTAATTGTATTTGTAAGTGGCTCCTGTGGAAGCAACAACACTATTATCATACACAGTAGCAAAATACTCCGCAAATAAATCTACACATTCATGGCCATTGGTTTAAATATAGATAAATGTATGTTCATGACATTTTACAGAGGTAAAAATGTTTATACTACCTATTTTAAATAGTAAAAGTTTAAATAAAGTTAACGAGGTCAAGGACTTAGGTGTAACCTTTGATTTGAAGCTATCGCTTGAGTCACACATGACAACTAGCTAACTAAGTTAATAGACGTACTATCAAGTACTCAAAATTAAAGTTATCATATCTACAATTAGGAACAAAAATCGTCTTCAAAAATGAAGGATGCCCGAAAAGAAACAAGCTTTTATAAAAATATTACCAGATATAAACATAATTAATTCAAATAAACAAAGTTAATTGTTATATTTGAAATATTCAAAATTGATTACCAAGTTAAAACCTTCATTACCATATATGACTAACGTAGAATGCTTGAATTATGAAAAATATTGACATATAGTTGATGATAAAAATATACATGGCTTCGCTTCGCTAGTAAGCTCTTAAAAGAACTATGAAAGTAGCGTACATAGTACAGTTAGGGATATTGTCGAATATTTTGTCAATTAAAGCTAGATATAGGTTCTACTTGGATTGTCTATGACGATGTTTTATCAAAACCCCAAAATATTGGAAGTCGAAGATATATAGTTGTGTGTTATAAATGCAACAGGATATTCTACAACTCTGATGAAATCAAATATTATTTTACACTTATATATATTTTAAAAGAGCGGACTTTTCGTCTGTGGTGATTTCGTCTGTGGTGACATTGAAAATCGAACATCAAATTTATGACATAGCTTCACTGATGAGCTGTGATACAGCGAAACACGTGTATGCGGATAGTCATATCAATTCCATGGTTGGGAAACTATGACACAAAAAATATTAATATATTGTGCTGAATGTAATTTCAGACATGTAACGACAACTTGCAGTTATGTAATTCAATACCTGGTGGTGCTTTAGTACGAGGAGTAGTTGTTTCAACTGTTAGTTGGTTTTTATGTAGTTTTTACATTTTAATAATGTAAAACTAGGGTGCAGAAACGCTCATAATAATTAATTCTAATTATTACTTTTATTTTAAGACAATCAAAAGTTTCTACTTGGACATTAAGAATAATATTGAAAGTATGGATAAATAAAAATTTCTCCAAATCGGTGTATTTTAACCAGGTTAATTATTTATAATAGTAATCTTAGTTGAGCACTTTTGTAAATATATATGTGAACAAAAACGTACTTGGAATTACACTGAATTGAAAAATACACTATGTTTTAACCACAAATAATGGATTACCACGTAGTAACGGTCGCAATCATTCTCTTTATTACTTGGAATTATTTTTATCTTACATAAATAAATTGCTTCTATAATTCAAAAATCTAGAGGGTTAAGTCAAATCACAGCTATAAAGACTTCCGGAATTTTACATTGATTCACCAGTTAGGAAGGCTTACAGATATTTTTTTTGCGTCGACTGCCACGACCGCTTATTTTATATTAATATATATCTACAAAAAGATCTTAATAAGCTTAAAACTAGTATGAGAATACGCTTAGCACATGGTATACAAGACGGAAGTTTTCATATCTGTAGATGCTATATCTCAAATTTGTCCATTACAAATACTGAAAAATTCTGAATGGAACGAGAATCAAGATCTATGGAAAATATGCTGAAAAAAAGGGATCAGATGAGCGGTTCTAAAACAGTTAAATATATTTTTTTATCAATACCAGCTCATTACATACAACTATATCTCTGAAGACAGTTTGCATTTGTTTAATAATATGATGAATCATAACAATTTACTCAATAATGTGTAGTCAAATTTCCACTACTACTAAACAACTCTCGTTCTCAAATTGCTAACAAAAAATCTTTCATAACCTGAAATAGAAAATTTGTCATCAAAAAAACGTCTTATGATGATGATATTGAAAGATTTTGCCACAGGACCGGTTTCATCATTAAATTTTGCAAGAAAATAACATGCAAATGTTATGGGATTTTAATTTTCCTCAGAAAAGACCTAACTAACCTGATAAATGAACTCTTTCATTCAAAAAAGATGAACGCAGAAACATTTGGAAATAATATAGTGAATTTTATCAGAAATCGGAAAGTAAAGTTATACCCATCAAACGCTAAGGACTTGATGAACCATATTCGGATGCCTAAAGCTACTACGAGAAGACCGCGGATACCACTATCAACTCTATTTTTATGTTTTATTTATACAATGATTTTATTTGTTCACTTGTTTTAAGTTTTAACAATACACTGATTTTAATTCATTTTATTTATATCAGTCCTAAGTTTTATTTATTTATTATTTCTACTTACTCAAAAGTTACAAATATTATTTATATACCTATTTTAATAATTACTTATATTAAACAAACTCATTCCGCTAATACAATTATATTTTTGTATATATCAATTGTACAATCGATTAATGCTCTGGTTATTGATTGATTGTTCACTTATATTCAACATGGTGTTATAAAATTTATATATTATCACCTATTTACTTCCTAATATATTTATTGACGTGTGTAAACTTATCTGTCCTAGCACGCATAAATTACTATTACTAGTACTCTACTGAAATCAGTAAATATACTACATAAAAACTTTATGATTTTATAAAATACTATTCGTTTGGGTGAGTTAATTTGTTTATTATCTATTTTGTTTACACACTAGTAGAATATCTGCGACATACTATTTAGTTCTAAATTTATTTATAACGGTAAATATTAAGTTGGTACAATTATCTGTTCCTTTCATATACCAATTATTTGATACTTATCACCGTTTATTTGTGACAAGTAGTATAGAATCTTAGATAAAACACATAATAAACTTATTACCTGTGGGTTATAAGGATCGGTATTAATGTTTCTTTAGAAGCTGGTGATACGTGATTATTTTGTTGCTGTTAGTTCTGAGACTTTTTTAAAATGGAGGGAAGAAACGAACATTTTCGGCATATTTTACTTTTTTTTATTTCCGTAAAGGAAAGAAACTTGTTCAAGCTCACAAAAAAATATGTGAAGTTTATTTATTTATGCGATGATTACGTTCCTGAATTTGGTAAAAAAAATCCGTTCTGGAATCGAACAAACTTCTGGTCGGCCCACCAAACTCGATGACGACCAAATCGAAACCACAGTCGAACAGAATCGTCACATAACTGTTCAGCAAATAACTATTAAATTAGTTCAAAAAAAAAAAAAATTGGAGGCATGAGATATAAATTTACCAAATTTGGTTGTAATATTAATCTATCAGTATATGATATGATATCGTATTTGTTTAAGTTGGAATAGATTTAATTATATCTGCGACTTATATTACTAATGCACCCAATTTGCCGACGTATCAACAGTATTGTACGTGCATTGATATTATTTTTAACTAGACTACTAACCACAAATATCTTTTATTCTCAACGAAATCGATTTCAAGCACTGAAACAAATTCAATATTATCTCACGATAACCACTCTACTCATATTTTAACGGTGTGCCTTGAATATCACAACCTTTCACAAGTAAATCTAATTCCTAACAACTGTGAAATTTTCTAGGATTTTTCATTTTCTAATATTACATCGTGTGAATTTACGATATTCTAGGATCCTATCACCTCGTCCAGTTCCCATCATATAGCTTATACAATTTTGTTAAATGGCTATAAAAATCAGAACAATTTTGAGCTTCATAGCTTTGTATATGACCTTATAGCTGCTAATTACGATAATATTAGTATTTTTTAAATTAAATATACGAATAATTATCAGACGCTAATATTAATTCTACAGGGTAACTTTATAAAGCGTATATATTCGATTTAAACTCCATTGTACATATTATTTAATGCATCACTAGAATTATATATATTCCCCGAAGCTTGGAAGACTAGTTACATAATACATATGCATAAGAAAGGCAACAGAGAAGATGTTACTAATTATAGAGGTATAACTATAACATCAGTTATTCTAAAATTATTTGATAAATTAATAGCTAATCATTTGAGGTAAACAGGTAGTTAATAATGAGCAACGTTTCTTTCGGAGGTGGAAAACAGGATGACTCAATCTGTACTGATTTCACAAAGACCTTTGATCGTGATCTTGATATGCAAACTTGAATATCTCGAATTCAGTATTCCAGTTACGAAGTGGCTGTATAGCTATCTGAGCAACAAAAAACAATTTATTAGATTAAACAGCTACACATCTGAAGCTATTGTGGTAAAGGTAATGTGTTCCTCAAGGATCCATATGCGGTCCAATTTTGTTCTGTTATTTATCAATGACATTACCTCATGTGTTGTCAACTGCAATTTGTTCTTGTTCGCTGACGATCTAAAGGTATGTCCAGTAATTATCAATGCAGTATAAAATAACTTCTAATCACTTTCTCCACAGTTTATTTTCATTTCGCTAAATGTACAATTCGTTTACGTAGTATACATTTATAGTTGTACATAGCAAAATAAAAATAAACCGCGGAGAAAGTGTTTACAGATTATTTGATATTGCATCATCTTCGCGTAACTCATCAATTAACAATGCACTAGACCATGGTTTAACCACTTCTCGCCCAGGATATCTCCGGAACACGACACTACTTTTAAAAATAATTGTGCGGGAAGGGGTTAATACTCAATAACATTTGGTAGAGGACTGATATCTGAAGGCAATTATTATATAAATGACAGTTTAATATCGCCAGTCAAATTCATTAAAGACTTTGGTGTCACCTTTAATGATCGTTTCCCTTTTGCTAAACACATTTATACCATTTGTTACAATGTCATGGAAATCTTATCACAATTTGTAGAATACCGTTTCTTCATTTTAAACGAGAAGTCAAAAGAATTGATCTAACTATCTGTAACAACAATCGATACATTGTATAATGTGCATACGTAGGAATCAATGTGTGTATATATGTATTTTTGTGCGTATGTGTATGTGAATGTATACTATTAGTTAGTACTCTGTATTATCAAATCTTGCATATAACCAAGATAAAAAATATCAAAATATACTGATTTAAATAACTATTTTAGGTTTTTTCAGCGATCCTCAGAGAATAATGTTTCTCTCCCTAATTGTATTCTTATTGTTTAGAGTAGTAGTGTGCTAAGAGTACTGGGCTCCATTGGAATTAAAATCGGCAAAAAAGCAAATTTATTAGAGAATACATCATATGCATGAGATATTATATGAAGGAAATTGAGTAGATTCCACATCCAGGAACTTAACGCTTATTTTATTTAACATGCAAATCTTCTTTCATGATTAATTCGAGTTCTGCAAGATTCGGCTCGATATTAATGAATAATTGAGGCTTCCTTTTTTCAGTCTTCGCCTCCGCAAAGAGTAAAGTAAAACTCCTGCAGCCGCCTCGGGCAAATGATCGTCGAAGTTCCGGGCAAGGAATAGCGAGAGTAGTCGGCAAAAGTTCTTAGCAAAAGTGCTCACGACGAAAGTTAAATAACGAAATAACTCGGCTACGCCCGAAATAATTTAAAGTACACAACGATGAAAAACAACCGAGTAATTAATCTTAATTTTAAATGACTTTTCCGCGCGGCGCTCGGCGTCGGTGCGCGAGGGGACGCCCCTCTGCGGAAAGGCGGAAAATTCGACGCTCTATCGGACGCCTATCGAAGAAGAAGAAAGAAGCAGGGGCGGTGGGGGTGTGGAGAAGAAGCGGGAGGCTAGGGAAAGCCGCAGCGCTTTCTTATTTATCGATTCGGCTTCATCCAGGGCGCCTCGGTTTTGTGTATAATTTGTTATGTTTAAAATAAATATGGGTAATTAATAACATCCATTTATAATTTCGACGCTGCAAAACATCTCAAGAACATTTATTAAGCCGGGGTGTTGCTGGAATTTTTGCTTAATATGCAAGCGCGCTTCATTTTTCATCGTGAATTGATTATATGGACATATTTCATAACAGTCATAATAAAGTTCTCAAATACGCTATAAGCATTCCTATTCATAAACACCTTCATTAACAATACACGTAATTACTCATGGCTATATTCATATAACTACCCAACTTCTTAGAATTTTACGATAACAGCTAAAAATATATTTTATATGTTGGAATCTTCCACTTCGTTATAATTTTTTGTAAATTGAATAAAACACGATAACTTTTTTATTGTGACTACTTTATGCAGTACGCCTAAATTTTAAGTAGTAGGTTGTCTGTAGAGTAAGGTCAAGAGTAGTGAAATAATAGTTAAGCATAAACTAAGAGTTAATATAAAGTAGATATGCTTGTTAGGTACTGAATATTGATTAATATAAAATATAAAGAATTCAATTTAAAATAACAAAGAAAATTTAATAATTTCAAAATTATAAATAAAAAAGTTGGAAAATAATTTCTAATAATAACTTATTTCTCAGGAGATATTAAATATTCACTTACAGAAAAGAAATACAATAATATATAAATGTGATACACTAGAAAGACAATTCAATTCAATTATTTATTAGTGTATTAACAAAATATGTTTTACACACGTCAAACGTAAATATATATCTAAATATAAACATGATAATAGTTTGCTTGAAATCAAATAGCAGTGAGATTACCAGGCATTAAAAAGATATCCGCGAGTACGACAAATAAGAAAATTTTCTCAAGAAATAAGTTTGTAAATAAATGAATGTCAATAAAAGTCAATAAATTAAAATTAAAATGACAGTGAGTAAAATAGAATAAAATAATATATTTACAATACAATAAGATATAACTAGGCCTAAAATTAAAAATACAGAATTATTGTAACCCTTTAAAGTCTAAAATTATAAAAAAGTTAAAGCTTTAAATCAATACTTAATAAATAATTCCTATTGGATAGATAAAAATAAATAAAAACAAATAAAGGGAAACAAAAGCAAATAAATTATAGAATCAAAATTAAGGTACTTTTCTCAACTATAAAAGGCTTTAGCGATAAAAAAAGTTTGTATGCGTTTAATGAAAATGGCATCAGGTACATTTTTAATTTTATCCGAAAGTACATTTTATTGCATGAAACCTAATTCCAGTTGACAATTTAGTCAGTCTGGTGTTCTTGCCATAAATGTCGGATTTATTTCTAGTTTTATAACTATGAATGTCTGATAATTAGAAAAAACACAAAAATATTTTCGTAAAATCTACAACAAATGAGTTTTATTTCTTTTCTTTTTACAGAAAGAAATACGTTCAAACTAGTGTTGCTTTGATAGCCTTGATATTTTGTAACACGCAAATTACTTTTGTATCATTCAATGTCTGTCGAAGTATTAGCTAGAAAAGTAGTTGTTTCAAAAGTGATTTGTTCTTGTAGTCTTAATAAGACTCATTTGTTGTAGATCTTACGAAAATATTTTCGTGTTTTTTCTAATTATTAGTGAATTTTCTACAACGTAAAGGACTTATATATTTTATTATGAATGTCTGAGTTACTTTGGAAAACCGACATATGGTTTATAATGTAGGAAAGGCATACGAAAATATAAAGGCATGGTAACGTGAGCACTTACGTCACTACGGTGCCTAATAGTTGAATATCTCCATGCAATTAATCCATATAAAATATGGTTTCGAATCAGAGCAAAATAAGGACCTGAACTCGCTTTCGGTATACCCCATGAAACCGGAAAGGAAATAATCCGACGCAAGTTAGCAGAGGAGCACAAAAAGGCATGGCAAAACCAAAATGGAATGAGGTATACGAGACTCTTCCTAGATGGTCCGGTACCTGACAGCATGCTGAAGCTGTCTAGACTGAGCAGATTGAAACTAAGAAAAATCACAGGACTAGTCACTGGGCACTGTGACCTGAACAAGCACGAACATAGGATGGGCATTGAGAAAAGCCCCCTATGCCGTGGGTGTCTGGAAGAAGAGGAAACTCCCCAACACCTACTATGCACTTGCGAAGCATACAAACAAGAACGCAAGGCGAAACTCGGGAAGCCTATGCTTCCTGTAGAACAACTAAGGAATATCCCCTGGCAGAAACTCCTGGACTTCTTAGAAGATACAGGAGTTCAAAAGGAGTAAAACAACCAGAGGCGCACAAAAGGACCACGGAGACTGCAGTGCAGGGACGCTAAGCGACACCACCTCGTGAGAATAAAAAAAAAATAAATAAGCCACTCGCAAAGTTTCTTTTCAGACTATCGGTGATAAATTACGAATTACTTAAATTAGAGCATAGTCTACTAGCCAGAGTGACTGACTGAGTAACCCATGTTAATATAATATACACCTAAAAATTTAACAGTTAAATTTTCAAATTTTGTCTTGCGGAGAGAAAAAATAAGGGTGGTCGTCTTAGTGTCATTTAGCTTTAATTTTTTACTTAAAAAACAACACGATGCCATTTCTTGTGTTTCCTCGTGCATCTTTGATACTACTTCCAAATTTTTTGATGTATTCATAAATGTAGTATTATCAGCATAAAATATTACATTTGGGTTGGCAGTAGAGTTCGGTAGATCATTTACATAAGTCAAGAATAAGAGAGGTCCTAAAATAGAGCCTTGCGGAACCCCGTTTTCATTAGGTAAGGGATCCTACAAATATCCGTTGGCTTTGACGCGTTGAGTTCTTCCTGACAAGTAAGACATAATTAGCCTGCAACTTTCGGGATGAATATTATAGCAATAAAGTTTCCATAGTAAAATTATATGCGATACACAGTCAAAAGCTTTTGACAGGTCGAGAAAACTTGATATTGCATCCGATCCCTCCTCTCAGCTATCAGTCACCATTTCAATTAATATTAGTACCGCAACAGAAGTGGTTCTCATCTTTCTAAATCTAAACTGTTTGCTTTAAAATAGTTTTGCCCCTTCAAAATATCCAGCTAATTGTATTAGACTAAATTGGAGAATATCATAAAACATTGGCTTTTGCAATAGATAGCGCAAAATAGTTAGAATGGATTCAACTACTGAACATGAAAATTTAGTTGGCTTAATTCGAGTGAGGACAAAAAGCAACAAGTTGTTATCACAATTATGTACGTATATTGCCATTGTTCATATATACCGGGTGTCCCAGACCACCCGTACCAGCCTTTTATTTCGTCAACGCTTGGTCGAATGTGACTGGGACAAAAAAATTTATTACCAAAGTGAACCCAAGGAATCCACTGATGAATTTATTTTTTACCCGGAACCGGAAGTAACTTTAAAATGTCAAATGGCAACATAGGTCGAGTATGGTATTAATTGATAGGTTTTTTTTAAAGAAACAACTTTTATTAAAATGTTTTTTTTAATATTTTGCATATTTACAAAAATAAACGAAAAAACTAAATTGAAAATTAGGTATCCATTCAACACTAAATTTCCTCAAGTAGTCTTAGATTTTTTGTTATGTCAAAATAATTGACGTTCGTGAATATTTGAAGTAAAATAAATTATTATTTTAAAAGTATTAACTGTGTCAACATGGTTTTTACAAACCTCTAAGGTTTTGATGTGCTGATGATATTAGATGAATGCGGCCAAAACTATCATGCTGATGAGCATGCTGAACGATATCCTAAATAAGCCAATCAGCCAAAAAATGTTTTTCGGCGCCTTGCAGAACAAGTTAAGACAACTGGTAAGCTACAGTCCACCCACAACGAAGGTCGAAGTATCAAAAAACATGTACAAAATGAAAGAACATCAGATATTCTTGTAGCAATTGCTCTGGACCCGAACATCTCTACTAGAATAATTGAAACCGATGCTGGAATAAGTCGCTCCACTGCTTGGAGAGTTTTAAAAACAAACAAATTCTATCCATATCATATCTCTCTAAACCAAAAACTTGAAGAGGTTGAATTTTTGTGAATGGTTGTCTCATAAAAATTATAATTTCTATTACAAATTTTTATGTACAGATGAGGCGACATTCTAAAGCAACGGAGTTGTTAATTTACATAATGCTCACTACTGGAGTAATAAAAACCCTCATTGGTTAAGAGAAGTTGATAATCAACACGTGTGGACTCTTAATATTTGGTGTGGTATTTTAGGAAACCAAATAATTGGTCCGCATGCTTTCGATGGTTCATTAAACGGAGCTAAATACGCTGATTTTTAGAAAATAATCTTTTTGACCTTCTAGATAACGTTCCATATGCAACACGTTTAACGATGTATTTGCAACAAGATGCTTGCCCAGCTCATTACACAAGAGTTTCTCGTTAAACCGTTGTTCGCCTTTACCCTGGTCGATGGATTGGAAGGCTAGGACCATTTCCATGGCCACCTTGTTCTCCTGACATAACGCCTCTTGACTTCTTCTTGTGGGGACGTATCAATGACCTAGTCTATAAAGAGCTTCTAACCACGAGGGATAATATGAAGAAGAGGATACGGAATGTCTGTCGTTCACTTTGTGAAGATGAGAAATCGGCTACAAAGATGCATTGATCAAGAGGGAAGGCAATTTGAACATACCATAAATAATTTAATAGTTGTTTTAATTATCATTTTCTTTACTTTCACACTCTTATTTGAATTATTAAATAAAATACTTTTAAACAATTGATATTTTTTGTTTGTCGAAATAAAAGGCTGGTACGGGTGGTCTGAGACACCCGTACTATAGAAGCCATCCATCTCAAAATAATAATAAAATAATAATTCAGTTTTGAATAAGAAGAACTCTTCTCACCTGAGTGTAGAAAATAACTGATTACCCAAGGAAAGTATTGAGGAACAATACGACGAATCATGTAAGAATATTTGCAATATTAACACATATAGAAATTGTTATTCTAACAAAAAAGCAAAGTCTACTTGAGGAAATTTAGTGTTGAATGGATAACTAATTTTTAATTTAGTTTTTTTCGTTTATTTTTGTAAATATGCAAAATATTAAAAAAACGTTTTAATAAAAGTTGCTTCTTTTAAAAAGACCTATCAATTAATACCATACTCGACCTATATTGTAATTTGAAATTTTAATGTTACTTCCGGTTCCGGGTACTTCCGGATTATTCCGGTAAAAAATAAACTCATCAGTGGATTCCTTGGGTTCACTTTGGTAATAATTTTTTTTTGTCCCAGACACATTCGACCACGCGTTGTCGAAATAAAAGGCTGGTACGGTTGGTCTGAGACACCTGGTATATATGTATTTAATATAGCAGCTTTGAAATCTTGCCCTGAATTTATTGAATTTATTTTAACTAAAGTAATACTGGTTTTATATTTCTCGTGAGAAATCCTAGAATTTTATAGCTTGCATTGAAGATATATTTGATATTACATTTAAAAGTTAATTTAATATCTAGCAACAAGCTCAAATTCTAGACCACATTACAATGAGAAAGCAGATGTCTACAAATAGAGTAATCATCCTTCAGTTTGTATGTAATGTGGGTACATTCAAGATTCAAAAGAAGATCATTAGCAAAGTATCAGACATCAATGGTTTATAAGTATCTCATTAATGTGAAATAATCTCAGAGTATAGTATTTGTCATCAGCATATAGGAATTGCTGTTTTTAAGTTCCCGGGATAGCGGATGGAGGGTGGTGGGGGCGCTCGCGCAGATTCTAAGATATTCAGTGACTTATCGTTATTATATATACCGAATATTATCATTACGAGGTCTTTAAACTATCCTCGATCAAGCAACTCAATCCGGAAGAAATTGTGAAGTGTTTTGCGCCGCTATAAAGCTCCTCACTAAGCAAACAAAAAAGTGTTCAAACCATATTGGAAGAAATATCATTTCTTTACGGGTACTCTTGTCCAGGAAAAAACATGGTGTACAAGTGGCACAACCTCTTCAAGCAAGAAAGGGAATCGATTGAAGATGATTACCGTCCTGAGTGATCTAAAGTCACTACTTTAGATATCATCGAAAAACTAATATTTATATTTATATTTCACTTTATGAAATCCTGTCTATTATATATAAAATATTATAAATTATACATTAATAATTGATCATTACTAAAATTTAGGTTACAGGACCTGCGGGCGGAGTTCACAATGTGTTCTTCCCCTTCTTCTGCTTCAGATGACGGAATTGTCTGTAAGCGAAGTATTTTTGCTGTACTAGCAATATTTTGGCTATTGCTGGCATATTTTTGTTCATTTTATATGGAGCTATTTTTATGACATTTGATTGTCATTTGATAAATTATTTTAATATTGGAGGATGCACGTTTGAAGAAAAAACATCTCGTAGAAATTGTTGGAGTATCTAAAACAACCATTTTGAAGGTCCTCCATAATCCAGTCAGTGCAAGATTGCTCACACCGCCACAAAACAGCAGCACGTCGAGTGTAAGGTTGCGTTTTTGGAGCAAACTTTTACCGGGAATGAAACTTCAGGTACATCACTATGAAGTCGAAGCAATTGCATGCATTGGCATAAAAAGGGTAAGAAATTCAAGATGTCGAAGTCGGTGGGATAGCTCATGGAGACAGATTTCTCGGATACAGAAGGAATTTTGTTGATTGATTAGTAGGAAAAGGGAGTTTCTATAATGCTCCTGTTCTCAAGAGTCAAGTTGCGTTGACTGCTTTGCATAAGGTGGGCTTCGATATCACCTTATATTACAAATTTGTCTCTCAGCGACTATTATAGCTTTCCAAATTCTAAAAATGAGATTTGAAAAAGAAATTTTCTATCAATGAAGAAGTGAAAGGTGCATATTTTTCAGAAAAGTAAAAATCAATTTTTTATGAAGGTATTCACAAGTGAATTCAAAAAGATCTAAGAAATGTGTTGAGGTTGCAGATGAATATATTGAGAAAGAAAAATAATTTTGTAATATTATTTCATCTCTTTCTATTCCATTCCGCGAACTTAAAAACTCACCCTCGTATTCATCATTATTGAAACATATAAATTTAAAGACCCAGGTTAGACCCCTGACACACACCGCTTGTTAAAACAAATTTATATTCTACACACTGAGTGCGATTACATAAATAAGACTCAATAAGAGAAGTTAATATAGAAGGAAAGCCAAGATTGCATAGTTTCTTGATTATGAGGCCATATCTAATACTATGAAATGTTTTTTTTAAATCTAAGTATATGACAGATATAAATTATGTAAAGTATAAAATGTTGGTAGTATGTGATAGATTTCTGACAAAACCATGTTGATGAGGTGCGATATATTTAGAGATATGCTGATAGAGTTTTTTTGATAAGCCTTTATTTGGCCACCTCATTTTTATCACTAAATTATCCGGAAATGATGCAACTGATAAAATTAAATTTAAAATATGCATTAATGGAAATAGTATATACCATTTTCATATTAAATATGTGCGTCAAAAAATTTTGACTAATGGATCAGCCGACTCTACAATAATATGTTTATCAAATAATTCCAGTAAGACATTATAAGTTGCTACGATGGGGTTGTGCGAATGTATACGCATGTGAAAATGATATACGTTGAGTTAATATGCAATTTGACTCCATTTAAATAATATTTAACACTGCAGTAATTTTATTAATTAAAATTAAGTATTTTAGGTCGACTGCAATTAAGTATCGGCCTCCTTTTTTTTCGGAATCTATTTGCCCGAAATACAAATAAGTTAGACATTTTAGAATATATCTAAATGCTTTCAATTTGAAACCAACGATGTCTGTATCATTAAAAATTATTTTTAATGGTCTTCTATTGAATCAATCGAAACCCAGTATTTTATGCTAAGTTGTTGAATGATGGTAGAAACCTTGACGTGGTTAATATGTATGGTCGCATTGTTCATGGATTCTAGTAGGTTAAATATAACTAAATTGTGCTTTCTACTGTAACCGCTTTACTTACTGTATCATCAGAAATAGAAATCATTTGATCATCACCTTGTGAATTGATGGCTGACGAAAATTGTGTTTCAAAATCAACACACAATTTGTCTATTTTTGTCTGCATAGACGAAATTTTGCTTTGAAGTTCGTCTACTTTTGGAGTAATAATCGAAAATATTTTCATTTGTAACAAAGATGGTGATCGCATTTGATTTACGCGAAATTATTATTATTAGTAGATAAATATGTGCACATTTTAGGTAAAATGAGCTAGGGCTGACATTACACGAGCAGTACTCGCATGTATAAAATTCCATTATTGATTACAATAGTTAATTAACATGGTTAATTGATAAGGTGTTAAGTTGTTGAAAATCCATATTCATTTGTTTAATACGGTTATGAGTAACTGTGATTTTCAAAAACCTGAAAATCAACAGATTTGAAAACATGGGCCTTCTTTTAAATAAACAAACTAAACTAAGTGTGTTTTTCATCTAAGCTTTTCCAAATGTTTATTTGTTTAATCGGGATAACACTACACAACATAACCTCAAGTTTTTAACAACATATTTTTAGCTTTCCCTATATAGAATATATAGGGAAAGTATTGTTTTTGTGAATGAGAATATCTGTGGGCGTTTTATCTCAAAGTCGTTATTTTTCTAAATTTGAAAAGTTAAAGGGAATGAGAAAGTGAACAAGTTTTATTAAAAAATATATATTTCATAAAGTTAACAATTGATACTCTGTTTCCTATTTCTAATAAACTGTAGGAGTTAAATGAAATTTATAAATAAAAGTAATTGTAAAGAATCAAAATTTAAGCAAATTGTTAAGAATATCCTTATTTGCATAAATCTCACAGTTTTCGAGAAATAAATAGGGAAAGTACTATGATGGCCACATCACCATTTTTTAAATTTTACTATTACCATTATGAAACAAATAAACATTTGCGAAAGCTTGGTTAAATAGTAACTAGTTAACTTATTATTCCTTGTCCAATTATTGGCCGTTTCCAATGTAATATTTCTTATGTATTAATATAAATATAAGTTGTTTACATTAACATATATAATATAATATATGATATAATATAGTACCTATTTTATTTTATTTAGGCGTAGCATAGTAAATACATTATTTCTTACAAATATATATAACACTACGTCTAAAAATTAAAACAGCATCAATAATTATTTCTATATTTTATTATAAACGGTGTTTTTCTATAAACTCTCCCAATTTATAATTTAATTGATAATCAATTAAAATTATCAGTTTTATCAATATAAATATGTAATAAAACTAAATTACAACAAACAAATTGCCGTAATGAATGAACTATAGGTACAAAAGTATGTAAATCTTTGTAGTACTAATTACTTCCCGATTTCGCCATACATACCATCCGCAGCCCTCGGCGTGCGTGAATGTGTGCGTTGCGGGCAAAGGAATTTGGAATTTGAGAGTGTGCACCTCGTAAAGTAGTCCAATTCATCCCCTCAGAGTCTGTGCACTCCATTCGGCAGTATAATTTTTATCCCCTCTCTCCTCATCTCTTCAAGTGACGCAGTAAAACTAAACTGCTCTTTAAGTCTTACGATCTTCTTATCTTATCAGCCAGTTATGGAGCTTTCTAATATGGCCGTCCTCGGAGAGATGCCTTTTGTATGGATGCAATGAACCCCGCGGACGTTATTACGTATTACGCGAACGCCGCATTATTTCGGGCGCAAACAACTTGAATATCCTGAAAAATAAAGAAAATGTATGAATTAATTATGTTATGATAATGTATTTCTTAATTAATTATATTTAAATTATTACACTGATTACAGTAAATAAAGTTATAAAGGTAATTCATTGCTTCATAACTTAATTAAATAATTTAAATAATTCATTAGAGATTTATCTATTGCAATCACACTATATTTTAAACACTCAATAAATACTTTACCATGGAAATATTACAGATGATTAAAAAATTAACTAGTATGTATAAATATAGATTGTAAACATGAGTACCTATTTGAATATCACATGCTTTATATTTATTTATTTATTTGTGATTATAGCGACACAATTGACTTTGTCATTTTTAAACTATACTTTATATATAAATAGTTGACAAACTGAAGTGTGTCGAAACTATAGTCACAAATAATTATAAAGTGTGTAATATTTAAAAATGGCACTCGTGTTTATAATTTATAAAAAAATGTGTCAAAAGTAAAAGCCTCTACAATAACTTATTTATTTATAGATACTTCATCATCTTTCACTACTGTAGTAACAAGGCAAATGGTTCTAACGTATTTTATATAGAAACTTTTGCAGGATCAGATAATACATAAGGAATTATTTAAAACAGAATCGTGTAAATTAATAAAAAGCAACGAATTTCGTTATAAAAACTGCAAAAAATTAAATAAAACTTTCTATGAAAATAAAATAAATTACAAAATATCAAATTATGATGTTGTTGCAAATGAAAGGGTAATAATGATCAAATGATTAAATAATGACATAAGTTTAGGATGGACAGCACCTTTAGTAATGCATCTAATTTTGCAATTTTTATAAATATATTAATAAAAAGTTAGATTAAATTACTACAGTTTCACTTAAAAAATATAAATATATTCACATTGTCTTAAATGAAAATCTTAAAACGGTTTATCTTTTTTCTCAAACCAGCTATAAAACCCTTACCACAATAAATATTATTAATTTAAGAAATAAAGTTAACTAGGTGCAAATAAATCAAACTATATTTTCAGAAAAAAATATGTTTCTCTAGAAAAAAATAATGTTTGTTGCTAAATAAAATATTTTGCAATTTTCCTTACTAACAGCTCATAGTTAAAACAACTATTCGTACTAAAGCAATGCCAGCCATTAAATTATATAACTATTATCTGACGTAATGACTCAAGTCACATTAAGCACAAAGTATACTGCAATAGCAATAGTTTTAACTATTTATTATTTTAATTATATCGTTCAATCTAGCGCAATTATATAGTATAGAATGATTTTTTAGAGCTTTCGGATTTGATTTAAAAGAAAAACACATAAAATTTAGAAAAACGTACGAAATCTTTATTTGAGTCGATAGAACGATCTATATAATTTAATGTTTAAAGATGATTTCATGTAAATGTTGACCACGGCTACGGTTTAAATGATTCATACGCTGGGTCCAATGTTGGCATACTCTCTCCAACATATCGGCCGGTATCTCACAAATAAATTAATATTGGCTTCCAGTGCGTCAACCATTGCGGGCTTGTCCCTATAGACATGAGCCGTAACATAGCCCCACAAAAAATAGTCCAAAGGTGTTAAATCGCACGATCTAGGCGGCCAATGGACGGCCCCAAACGTGAAATAAACTGTTTACCGAACTCGCCTCTCAATTGGGCCATTGTTTTGCGTGTTATGTGGCATGTGGCACCGTCTTGTTGAAACCACATGTCTGACAAGTCTAGCTCTTCTATTCTGGGCAAAAGAAATGTATTCAACGCACGGTAGCATTCACAGTAACGTTCCTGCCTTCGTCGTCTTTGAAAAAGTACGGTCCAATGATACCGCCGGCCCATAATCTACAACAAACAGTGCATTTTTCGGGATGCATTGGCAGTTCTTGCAATGCTTCTGGCTGCTCTTCACACCAAATACGGCAATTTTGCTTGTTCACGTATCCATTCAATCAGAAATGAGCTTCGTCGCTGAACACAATTTTCCGATAAAAAAGTGGATCTTCATCCAACTTTACCAGCGCCCATTCACCAAAAGTTACCCGTTGTGGTAGGTCGCGTGGCTTCAATTATTGCACCAGCTGTATTTTAAAAGGTTTTACAGCCAAATCCTTCCGCAAAATTTTCCACGTAGTGGAGTAACAGAGGCCCAATTGCTACGAACGGCGCCGAATCGATAATTCACGGTCAGCAACAACACTGGCGGATACAACTGCGATATTTTCCTCTGTCCGCTCTCTACGTATGCGTGTTGGTGGTTTAATTTCCAATAATGTAAATTTGGTGCTAAATTTAGTCATAAGATTCCGAATAGCCGCCTCAGAAGGTCTCCCAAACTGACCATAAAGTGGAATAAGTGCACGATGCACTTTCTTAACCGAGCATGAATTTTGATAATAAAATTCAATAATCTGCAAACGTTTTTCGTTTGTAAGTCGATTCATGCTTAAATTATAGACCAAACTGAACATGTTTAACAGTTGACATGTTACAGGAAAACAGCTGAGCTGCCAAAAACAGTGTTGCCAAAAAGAAAGTTGCTAAAAAATCACCCATTATATGACCGATAATCATATTGATGAGCAAACTAAAAAATTGTCTTGGTAAAACATTTTGTTTTCTTTACTAAATGTGATCGTTTATGCTTTACTTTGTCGTTCAATACATCAAGCAATACGTAGTAATATTCTTTATTAATAGTTTTATCATGCATAAGATAATCCATGAAAATATATCATGCACTCATAATAACTAAAACTTTACAGGGGCTTCGGTCACCACACCGATGACTACCAATTAAACAACAGTATGTAGTGATGGATTCATGTTTCATTCATTGTCACAAATCAATGAAAAACTCCGGCCAAATTTTGCTTTAAAAGTCGTTCTGCTTTTTGCCCAATTGAAAAAAAATACGTCAACACGGACAAAAAATTTTTATTTGTAAATATTCTTAAATGATATGACCAACACGTTCATTTAAATTGCCTATGGTGTTAGCTAGCTCACTTAATTTAATTTTGTGTCATTCAACACTGTTTAACTGGTTTCCTGAGTAAATGAAGAAGCAGTATTTATTCAAAAACGATTTTTTACGTTTTTACCACAGTATATGCTACATATAATGAAAAGTCATTTAAGTTAAGGTTAGTAATATATAGGATTAGATTTATATTAAATTAGACGTTATATGGGTGGCACCAGCGCCTGTTCCACCACGACCTTTTCAGATCTATTGGGAATCCCTACTTATTTCAGATGGCCAGCTCTAGCTTTGCCTCTTTGATTGGTGTCCTATTAGCCCTGCCAGATGGGCTTGGGTATAGCTCTCTTCGTTTGGGTTTGTAGTGCCGAGCTTATGAAATCTAATCCTTGAAAGGCCCTTGCAATGGCATATGATGGGGAACGAGAACTTTTTTTCCTCTACATAGAATCTGCATGGTGCTTCTTCAACCAAGCCTATTTTGCTCATATCTTTGTTGAGCTTGCAGTGTCCTGTCATCAGACCTACTATAGGAAGTATAAGATTTTTAGTTTGTGGCACTATTAGGCCAAAGAAGTTTTAGCCCGTGTAGTACATAGCATTAGCATTATTATTAACATTATTAGCATTTACCAATAAATGTGCGACTCTGGTTAATTTTTTTAAAAGAGCTATACTTCCTAAATATTAAGGTCACTCCCTACTTCTGAAGTAGAAGAAGTTTTAACATGGGTAGAGCATAATAAGCGAGTGAGTACAATTTTGTATTTGTTTATTACTTGTTTTTCAGTTACCATTAATAATTTTTATATAGTTATACACGTTTCAGATTTCATATTAGTTTAAATTTTTAGTTCAGGTACTAATTTAATCCTTATTATTTTATTTTGTTGTCTTTGTAGTAGATTTAAGTTGAAGTTTGTAGTTCCTCCCCATATACTGCATAAATAGTTTATTTTCGTATTAAATTATATATAGGCTTTTGTGTGATATGGCAGGTATATTTGGTATTATATAATAATTTTTTATAGCTTGTTGACTCTCTCGAATATATCATTTAAGTTATCGATTATGTAATAACCCTGTTCTTTTATTAAGTTTTTATAGCTCTTCACGCACCTATTGTCCTGTGTTATATCAATGTTGAAGTCAGACATGAGAATATGATTCAATTTATCAATTAGTATGTTTTTGTAGGACATTAAATAAGAGCGTATTTTCAATATTTGGTAGTTTATAGATTGCGAATAAGTTAATAATTGTAATGTAATTATATCAATAACTGTGATGGTCGTATTTAGTACTATGTTAAATTTAATATCACTTCTAATATAAATCAACAATCCTCCACTTTTACATTATCTAGAATTAAATACTGCCTTAAAATTATTTAGATGAAAATAGTCAGTTATATCAATATGCAACCAATACTCGGTTATGGCTATGACTAAATTCCTTGTAAATTTTTACCGCGGTTCTGGTATTAATACCATTGTTTTTTAAACTTCTAAAGCATTTTGCCCTAGAAGTAATTTTGCTTTTTGTTATGGTTGTATGATTTTTAAATTAATTTTTTGATCTATGGATATGCCCAAGTACTTAATGGAAACTGAGGGAGGGATCGCAGTTAGAAAAATATGGACTTTGTGAGGTGGATTATTGCTGCGATGATAAGTGATTAAGAGCTGTGATTTATGGGGATTGATTTAAATGCGTCATTTTGCAAACTATCGTTGTAGGGAGTCAATAAACTCTTGGAGGAATTGGAGGGCTTTTGGTATTGTGGGAGAATGTGTGATGAGGGCAGTGTCATCTGCAAATTACAGAAGGTATTTGGATGGATTAAAGTAGAGAGAATCAGGGTTGTAGATATCAGCACAAAAAACGTTTTATAACAGAGGTGAGAGAGGAGAGCATTAAGGGAGTCCTTATTCGGGAGTAAAGGGAGAGGAGAATGAATTATGGATTTTGACTTTCAGGGATCTATTACAGAGGAATTGTTTAATAATGAAAATGATATGAGGAGGGATATTTAAGAGGTGGCACTTGTATAGTAAACCTTGATTCCAGACAGAATTAAAAGCTTTCTGGACATCCAAAAATAGAGCTGCTGAGGCTTTGCTGTCAAGGTGGGATGTTTGAAAATTTAATAGTAGGATAGTGAGTGGAAGGGAAGTTGATCTGTGGGGAAGAAAACCAAGTTGGTATTTGGGGATGTGATTGGAAATAAAAGAGAGGATTTTGTTTTTTAGAAGGGACTCATAGATCGTTTCAATAACAGGTAGAAGGGTAATAGGGTGGTAGCTGGATAATAATGTAGAGGGTTGGTCGCGTTTGGGGATACAAATTACAATTCCTATTTTTCAAACATTCGGGAAGTATTGTTTTTTATATCGAACATTGATGTTATTAAGGATTAGTCGTGGATGTGGAATGGAAAGGATTTTAGGATGAGTCTGTGTATGTGGTCATGTCCAGTCGCTGTATTTTTCCCTTTCTTTAAAATACTAAAGTACTCGTCGTTTGTAAAAATGTCAGTCGGTTCTGAACAGTTGTTTTCTTCAAAATATTTAACGTACAAGTCATTAACTTTTTTAAATTAGTCCGGTCAAAGTTGGGGTCTTGTGTCATTGCATTAATATTATTATGGCATAAATTATATCTTTTTAAAAATGAAATTATAGCTTTTTGACTATATCTATGATCCTCCATGGATTGATATGATTTTTGATACACTTTGTTGTTTACATAACCCCACAGAAAAAAATCTATAAAGGAAGATCTAGGTGGCCCTGGGATTGGTTCAGTTTTTCCCACTCATAAGTAAGGAAAAGCTTCATTTAAATAATTTCATAAAGCCAACATATTATGAAGTGGAGCCCCGTCATGTTGAAACCATTTCAATCTTGCCCGTAATGGGAAATTTAAATAATCGAGCATATCTTCAAATATTTTCTGATAAAAAAGAAAGTAATCATTTCCACTTGGTGTGTTTTCAAAAATATATGGACCAAGAATTCTTGATCCAAACACTCCATAAATTAAACCCAAATTTAATTTGTAGTTTTCTCTGTGAAACTTATTGTGAATTCTTTGGACCCTATATATGTTTATTGTAGCGATTAAAAATACCAAAATTAGTGAATCGCGTTTCTTCTGTTGATAATATTTTTGTAGGGAACATATTATCCTCTTGGCAAATGCGTTTGTACCACATACAGAAGGCCATTTGATCAATATAAATTTTATTTTTGTTTATCTTTGTAAAACTAATAATAACAATATTACTATTATTATAAACAATTGTAATTGTCTTATTTTCATATTTTTCATGGCTACCTATTTTATATTTATAATAAAACGTAAAATGACTATAAATCACTTATTTTTAGAAATAACTACGTCATATTCCTTATTCTTTATTGTCTTTGCTTCTCCTGCTTAGAAAATTACAAAAAACTATATAATATACATATATTCAATATAAAATAAACAGATAATTTAGGACACAGGAGTCACGGGCGGAGTTCACTGTTTACCAATGATCTTCCACTCAAACTGTGATATGGTTTCCATTTAAAATAATATTAGTTTTCGTCATATCTGTAAAAATAATGGTGAAAATTTAAAAGATATTTATTATTAATTTGCATAAAATTATCTAAAACTTTGTCTGGTATAGTTTTTTCTATCTGTTAGAATAACCGAGATACATTGATTTGAAAAAATGACATTTTTACTTTTTTCAAAATAGTTACCCTTTACTTTTTTGAAAAACTTTCAAAGTGGAATTTTATTTGTCTTGTAAATCTACACTTCTTTCCCCATTTAACAGTTTTTCTATCTCTTATAGTTTCCGAGATCCCCATAGAGAACATCTAAAAAAAAACGCACCCTGTATATTAGAAACTCACAATTATTCAAATATAAAATTATCTATTCCAATTTAAATGTATAATTTCAGAACAATACACATTTTTTAACCATTCATAATTTAATTATTAAATAAAACTAAATTTGTGCAAATTATATAAATAATTTAAATAAATTTATTCGAAAATATGAATTAATTTATAATATATAGATTGATTTTTTAAGTCATGTCACAGCTTTGGAAACAAAATTATTTTTGTTTAAAAGGAATTATGTTACTGGTCTTTAAAAAATATAATAACTAACTTTTAGGTAAGTAGCTATAGTTTGATTATTTAAGGGTATTAGGTATACAATTATCTTCTTCCTAAATTCAAAGCTAGAGAAAAGGCTTTCATTAATTATTGTTCTGTTCCCTGTCAACCATAGCCACGAACGGTTTCGATCTATTTTGGACCTCATCAGTGTAGCGTAGTTTTTTTGTAATTTCATTGGTAATATTAATTCTAATATTAAATTAGCAGGTATAAATACATCTCTAAAATAATATAGTTAATAAGTTCATTTTAGCTTTGTACGCTCAGAGTTATCTGAGCTAACACTTCATTCCTTCGCCTTATATTGTGTTATCTATATTTATGTAAATGGACTTCTTATTTTAAAAGATCACCTTCATAACTCTAAATCGCCATTAATTGTATATACTAATTTCGAACGGTATTTTTCACCCATCCAATTCATGATGCTTCACTTTTGCTATCGCTAATTAGGCAGTAAATTCTTACATTTTTAAGCATAAATAATGTCTAGAAATTTGTTCTTCAGTTACGTGAAGATTTATTTTATACACTTGGAAAATAAAAACACTAACACTTTCTTTACAATTTTATTTTATTTTGCTAGAAGTACATTTCAAGTACTATGTACTCATTATCAATAGCTTTCGCACTGATGAGATTGATCTGTGTTTTTATTTTCCAAGTGTAGAAAATAAATCTTCACGTAACTCAAGAACAAATTTCTATATGAAAATGGCTTCCTGTTCAGCTGAGTTCAACAAATTATTTCAAACAAAAACATAGATCAATCTAATCAGTGCGGAAGCTATTGATAATAAGTAAATAGTACTCGAAATATACATCTAGCAAAATAAAATTAAATTGTGAAGAAAGTGTTACTGTTTTTATTTTCCAAGTGTATAAATAATGTCTGTCGATACCAGGCGCCTCCACCACAATTACGTACATTTAAATCTATTCACGGAAAATTTAATGACTTAATATTATATAAATAACAAACACAAATTTGGTATACTAACAACATTGTAAAATTATAATTAGTAGATTTTACATTAAATGTCATTATTTATTACTATTTTAGTTTAGTTATTCTTTAATAAATATGTATTTAGACATATAAAATAACTTTATTTTGGCTAAGAAATTATTTTAGTGGTTTTAATTGTTTATCCCATTAAACAATTAAAACCACTAAAACAATTCATCAGCTCATCGAAACATATGTCAGGAAAATTAATACAACAAATATGAAACATGGAAAGTGTTTTAATTTAAAATTACCTAATATTATAATTTAGTTTCAACAAGAGTGCTATGAACAAAATACCTACCATGTTTTAATTTGTATTCTAAATTTATTTTCAATATCAAAGTATTTATATACATATCCATTTTACGGTTAATTAAAAAATATGCATGTAAATATGTGCTTACTGAGCTAAGTGTGTGAAATAGTAGGGACCTTGACCTTAACCTTCAGCTTTAATCCTTAATACACAGAACATAAAAAGTTAAATATTGGATATACTAAAATTATTCACATTATAAAAATTCATAAATATTAGTACTTTCTGAAAGAAGTAGATTCCTCATTTAGAGTTATGATTATATTACATAACAAATAATATGTGGTGTTTAAGATATACTTTTTCTACATAATAGAAGAAATAAAAAAGGCATTAATTATATTTATTAGTTTCAACATTTGAATAATTATGAATATAATTTAAAAATATAACTATTGTTTCCCCTAAATCAATATTTGTAGTTAATAATTTACTTTATTATAAAATTTCAACGGCGTAAAAGGGTTCAAATTTACAACCCCTGCACTTTTTACCACCCTTCTACGTGATATAAGAACCTGCGTGGGGGAGATTTTTTCAAACGCCGATTACATCATGCAAGATGTCTCTTAGGGAGGAGAGAGTTTTTTACGTCCCCTTTTTATGACTACAGGCAACCCTAAAGAACGACGATTTCCTTTATTATTTACATCACAATGAAAACTCTTTATGCGTCATAACAAGGCGGGCTTTAGTCGAATGGCTGCCTTATCCTTAATTAAATAAAAATTGATTTCGACGACGTTTTTAATAATAATTGAAAACTTTTAAGATTAAATTTATGGATACAAGTATAATAGCGAAAAATATTTTAAAAAACTCTATACAAATTATAATTATACATGAATAATTTTCTCATTTACCTCGTGGTGAAACATTGTGGAATAAAGGTAATTAATTAAAAACACTTGGTTTGTTTCACTAAATTTTATATTCACTCGACTAGTTTCGCTTTTTACAGCATTTTTAAGAGTTATATAATTATACATTCTTTGAAATCATTTAAATAAAAAATTATATTTAATACAATTGCAATTGCAAAATTTGTTGCATCTTTCGATCATTTAATTTCTTTAAATAGAAATTGGGCTTATTTGGAGAATTTTGAGTAGGGTATATAAATGGATTAAATTGCTTATTTTATTCAGCACGATTTTTTCTATGAGCTTCCCTAGAAAGAGTTATATTAAAAAAAGGAAATGTTGAGATTTGCAACTTAACATCTTTATTGACAAATACATACAATCTATAATAATATTAACTATATAATTACAAATTTATATAAAAAATTGTCAATTGACTAGTGGCCATAGGTTCTCTTTTTTAAAATCATGCACCAAATAATATAACACTAAAAGTAACACGGCATCAGACTTGGAATGTTAAAAACTCAAAAATACCCAGTAATTTTACTCTAATTTTCTATTCTTATTGTAAATCTGAACTATTTTAATGTAGTAAAATATTCTACTTTAGTAGTTTATATTTGATGGTATTAAATATTAGTATTTACCCGGCCCCTTCACCATAAAAAATATGTGTTCCTATTTCAGTAGTTATATAAATGAATACAGAAACAATTCTAATATAAAATATTACATTAAAATCATATTTTAATTGAATTTTAGTCAACTAACTATTACTATGTAGTTTACTTGAGATCGAAGAAAATAATATACTAATTCATTAAATTTATTTTATTTTGTTGCATTGAAAATTTGAATAAGACAAAGTGAAAAAGTATACATATACTTTATTTATACAGCCTTCTGGAAGTATGCGATTGCAAATAAATGAAGAGTGGAAAGGCTAGAATTATACATGTCAAGAAAACACTAAAAATATGATCAGCATTTATGGTTTATCAATAGATGTTAAATTTCCTTTTACTTGATTATAGAAGTATTTATTCAATTTTCTGTAATTGGTGTATGAATATTTTATATCATTTTTATTGAATCTAGTTAGAACACAAACATAATAATACATGAAATAATTTTTGAAAGTACAAACTTATAGCCCTTTATAAAGACAACACCATTTTTGCTGAGAAGGCTTTGCTCTATTATCAATTCATCAAATTGAGAATGTTTCTTTTGCAAGAAATTTAAACGTAGTATTAAAATGCTAGAAATTATTATTTAAATTACAACGTCAAAAGTATTTTTGTTCTGTTCTGTTTTTAATTAAATATTAACGATTTTTTTTAACTCAGAATGATTTAATGCGTTCTTTAATCCATGTACATAGCCTTACATTATTGTCAGGTAATTAGTAGACATCTATCTTATTAAGTCTACTTATCGTGGGTAATTAATCGAGGTAAGGAAGTTTGGCGTATTGTAGGACGCTTCGACGATTTTGGTCATTTCTGCCACAACAAATAAAAAGCATTAAAATTATTGTCCTGATTATAATCTTGGTGTTTGATAAGAACACGAATCTTTTTCTAATGGAGATCTCGTTATCTCCTAGAATAGCGGCCAGATTTCCTTCAAGTCCAGCAAGCTGTTTCGAGTCCTCATATTGGTCACATTCAGCTACAATATGGCCATATCTCCACAAATATTTCAGATTCAGTGTTCCCCCCTATGAAATAAATGTTCATGCGTCATATAACAGTGTCAAATCCTCAGTCGGGCTTCATTTACCTCTTAGATCTACCTGCTGATCTCCAATAATCCCTACATGGCTGAAAATCCAATAAAAGGATACATCATTTCTAGGAGAATTGAGCTATGACAGCTGCTCGTGGATTTCAGAGATAAGGGAATTTCGCTTCATCTACCTACACTTTGCAGAGCGCTAAGAACGTCCAAAAAATATAATTATTTTATTAGAGTTGTTGCAATGTACTGTAAAACTTTGATAATTGCAGTAGCTTCTAAAGTAAATGTACTACACATTAAAGGTCACTTGAACATATGCAGTTCATCTCCAATAAGAAAAGAAACACCCACAGGAATCTGAGGTCTTGGACCCATCACCGAAGATTCAGCAACAATCTTCTACAAAAGACAGAAACATTTTCTGGAAGAAGGTGATGTTTATATGCGACTTAATGTAAGAGGACAATGAGGTTTTTACACGTGGGCGTGCAAATCGCCACGAGGGAGATTTATAGGGTAGCCATGAATATTGAAGAGACTATTAAAAATACGAGTACCTTTTTTCTCAATCTCTCCAAACTATAGTCACTGTTAAAGTAAACTGTGTGATATTTTTTTATTTACCACATTTTACTTTGGCCCTCTTTCTTGAATAACACAAATAAAAACAAATTATTTAAAAAAATACATAAAATTTTTTCCGAAAGAAGAACGGGCGGAGTTCACAATTAAATACGTTATTCCACTCAAACCCAATCCATCACCATGATGTTAAGGCAGCAAGGATTCTCCTCGACTTCTGGAATGTTCGATTTCTTTCTTTTGTTCAATTATCTTATCACCTTTTTCGGAGAGAATTTTGGCTATTTATGTTTATTAAAAAACGTGCTTGTATTTTTAATCTATATATATTATTGTTTATGTATCGTAAAGTAGAAGCTTCCACAATTACCTATTTAAAATTAGTTTATTCTAGAATATTCCGCAACACATTTCCTAAGGCTTTCGTACGTTGATGTCTAAGAACATATAACTCAGAGTATTGAGGTGCGAAGGCACAACCATGTGTATGATGATTTCGTTTGGCATGCAGTTTCGAGGCATAATGAAGTAAAAGCGTAAAAACACTATTATTAACAGTGTTGATAGTCCGGAGGTACAATTCTCTAACTGAACTGTAAATAATAGAGTAATAGTCAACTTTGGATCGCATAAGAGCGCGATATAATCTAAATATTGCTACGCGACCCGTACCCCATGTACCACCCGATAAAACTTTGAGGGTATTTATTGACCGCATAATTTTCCTCTCAAGTAGAACAAGTGGCTTTTCCGAGGTACGACTCATACTAGAGAGCTGGCGATGGAAAGCCCGTGAGCATCAATAATCTCTCTATAGCGATGGAAGTAGACATATTTTGTTACCAGATATTCGAAATTTATTACTAAGCGTCAATTTGAGTATTTTGTTAATGGCGAGTATTAGTTGGCTTTCAGTTAAAGGTAGATATTTTATTTTCCTGTGGGGGGCGCCTTTTTTTACAGATCCGGATGCACAGTAGCCTAGGTGGCTTATTGTACTTCCCCATATTGCCTTACTTACGCAACTATTCTAAACTCGATGCCCTGCACTAACTTGTGCAGGTTCCTCAGGAGTAGCGCATGGAAATCATTTGGTGCCATCTGTCAGTTACCAAATACGAGCTGCCTTGTGTTTTCCCGCGCATTACAACTGCACAGAATATCACATAACCGAAAGCTGGTGTCGCTGTTGTGTAAACCAATTTTACTTAGGTGTTCTTTAACAGTCATGTGGCCTTTTAGCAGTCCTATAGATGTCTTCAACTGTGCCCTACTTAGTGCCAGTAGTCCTGTAACTTGGTTAGAATTGGGCCCTCTTATGATGGCCTTACTGTGGTTAAGGCCTACTCTGCTTTCACAGTATCCCTTGTGTTTGTTGCGAGTTTCTGACTTCAAACAGAGACATAGGTAGAGATTTTGACAAGCAGAAAATAATTAAGTCGCCTACGTACAGAAGATCCCAACAAGATCTTTAATCACATTAACAATCCCGTTTATTCCATCGTTAAATAATGTCACACTGAGAATAGAGCCTCTAAGGACACCATTCTCTTGTATATACACATCTGATAATGTTGAGCCTACTCTTACCTTGAAGTAATGCGCCGATAAAAAGTTTTTCAAGAAAAACCTAGATGTCTACAAATGTCCTAATTAAGTAAGTTTCATAGAATGTCGTATCGCTATATAGGTATATAGCCTATAGGTGGATAGGTTATTCGGATCTTGGCCAATTTTAATAATTGGGACGATAATTGACGTTTTCCAGGACTCGGGGAGTAAATTTGTTGACCAAATTTGGTTGCCTAAAACGCTTAAAACAACACTTAACTGGGGTAGCTTTAGTCGTTTTATGAATTGATAGTGAATCATATCTGCACCTGGAAAGGTATCGTATAGAGATCTAAGGCAGATTGAAGCTCCCACTTTACAAATTCAGCGTTATAAAAGTTTGAATTTTTTTACTAAAAAAAAGGTGTATACTAACTTATTTGACATTACCTGTGGACCTGTGACTATAGAGAACTTTCTATGCTTAGTCCCGATAGGCATCCATAACTGCTGTTTCCAGTAATGCGAACTTTTTCGAATACCTTTTGTGAAACTCTTGGATGAGACAAATTGTATACCGAAATGTTATTTTGACTAGGCAATTATACGCTTTGCAATGAATCGTTTTTGTTTAATATTTGTAAGATTTTCTTTACTTGCCTAAAATTGTGAAGTGCATTCTTCCTCTCTGTAATGGCATTGCGACACGCATCATTCTACTATGATATGGAGATCCGGTGCAGGACAGTATCATTAGCTGCTTCAGCTAAGCAATTTGTTAAGCTCTTGACTACAGCATTAACATTCGACGTATCGTTACTGTCTAATTGGAGGTTTTCATGGAAGGCTTTCCAATTAGCCTCTGATATTTTCCACTTTCAGGGATGGTTGTGGGTATATAGGCGGCTGTGGATTTTACAGACAATGCGAAAGTGGTCACCACCACAAAGGTTCGACATCACATCATTTCCCATGCTATAGTCAATACATTTTGAGCAGTAAAAGTAAGGTCAATACACGATATAGTTCCAATTGTCAAAGGGAGATAGGTTTCCCTTCCTGCTTTTGCAATGTCTTGCTCTCAATTATATTTTCGATAAAATCACTTCTTGGGTCCATATAAGTATAACTTCACATGTGAATGTAGGCATTAACATCGCCCATCATTGTGAAGGATCGGGGCAAAATGTCAAAAAGATATTAAAGGTCGGCCAGAGCAAATATATATCTATGAGGTAGATATAACGAACGCATAGTCGTTGGTTATGATAGGTGCACTCTGACAGTAACGGCTTGTAAAGGAGTATCCAAATCGATTGATTGCAAAATACTCGATTCGATAATAGAATTGCCACGCCACTCGCACGTTCGTTATCGTAAAAACCTTTTCTGAAAAAGGTAAACCTTGTAAAGATGGCGTAGAATTCATGTGAAAGTTTGCCTTCTGTAGGAACAATGCTATTGGCTGACCAGTATTGCATAACATTCTGATTTGTATTAATCGCGTATTGAAACCGTCATAGTTTCATTGTATTATTTTTCCCGTTTTGAAAAAGGGTTTCAGTTTGAGCTTAAAGCGATCTGGAACAGCAAGCAAATTGGCCTGTTTTATAACCATAAAGTTATCTGCAATCAAATCTTCAGAGAGACTGATTGACTTTTTTATGGATTCAGTTGAATCCATAAAAAAGTCAATCAGTCAGAAGCAGTTGCTTCTGTCTTTAACATCAAAACTTCTTTAATTTTACCGTTGCTCCAGTGTTTGATTTTGAAGAGATTTATAGCTAGCTCACTATTATTTTTTCCTAGTTTCCGCACTTTTTAGTGATTTTGGGACATTGTAAGCTTTGTCCATATCGCATTGAAGACCTGTGGTCTATACCGCTGTGACTTTCGCAAATGATTTTCCATCAGATAACGTTCAATATAATATTTTGGTTTCGGTTTAAATTAAAAGGCATTGAATGCTAACATGGAGTAGCTGCGAGCTGATTAAATACCACCTCTCTTGGAAGTTAAGACGTCTTACCTCTACTACATTCTTAGATTTTAGTGCAATACTATAAATGACTTCGTTAGAGATATTTAAAGTTTTGGGTGGTTCTATCGCAATGTCAAAACTGCCCCTTTAGCTTCATTTCATAAAAATATTTTTTCATTTTTTACTAACAATGGTAACCATTACAGTACCATCACGTAACCTTTTAATATTTTCAACATGACCAACATCATGTAAAATTTTACTGATAACTATTGGTGAGATTTTCTCAAAACTAGCATTTCTCATTTTTATGGTTAAAAACTTCTTATAATTTAAATTAAGGGGAAGTTCTAAACCCACAGCCTTTGTTGTTTCGGATTGCCCATAAGATAATTTGTGTATTTAATCTTGGGTTTTCCACCCTCCTTGGAATCTCAAATGGAACCGCTGAACACAAACTGTCCAGAGAGCCAGGGTTACATAGAAAATATAGCCGCGAAAATCAAAGGTGTACGTAGATTAATCGTTGACGCCGGCGTTTTTGTACCCTACAATTTTTCATTAAAAATGACAAAATTTGGCTCGCACGCCTATGGTTTTTATGGTTGCTATGGAAGCAACTGAAGTCCTAGATGCGCGATAATAGTTATTTATGTACCTAGTCAATAAAGTGATACTTTATTGAACGAGTCTGAGATTATGAGCCGAGTGAGCGAAGCGAACGAGGCGAGTAACAGACGAGTTCAATAAAGACACTTTACTGACGTGGTGCATACAAACTTTTATCGCCAACCGTAAACATTTATAATTTCAAAATATTAACATATCAAACTTGTCGCATTTTCATGTGACAAAATAAACAAAACGTAAACATACATATCAAATTTGTTTTGAAAAGTTTGCATAAATTACCTTCATCAACAAGTAGATTTCATCCGGTGCACTTGGTAAAAATCTTCTTTTTTGTGTTCTTCCACTATTTTTTAATAAATAATTCTCGATTAAATTTTCACTGCTGGAGCTGAGTCAGCGAGACGCACGATTTCTGTCAATGTCATATAGTCATGGCTATGTCGATAAACATTTGCGGCAGGTAAAATACTTTATTGTACAGTTTAGCGGCAGGTAAAGTACTTTACCTGCCGCAAATTTTACAGTTAATTAAAGTGTTTGTTTACTTCCGGAAATCACTATGGTAATGCATGGTTTTACTGACGGTTGGCGATAAAATTATTTATTGTCACCATGGAAGTAATCAGTGGCGTATCAAAAGCGTAAAAACTCGTGTACCACCGGTGGTACCCGCCGGCGTTAACGTGTTAAACGCACCCTAGGACCCCACACTACTCATCCTATCAGCAATCCCAAAGACTTGGTGGCCAGCCAATTGATGCATGCTAGAAAATCACAACCCTAGGCAAAGGCATAAGGAACCTATAAAGGAGAAATAGGCTGCTATTCAAAAACAGATTACTCATTCAGAACAGAGGTACTTGTACTACCTATAAAGGCCGGTACTCATTGGTCGCTTTTACGACTTGCTGATTAAACAGTGGATGTATTGTATTCTATCCCCCATCCACAGGTGCTGTAATTATTTGTATTGTCCCTTTTAGAAACATGGTTTAAAATCAATATTAATATAACATTTGTTTTGGATGTTCAAAATGTTTGCACTAATTTCACCAAAGAATGTTAATGACCAAAATTGCTTTAATTATTTAAGAGAGGCAGTATATAAAGTTTTTCTAATATCATTATTCTACGTAGAGAACTATTGCGGCCGTTACTTGGTGGCAATCCATACATATTTATTAGTTATTAGTAAATATTGGCAAAGATATATATATATATATATATATATATATATATATATATATATATATATATATATACGATATTCTAGTAGGCTTCACCTATGCGAAATCACCCTTTAGAATTCTTTAAACAATAATATAAAATTAAGTTAAAAATATTAATTCAAGTTATGTATAGTATACACATAATTTTGACATCTTCAACACACCTATTCACGAAGGCACCACCATCCACATGAAATCCTCTCACCCTTTATGACACAAATTTGCAGTTTACAACCTAATGATGCTGCGATTCTTCGCCTATCTTCAAAAAACTTAAGTATGTAATTGGATTAAGTAATTATAATTGCAAACAATAATGGATTTAATACCGAAATATAATTATCCTTTTAAAAATGAACCAAGAAAATCAATCTGCGGTTAGTTCTTAAATCTGGTTTGATGTTTAAAATCGATGGTTCTTTTTTTCAATAATCTGTTTGATCGCAGAAAAGGTGAAAAATATTCGTAAATTATTCGTCTTCATAACAATGTTTAAAAACAGGTACCTTTTTGTTATTTTTTAATTCCATTATTAAATAATGATGCTTTAATGAAATTGTAATTTACTTTCTGTTATAGAATGCGATAGCTTTTAGCCGAATTAGTGTTTTTTGCAATCGGCGTATACTAATTAGTAGAAACTTAAATTTTATTAGCAATATTCACTATAAAATCAAACTAACTGGAGATTCATAAACTAATAATAATATTAAATATTTAGATTTGTATCTATAAGGATAACTAATACCAACACACAGCATTTAGTTTGCATGTATTAGACCAATCCATAAATAATGATATTTCTTTAATAAAAACCATAGGATTTAATTATAAACGTAATGACAGAATTTATGATAGTTTATTAAAAAGCACAGAATTCGCCAGATTATGAAGTTTTATTGGAAATTGAAGTTTAAAAATTAATATTAATTTAGGTGAAACGTAACATTACAATATCATTTAAATCTGTATTCAAAATTAAAAAAATAATTTTCAATCCATAAAACTGGAAATTAACAAATAATTTTTAATAAATTTATTTTTAAGTTTAACATTGAAATTTTGTCAATAATGTGTGCGACTAAAGTCAATTATTTTTGTGTTAAACATGTATATGTGTGCATACATGTAAATTTTTTGATTGTCAATAAAACTTTTATCATGTCCGTTATTGACAAATGTATTAAAAAAATTAATTGATACTTTAATTAGAACCTACGCCTATTGCAATATTACACGTGGGGAATTAATTGAGCTATTACAAACATCAATACAATTCAATCAACATAGACTATTGCTTTAATAATTGCGTTACCAAAACATTGACATTTTTCCCGCACATTTATTTTTAATATCATATTGTATATAATTGAAAGTTGCGTTGTGGATTTTCATTGAAAAATTAAATAAAATCCCTATAAAACTAGGTGTTTTAAAGGTCTTTAAACTGTTTTCTTATTATTAACGCGAATATAAAATTAATATAAAAATGTTTCACCACAAGTTAAGTGAGAATTTACTTCATCGTATAAAATTCTACATTTATCGATTGAAAGTAATTTTGATACTATGTATTATTTGAATAAATTCGTTAAGCTTTATATATTAGCAACTAAATTACTTATAGATGTCTACAATAAAGTTATTTACATTATATCGTGGTACTTATAAATTTATATTATAACAAAATATATATTTGTAATAGAGTTTTACAACATATGAAGTAATAATATAGGCCCGTAAAAATTCTGGTTACTTTTTTAGGAAAAAAATCACCCCTCGCCGCGTTCTTACGGCGTTGTGGGCGTAGAAAAACGCAACCCTATCGTAATTTGTAAGAACGAATAAGAATTGGGAATGGCACCACCCCTACCACCCCACCGTTCGGCCGCGACACCTTTCCTTATCTAACCAAGCCCACTGCGGCCGTCCGGAATGCGTCTCCCTCTCCCTCCAACGCCTTCTTTTCAATACCGAATTACGTAGACCCCCTCGAAGAAGAAGAATACCTCCGTCCCTCTTTATTTTCAATTAAAATTTACCGAATTCCACCCCTTATCTGGGACTGCGCGGAGGGACAAAATATTGGATTACTTTTAATTTATGTCCCTTTCTTATATCTAATTTACCCGGTCTAGTTTTACGATTTATAGAGGACATGGACTGAACGGGGTTTTAATTCGATTCGATCGTGAAAGAAATGCCAGGCTCTCTTGAATTAAAAGGGATGCACTTAGATAAGGGTATCATTCAATTAACGGTAGTTCAACGATTTTAATTAATGTTTACAGTGCTGTACTATTTCGCTGGCATTATATTTGTTGGATAGAGGGTTTAAACTGTCGTGAAATACAACTGGTCTAACAAAATCTTAAATTGAGAAAAACGTTTTGAAAGCAAATTATTAAGAATAATATTTAGTTTGTTCCGAAAATATAATCGATTATTAGTAAGATAATTATAATACAGGATACAAACTTTATTTTAAAAAAAAATGTATTGGATTGATGAGAAACTTTCAAGTAAAGTTTCTCATCAATCCAATACTCAATATTATTAAAATAAAAGTAATAATTAAAATTTGTTATTTTGAGCGTTCCTGCACAGTAGTTTTACATTATTGCAATGTAAATATTACATATATTCAATCAATACTATTAGCTTATAAATTGACATCTTTATCTAGACAATATTTACAGAGTATTTTTGCAAGGTTGACGATATTAAGATATTTAATAATTAACCACACAGAAAATATATAAATCATAATAATAATATCCATTTTATTTATTTGTATGTTAATTTCTATAGAGCGGTCAAAACGGATGTTCTATTTAACCGCTCCCATTGTAAACAAGACATTAAAGCAACGACGCGAGTAATACGTATACACATTTGAAACCAAGGTCTCATAAGTTCATAACAAGTTGTCTATAAAACTCTAAGAATACAACTACAACTAAATATAGAGCAGATTTATAATTAATATTAATATATGTTTAAAAAATGATATGTATTATGGAAGTATATTGAATTAGTGTTAATGTGTTTTTTTTAAGCCAACCGCGACTGTGTTAGACGGTGCAATTTATAAGTTTATAATGCGGGGCTATTAATAAAGGAAATCACCCCTCTAAGGATTCCTGCAGTTCCTTCTCGTATTAAGGGTGGAAAAACGCCCCGGAGCCGTTTTCCGGGCGCGACATTAAGAAACTTAACTGCATGATTTAGCGCCAATAAAAAGCGCCCGCTTAATATTCTCATTATGTAAATAAGCTTTCAAGATGCTTTTTATGTTTTTCTTCATTTACATAAAATAATAAGTTGATGCAAATGGCGGCGCTGAGGCGGTGGCCGTCCTCGCTTAAAACGACACTTTCTTATGATAATCTCCCCCCACCATGCTCGACACACTCGCACTTGTCTACACTATCCCTTTGATGATTGCTGCTATTTTCCCATTTTTGTTGCTTCTTTGCTAAAAGCGTACACGTAATTAGAAAATTACAGTAAAATTATACTCAGAGATGAACTAATATGCAATTTTCTTTAAATATATTTTATGGTAAATATGTAATTAAAGTATATTTTAGTTTTAAGTCTGGTTATTAGCCACAATACCTCCATTTCTGCATTCATAAAAAGTTTAGAAATAATTAGCAATGACATGCACCTTTCAACCAGAAAATAAATAATATCGTTTTTATTATTTCTTTTCAACAGTTCAAATTTTCTCCTTTTTTATGTTAAGTTAACTCTTTTAATTTAATTTAAACCTCGTATTTCGTAGAGTTCTAGGCTGTGTTGGGAACTTGTTATAGAATTCGACAGCAAAATAATTAACACCTGAGCGAGATCTCGTAAGTCTATCGTAGACCGTTAACAAATTATATTTTTGTCTTTTTTCATGATTTTGTTCCAGAATTGAGTATGTCTCAAGGAACTTCTTAGATATTTGAGGCATTCATATACCGGGTGTTGAACTGTCCTCTCAGTAATAGGAATTTAACATGTAAAATCACACTTATGCAATTTCCTGCTCCCCTAATTGTACAAAAACATAAGAGACCAAAATTATTTAGAATTAAAAATACTACACAAATTGACAATCTTTCAACTTGAAAACTTTTTTGATGAACGAAAATAAAGAATTAAAGTTAAAATTTTACGAAAATCACTTTTTCCATGATTTAGCGCAAACGTCTACAATTTGAACTGTGATTTGTGACTTCGTTATTTGTTTAATTTTTGAAGAAATAAAATGTCTAACTTAGTAAGTTAGATAGTCACAATAAGTGAAAAATAGGGCTGAAAGACCTCAGGTCTATAGCCCAGACGGACTAACACCATTTATTTATTTGTATGTAAAATGTTATTATGTATTGTAAATGTGTCCAAATGAAGATTATTGTATATATAAGTGAAAAATAACAATTTCTTATTTTATTTTATTTTGAAAATAATGTACACACATTTTTAATTAAATTCGAAGATTATTATAGGATACATACAAGGTGAGTTTACATATAGTAAATGAAATTTTTGCTAGCCCTTTTCTGAACCATCTCAGTCCCATCTCATGGCTGCTTCAATTTGAAAATTGAAAATTTAGTTTTCGCCTTGTTTAAAATAAAGTCTGTAATTTTGTTGATCACTATTTGACACTTGTCTGATACCTTTTTTTTCATTGCTTTTCAATTGCATTGCTTTTTTTCATGGCTTTTCACATTAACAACCGTTGTATCATCGCCTAATAATATACATTCACCATACTTAGTTCTTTTGACATGTCATTTGTGTACAGTATCGGGCCTAGAACAAACCATTGTGGAACTTCTATATACAATAAAAAGATATGACATTTTTCCATTAAAGAAAACCCGCTGTTTTCTATTTAAAAGATAGGTGTTAATTAACTAGAGATGACGAACAGTCAAATCCCTTACTCATATCAACAGTGTTCTACCTCTTCGAATTTATAGTTTTCCATATATCTTTGGGATTGTTAGAAGCAGAGATTTAGAATTATTAATTTTATTATTTTAGCCAATTTATTTTTAAATATCTCTCATTTTTTTAAATCCCTAATAAACCACATTACATTAATTACATGATTTAGGCTGTCTTTATTGTTTTTTGGGGAAAACTACCAGTAATGCATTCTTTCATAATATCAGTTAAGAATTTCCATTTTTCATTCATCCCTGTTAACTGGCATTTAATGAAATTTCATTGTGTATTGCATATAATATAAATTTACCCCATAGGACGACATATTTAAGGGTTGTGTTGATGTACTGTATTTGTATCTTTAATCGCTACCGATATTTCATTGTGATCAGAAAAATAGGTACAAAATTTGAAGTAAAAAAAAAGTATTTTACTTCAAATTTTGTACGTATTTTTCTGATCGCAATGAAATATCGGTAGCGATAAAAGATAGAAATACAGTATTTCGTGTTTCGTTAGCAAATGACCAGAAAAAAATACAATTCTTAAATTGTAATTTTTTCTGGTCATTTGCTAACGAAAACAGAAAAACTTCTGGTTAGCCCTCATCAATGTATTATCTCGATAAATAAAGTGATAATTCAGAAGGCAACGTTCAATTATTTTCAGATATTTTTGGTGGTGTCTATGTAAACAACAGTACCGTTACCTCTCTTAGCGAAAATAACCACAATTAAATGTAGATTCTTCTTTTAAGGTGTCAATTGATGAAACTTCAGTCTTTGAAACAATAATGAATTTGAAAACTTCGTCTCCCTGTGGTCCTGACGGAAACTTGTACGATAACAATACCACTTTACAATTTATTTCAGAGATCAATTACTATATAGATATTTTCAAAGGGATAATAAAATAAACAATAGTTTACTTACGTCAATTTTTAAAGCGGGTAACAGGCGGCATGTTAGTAATTACCGCGGTATTTGCATTCAATCGGTCACTCCGAGAATGTTTGACCAGATGGTCACTAAACAGCTGTATTGGATTACATCTAATATTATTACAGAATCTCAACAGGTTAACTCTAAGAAGTCAACACTATCGAATTTATTGGTGTATCACTTCCATCTGACGGATACCCTAGCGAAATGGCAACAAGTCGATGTAGTTTATACCGACTTCTATAAGGCGTTCGACAGAGTCTCTCTTAAGGTTCTCCCACATATGTAAATTAAAATTAATAGGTGTTAATGATTGCGTTGTGGGCTAGTTAGTAAGCTCTCTCTCCGACAGAAGAGAACAGGTTGTCAGGATTGATATGGCTTTATTTTCGCTTATTAAAGTCTTATCCGATGTACCGCAGGGTTCACATATAGGGTGTTTATTATTCAATTTATTTATTAAAGATATTCAATTTGTACTCGGTTGCAATTTTCTGCTTTATGCAGACGATTTAAAAGTTTACAAAAGGTTACAGTTCGTTCGAAAGGGGATGCAGTTAACTTTCAATTAAATTTGAACAACATCTCTAGATGGTGCTCTGAAAATCATTTAACTCTGAATGTCAAAAAGTGCAAGACCATCTCATTCTATAAGTAACAAAATACACTTATCTAATTATTATATTGATAACAACAAGCTTAAACTTATTACTGAAATAAATGATCTGGGTGTAATATTCAGTAGTAAACTGTCATTTATTGTACACATACGATATATTGTTAATCAAGCTCTAGAAATGTTAGGGTTTATAGCCAGAATAGGGTCTTAATTTTCTATCTCCACATTAAAATATTTGTATTTTTCTTTGGTTTGTTCATTATTAGAATATGCATCATCCGTTTCGTGCCCATCTCAATATTACCTCAAATCACTAATATAAAAAGTGCAACAGAAATTTTTACGCACAATAGCCTACAAATTAAGCATTTCTTCTTCTTCAGTTAATTATAACAAATTAATTAATTAATCTTTATTAAACATGCAAACATTAGAATATAGCCGCACATTTAAAGATGTATGTGTAATATACAGAAGTTTAAATAATTACATAAATTGTGCTTAGCTGTTAATTCTATTTAAATTTTGGCATTAACCTGAAGGAAGTCCTTTACATAGGACCAACTATAGTTATTTTAATGGTGTATCAAGAATGATGTGATTGGCTAATCAACTACAACTGAACCATTATTTTGATTTATTTACTTTTAATTTTATTAATTTCAAAAGACGATTACGTAGAATTAATATAGATGTGTAAATAATTCATATTAATTTTGTAGTTCTAGGAGACATTTGTTTTGTTGTTGTTATATCTGATTTAATACGTCACTTAATAAGTTCCCGGTCAGACATATATATGGAAACATTATTGACAGACCCATATTATTTTCGGGTAGTACTAATCTTCAAACAGTGCGTGTCAAAATTTCATGGGATTCTGAATGGTAGTTTAGAAGTTACAGTCATTTTAGTTACCACGGTTTAGTAATTTTTAAGTCAATGGATAGAAAGGAATTTTGTGTGTTGATTAAACACTGTTTCTTTGATGGGGAAAAATACTGTTAGAGCTAAACAGTGACTTGATAAGCATTTTGAGGACTCTGCGCCAGATAAATCAACTATTATTAACTGGTATGCTGAATTTAAACCTGGTTGTACATGCACTGATGATGCTGAACGCTCTAGTCGCCCAAAATCGGCAGTTGTTCCAGAAAATATAAAAAATGTCCACAAAAGGTTTTAAAAGACCGTAATATGAAGTTCTGCAAAATAGCTGACACCTTGTAGATATCAGAAGGTAGTAATTTTGCTATTTTAGATGAAAATTTAGGCATGGGCAGGTTACTTTCAAACTGGGTGCCGCGTTTTGAAGCTTTTCAAGCAAAATAAAAAGGACTTCTTGCATTGGGATGTATCAACAGATAAAGTATAGATTCACTACTATTCGCCTGAATCAAAAGTACGGTGGTACTCTTTAGATTTGGCCCCCAGCGATTACTGGCTTTTTGCAGACATGAAAATGATTCACTAGGGAAAGAAATTTGGCTCGAATGAAGGAGCGATTGCCGAAACTGAGGCTTATTTTGAGAGCAAAGATAAATCGTTTCACATAAAAGGCATCGAAAAGTTAAAAGAGGGTTGGAATGAATGTATCACTCTTGAAGGAGAGTATGTTGATGAATAAAGTGGAATTTCCAAAAATAATTGTTTTTCTTAGTTAGACCGGACACTTATTGAGTGATGTGTTATATTTATTATTACTGTCTAAGATGACCTTCCGTTAATAAAGTTTAAATAAATAAATAGGTTTATACACGATAATTCATAAACCTTTTCCATACTCAACAAATTTGTAACATTATTAAAAGATTTGACATGTGTTCCACTGTCAGAAATTAGAATATAATCCTCTCGTGATAGCTGTTCTTACGAGCATAATACGCTTTAGCACACATTGAGTTAACACATAGTGATTCACACTCTAAAATGTGCTAAAATAGAGAGTGATTTAACCACCGTTAGTGCTTCTAGTTGATGAATTTTATCCTTAAGCAATTGTATATTCACAAATATTATAATTCTTGTGTTCGATACATTTCTCATTTACTCATGATTTTCTACACAGTCTGTAATAATCCGTTTTTATCACATTTCAGGTCTTCTTTCATAAAAACTTATGATGCAGATACCACATCATTAAGGTGTACCTTTGGTACTGATATAGCTCCCATAACTGCAGAAAATAATATCAGGTCTCATAAAATTTATATTGAAAAAAACAGCATTGAACCAATTATAGTTATATTAAAGTTGAATGCAATTAATATACTGATTGGAAGCGTTTATATTCCACCTGATTCTTCCACCGATATTTATAATAAACACTTTAAAGTTATTGAAAAACTTTGTCTAATGCCTAGCGAATGCAAATTTATTATATATGGTGACTTTAATTTGCCTGATTTAAAATTAAAGCTTGTTGACAATGTTTACATTCCCGAAGGTCGTCTAAATGAGAGTAGTGAACAATCAATTAATGATTACAATCTTATGAATTTACATCAAATTAATACTATACCTAATTCGAACAGTACATTTTTAGATCTCGCATTTACGAATTTCGTAGAGTTTGATGCCTGCTTATCAAAGCAACCTCTCAATCCATCACAGTCCAACCTACATTAATTTGCAGATTTCTGACATATTGCCTACTTTAAACAAACTGCAAGTTATTCATAGTCAGGAATAACTTAATGCCAATTATGAAGCTATTATTCTTATTAATTTTCTGGCATCAATTCAGTGGGATAACATATTTCTTGACAAGAACATTAATGAAAAGGTTGTCGTATTCTATACTGTTGTTAATGAAGCTAGTCATTTATATGTTCCTATGAAAACAATTTATAGTAGTGAGTATCCTGTTTGGTTCAACAGAGACTTAATTCGATTAACTAAAGCGAAAAAATTAGCACATATGAATTGTAAGAAATCATTTTTAGTGTCAGATTAATTTTTAATTGTAAAAATTAAGTTCTGAGCTTTACAACCTATACATGACAAAAATCGAAAACGACATATGGCTAAAACCACGTAGTTTTTGGAAACATATTTCTAAACTGAAAAATACAATAGAATTTCAATCAAAATGTTATTGGAAAATAAGATCCTTGATTCTGATGGAAAGATCTCAGCATGATTTGAGCATATTTTTCAAACTTATAAACCTACAAATACAAGGCGTGCGATTTTGTTTTTAAAAGACAAGTAAATAATTCTAAATTTTCTGAAGAGTTAGAATCTTTATACAATAGTGCAACCTGTGGTAATGATGGCGTTTCAGCGCAATATTTCTTTCTAAATATGTGTGGACATTGACGAAACCCTTACACATGTGTTTTTATTGCTCTATGGAAAAAGAAAAGTTTCCCCATATTTGGAATAGAAGTTTTCTAATACCTATTCATAAATCTGTCAGAAGAGACATTATTCCGAACTACAGAGTAGTCGCAATTTATGGATATTTTCTATTAATTTTAGATTACTGGTCACACCTCCAACAAAAAAGACACGTGCGATTTCTTCAATTTGTAATATTAACCCAATTATTGCTTAGTCGGCAGGTGAATTCCTGCGTGAGGGGGCCATTCGTTTTGATTAAAATTTAATCATGGGCGGCGCGAGACGCGGCCGCCGCCGACGTCCGAAACGAGAATTAATTTTTAGTTTAATTTGCGCGAGTTTCATTATTATGCGAAAGTTCCCCCTTCTCTCTGCGCCGACAGGACTCCAGAAAAAGAATCGCCGAGGATAAAAGTGGGTGGTTTTGGAATAGCGGGGCCGCGGCGAAGGCATCGATTAGTGTTCGCGGAGTCCGCGCGCGTCTCCACGCAATCTCCGAAGGACGTTCCTCTCGCTCCTTTTTTTCACCTTCACTTCCACGAAATTCATCATTGTATTTGTGGGTATATTTATCCGATGTCTTCGGCACGTGTACTATACACAAGACTTATCCGAATGGAATCAATAGCTTTTTTAGAAGGCTTTGCTTCTATAAATAGTAGTTGTAATAGTAACAGTTTATTTACTTTTGCAAAATATACATTTAAAAATATGTATATACCAAATGAAAAACTTGAAAAAGAAATTCAATATGCCAAATTACTACTTTTTTAAAATAATTTTCTCATATCTCTTGGTGAAATCCAGTGTTTATCAATTCTCTACCTATTATCCTAACCACAACGATCTAAAATTTATGATTCTAAAACTTAGAACTTGATTCTAAATTACATAAAACATTGAATAGTGCGTGTTCTAATATACTATAAGTGTTTATATTTTAAAGTCCACTATAAGATGATTCTATAATGTAATACAGGTATAAAAGCAACTTTTAATTTTATTATTGGTGTGATAGCTTTAATGCTTGTTCGTATCCTGTATTGTATCAGCTAAATGAAACGTATTTTCTGCGTGCGAAATTCGCATTTTAAAACGGCACAACACAGTTAACTGTTTAATTCAATAATAATTGAAATATAATTTTTATAAATACTTTTAAAGCGTTTAAGAAAGAAATAGATGAACCATTTTTAAAATTTGTTGGTAAAAAAGGTGATTCCACATACAGCGCCATCTAGCTCATTCTATCAGTACTACGATGACATCAGAGTGTCTACAGTGGCGTAACCGCTAAATTAGTACTACTTAGTGTTGTCTAAAAACAGGTCTCGTCCAAAAGGCAAAGAGCATTATTTGATCGGGGGTGAAATTAAGTGCATTGGAGATGTCAACTTCAACTAACAGAACACTAGTGCGGTTTTTAATGCTATAATAATTTTTCGCAAAATAGGACAATTCACGAATCAGCTAAAGTTCTTATATATGAAACATATAAAATTTACGCAAACGCAAAAATTCCTCTAATATCTGATTTTAATGCTGTTAAAAAATTAGAAGCATAGCCTTCAGACTGGTTAAAGCTAAAAAAGAGCAGGAATTGGCTGTCTGTAACACAGCAACATTCTGTCACAATGAGCATTTCAAAGTCACACCTCATAATGTTTTGGACCTAATACATGATGAGGATGTTAAACAGTTTTATACGGCTAATAAGAATCAAACAATGTACTTGCGCTCTCGTTCCATGGGTTCCGGTACCAGAGGTAATTTTAATATGTTTCACTTTATTTTCTCAGTTCACTTTATTTCCGCAGTTTCATTTCTTTAGTTTATTTCCATAACTGTTTGAAAAAGAAGGAAAAATATACAAAACAAACGTTATAATTAATTTTATACTTGTAGAATAAAAGGAAACTTATTAAATTTAATAACTTATGACATGTATTCTTTACAGTTGTTAAATTTTCAATAGTGAAACTAGGTGTGTGAGGTCAATCGGATTCAATCGACCGATCGACGAGCAGTTTTTCGACGTCACTGAGGAGGAAGATACGCAGATGGAATGGGAAACCTCTATAAGTTGTGAGGCGCCACCAGAAGAGCATCTCCGTGAGGACACAAATAAAAACGATTAAAAGATGCTCATATACAAAGAAGTTGCCCAAGCTTTGTACAGAACAGGGACGAGCTACCGAAATATAATATATTGTATATTTTGAGTACAGTTGTCAATTCTTTAGGCTACAGTCTTAATAAAATCACGTTGAGCATCGAGACGATTCGTAAAAACGGGCGATGTATCGTGAAGAAATTGCATCAGAGCAGAAAAAAAACATACTTAGTGGACTGTTTGCCCGTTGGTGTGACTGGTGATAGGATAGAGGAGTTGTTGTTAGTCCCAAAGCTCGTATCGGGGATTGGGATTGCACAAGCTGAAGGAGTTTTTGATGTAATCCAGAAATATAAGACAGAAGATTCCATTAAGGCTTTATCATTTGATACAACATTAAAATTTTATTATTATAGTATTGTTTTTGCTGTGTGCAAATAATTGGTTTTATATTTTTTTGTAATTTTTTAGGACAACGAAACGGTACATGCCATTTACTACAGCAGAAGCTGTACAGAGATCTTTTATATCTACCGTATCGGCATCACATTTATGAGATTGTCCGCCGAAACGTATATGAGACTTGTCTGGCGACAAAGATCTCATGACCCGATTTGGCTTTGTTTAAGCGGTTCTAGAAGTCATGGTCTAACTTAGTTTTGAACAATTTCATGATGGGTATTGCTTATGATAAAATTTAAAGTGCTGTACGGTTGTTACAAAGTGCTTCTATAACCTTTGCTTTTGATCAACTTAAGGTATATTTATAATAAATATTTGCACGGCGTGATATTTATATATATCAAGTCGTATATTAATGTTTATTTACATGAATGTATTGTTTATTAATTTAAAAATTTTGTTATAGGAATCTAACTTCAGAGATTACTACAAAAAAAATCATTAGGGTTTGGGTGCTTCTCCGAAAGAGAATTACAAGTTTCGGCTACCTGAACCAGTGAATCGGGCTAGGTGGATGGCTAATGCCATTTATTCATTAAAAATATACATGTTTAGACAGCAGTTCAAGTTGAACAAGAGAGAAGAGGAAAGCTTACGCGGTTTGAATATATTTATTGTTTTACGAAAAAGATAGGTTTTTGATTGCTTCGAATGCGTTATCTACTTCAAGCAATAATTTTAGGTTTCTGCAAAGCTTGATACTTTACAAAGAAGAAAATGACGCTGTAGCTTCTGCTATGCTCAACAAATTCGCGAATTATCTTTGGTATTTATGCGATGAAGCGATCGAATTATCGTTATTCGATAAAAATATCTCGGTAGATACGAAAGGGAAAATCGTCGACGCGTTGAAAACAATATTAGGTGTGATGTTCAGTCCAAGCGGGTTAAAATCAATTTGAATAATGCACCCGAGTTAGAGTTGTGAAAAAAACGAGAAATTCAAGACTTGGTTTCGAATCATAATGAAAAATTGTTCTCGCGTTTTGGAATCGATCAAAAATCATTGATTCTAGTTTGTGGGAATCATATTTATCACAGTAACGCGTATTTGATGACACAGCTAGAAGAGCCGTAGCGTTGATTACGAATTCAGAAGAGCAAAAGCACTATCCGAAAATTTTGATTAAAATTCATTTAAATATGTTTAATAATCAAAACCTTTTCTATATAATGTTTTCCAATGGGATAGTACGTTACGGCAACTTAGTAATGGGTTTTGGAACAGTTTTTTATCCGCCGGAAAAGATTTATTATTATTTATACTTTTGATTTGAGCGACCTCTAAACTTCAAACAAATTACCTGATATTTGGCATCAGAACTTCTCAATGATCACCATGACTAATTCAACAAGAAGAGCCGATCCGAAAAAAATAGATCTGTGGATTTTCTCCAAGCCAGAAGAGGAACTTTTACCAGAATGTAATATCCAATAATAGTGTGTCTCGTCTATTGAATCATCAATTAGGGATGATAGAAGAATTTTGTCAAATGAAACGTACATTATTTTGTGTTGGTTTAAATATCCAGAAATAGCTTCTGCAATTAAAAAATCGTTCGTGAATATTACTCAATATCAGTTGAGTGTTTGGAGTACTTCTTTCGTAGTTTTTGTATTTTCCTTGCTGCTCGTTGATTTTTTACAGGTTTCTGTCCATTTATGTTTTTTTTCCAGAATTAATGTTTTCATTTCTCTATTTAATTTCTTAAATTTTTACGATGAATTAAATTCTCACCTACCCCGTGGTGATGGTGGCGGTGGTTGAGTTAAATTTTTGTTTAAGTGAAGAAGATAAATTTAGGAAGGAGATATTTACATAACCGCGTTTGTATTTTAGGGTTATGCATTATAATGGATTGGTATAAAGTGTGTTTAAAATTTGATATAATAGTAGGATTTATGTCTTGTATGTTATGAAAAATTGTCATTATATGTTTGGCTACTTGCTCAAAATTCCTTTTATTTCTCATTATCTTGACTGTTTGTATTTACTTCTTTCCATGTATTCTGTTTTATTTGTGTTTATTTTTTATTATGCTATCTTAGAGCTTTTTTGGTCTTTTGTTGTAGTTCTTTGCTCTTACATATGTATCGTATATTCTTTTTGTGTTTCTTTGCTCTTTCATTCTACATATGTGCCTATGCCATCTCATCTGACCCCCTGTTAATTTGTCATTTATTGATTTTGTATGTATGTTTTGCATATATACTTGTAAATCTCGTTCCTTATGCTGTCTGGTATTTCACAATAATATCTATTTATTTTTTTTTCTGTGATTGTCCTTGATTCACTACTGTATATCGGTGTGGGTCTAACTATTTATGTTTTCGTAGTTTTTGGTATTTCTCTTTTGCCGAAGAAAGTAATGTACTGTTTGTTTCTGTCGACGATTATACAGGGTGTTTCTGTGAAAATTAATCACATATACTAGAGTGAAAATGATGATTCGTAAAAAAATATTATAAAAGTCTTTAAATGACCAAGATACAGGCCATCAAAATTAAGAAATTTTAACAAATTTTTCTAAATATTTTCAATATCGCTCATGGTAGAGTACTGTAATTAGGTACAGCCTAAACTAACATCAAATAAATTCTTTAGACAATTTGTCACTTCGGTCGGATTGCGGGAACCATGCTATACAGGGTATTTTTAAAATTTGTTTGCTCAGAACTTTTTTGTTTGGTCGTAAATCCACATTTATTTTTCCACATTTTAATAGAAAATTTATTTTAGAAACTTTTATCACTCCTTGAAAATTTTGATAACAGTGGCCGTTTTTGAGTTAAAAGCAAACGTGTAAGTCTCTGATTTTAATCGTAACAAACAAAAATCAAAAAATTCTTTAAAAAAATCTTAGTAAGCGATGACAATTGATAAACGAATTGAGCTGTTAACTTGCCAATGTCGTTTAAACAAAAAATAATAATTAAACAATCTATTTTTTCAAATTAAAAAAAAAATATTTAAACGGCATAGGCAAGTTGACAGCTCAATTAGTTTTTAACTTTCATCAGGTAGATGGAAATGATGGTAGCGACCGTTACTATGTGGTAGTTTTATTTTATGGCCTTCTCGTTCTCCAGACCTATCACCTATTGAACACGTCTGGGATACAATTGGCAGAAAACTTGGCTATCTTTAGCCACCTCCCTCCCTCACTTTACCTGATATTAGAATGCGAATTCAAGAAACTTGGGATGCAATCCCTCAGGCTGACATTTACAATTAGATTTCTAGTATGTCTAGGTGAGTTGCTGAGTGCTCCAGAAATCGTGGAGGAGCAACTCATTATAGAAATTGAAGAAAAAGTTACCATGAATTTTTGTTGAAATTTGAATCAATTCTTAGTGTAGATTATTTAGGTATTACCTGAAATTTTCAAAAAATTGAACGACGAATTCTTGATGTTCGTTTACTTATGGCGCGGCCAGTATAGAATAAGAGTTGCACTCGAAATTTTGATAAAATTAATTATTTTGATTGTTGAGAGTTGTATTAAATAAATTAGTTTTAAGCAAGTAATGTAGAGGATTCTACTTAAATAAGTATACGTTTAATTTACATCTATATTTCATTACTAATTAATCTGTATTTTTAAAGTGAATCGCAGGGAAAAAAATTGTTTGAGAACCTTAATGTCACATGCAAAAATAACATTTTTTGTAAGTGCTATCATATATTTACAGCATTAGATCACTATTTTTTTATAATCGCAGTGTCATTGTAGACTCTCATTGGTCTACTAATTAATGCATGTAGAGTTTGCATGATTTCGTACGTATGTATATGTGTGTCAATATGTTCTGAATATCTAGTAGTGAATATTTAAAAAATCGGTTTGTAACAACTGATGGTTTAGTTACAAACAACACATAATGTGTAATATAAAAAATGTATAAATGTTTCACAAATTATTAAAAATGGAAAAGAATAATAAATAATAAACAATTTTGTAGTTACTTTACATATGTTCTTAAGATTATCTCTGATTATTTAGTTGATTTTTCTTATTTTTTACTAAAATTCTCTGTTAAAATTGTATTGAAACTAGAAACTAGAACACTAATATCAATAAGGCAATAGTTGCATTTTACTGTTAAACTAATTGATAATTTGACGACTAGAGCACTAATAATTTTAATTGAATTAACAAATATACATTTGGGATACAAAGTGACCATTAGCAATGGATTAGCACTAAACCATTAGTGCTTTATTCGTAACTCAATCAACCAATTTAATTGATAATTGAAAGCAAAACACAAAATAGTTTTAAAAATGGTAATAATCCTTTTATAGTAGTAATAATAAATACTAAACAATTTTGACGCATGATAACATTTCTTTAATGAAGTAATTGTTTTAAATTCGCAGTTAATGGCTGCATAATTCATGAACAAATTTTATGGATTAAAACGAATCGAAAGTTAAATTGTCGGTAATCAATTAACAAATACAATTATCACCCCCTCGCAACGGCAATCACCGAAAAGCCACGAAAACCCTTTTATAATTAAAAAAATCCGTGTCTTTTCCACAGCGTTGCGGTATCCGCTTCGGGTTTTTTGCGGCCCGGTCCCCTCCAGGGATTTTTTCAACGATTTCAATTGACCACAAGCCTTTTACCCCATTCATCCCCTTTTTCCGATAGAACCGCATTGACCAGAGGGCATATGCCGCAGCAAAAAATCACATTGAATATTGAAGCTTACAAAAAAACCGTGGATAAAGGTGTAATTACGTAATTGCGGTTTGGGGTAACATTTGGTCAATATACAGAATAGTACAATATTAAATAGATGAGAGTATATTTTCGATTAAAATGTTCCTATTTAATAAAACGAATATTGCTTTTCCAATAATATAATCATTTAATAAATCTATGATTAAATTATACTATTTATCAAATATTGTAATATATAATAAAATATAAAACATGTTTAAATGTACGTATTGTGAAATTTTAATTTAAGAATTTAAAAACATATTTGCGTTGGAAATTCAAATTAAATCTTCTTATGTGAAAATTTTCTATGGTTTTAATGTAAATATTAAATAATTAAAAATTGCAGAAAACGCTAATACTAACAACAGGTCAAAAATTCTAATAAAATAAAGGTTAGTTTTCGTTAAGATATGAATAATACGATGGTTATATCAATATATATTTTTTTAAAATATTTATCTCTGTAATTTTCCCATTGTCATATTAATATTTAAACACAAGTCGAATAATTGCCTCTCACTTATGTACATGTCCGTTATTAAAGAAAATTGTGAGAACACGAACAAATGTCAACAATACTGAATAAAATAACACTACTTCTTGTAACCATTCCTCTGCGTGAATCAATTCAAACCAAAGTACGCCATCTATTTCCTTTAGTTTTCAAATTGGATGAAATGTGATGAATGGAGACGGCCCTGTCGTAATTAATAATTTTCCGCGATGGGGGCGGAGTGTAAGGGAAGTTTTTGAGTGCACAGAAGTATCTTTTCTCGAATGGTTACGGGGGGAGGGGTGGCGATGAAAAATTACTGGGATCTGGATGGAATTAATGTCTGTGGGGAATGAATTAAAATTTGTAATTGTAATAAATATCTTTCGGTCTTGGAGATGGATCTATTCTGCCTTTTATACATTGTGTTATTTTTAATTTATATTTATTACTTGCTAATTAGATATATTATTTTGAACAAATTAAGTATAAAATTATGATTTCGTCGGAATAATTACTTCCAGTGAAAATATAATGTTAGGTATCAAATTATGATATGAATTTTGAAGCTATAAAAATAAATGGTATATTTATATCTAATTGTTTTTTTAATTATATTATAAATTATATACTAAGTATAAGTTAGCAAAACCAGTTGTTGAAATTGTTTGGTAATTATTTCGTTATAACTTGATACTATATAAAATTAAGCGTTTATTAAATTTAAAAAAAAATGGTTAATTGTTGAATCGCTCAGGTTTTCAAGATAGAAGGACTTCAAACAAATTATTCTTCAAATACTTTGAAAAAATAATTCAAAATTATATATTTAAATCTACTGGTCAGGCAAAAATCTAAAAAAATATAATTTTTTAGAGCTCCAGTAAATAACCAAAATCAAAAAATATACTAATTAACAGCAGACTGAATCAAGAAAACCTGACACTCAGAAGTGACATACGAGTGTTGATCAATAAGTACCCGTGATACGAAAGCAAAAGAAAGATATTCACATTTATTTATTTTCAATTTAATTTCCTCTGTGTACAACGTTCCTTACAATTAAAGAAATACTGACACAGTATAGGGTTTATGAATGTTTTTAATTTTGTACTACAACAATGTTTCACCATACAGTGGCTTCATCAGGTAGATGAAAATATGAAGTACAAAATTAAAAACATTCAGAAACCCTATACTGTGTCAGTATTTCTTTAAGTGTTATTATGGAGTTTTAACAAGTAACAGCCGCATAAATCCAATATTAAGGAACTATTTTAACACCTCTAAAAATATAATTTCCCATAATAACTCTTGAAAATATACATCTGTCTCGATAACCTCTTCGGTTGAACTGATTTTTATTTTTTTCCGAGTCACTTTTGCTGGTTCAATTCGACTGTTGCAATTCTAGATGAATGTAATTGTGCTTTCATAATAAAACAACATTTTTTGTCTTAGCCCTGTTTCTTGCAATTTTGTATCGAATCGGTCCAACAATCACTGTAGTACTGTTCCTTGATTTATTCCATTTTCCAAAAACTCAATGAGAATTATTCCTTTAAAATATCAATATTTGCCTTTATCAGATTCACACCGAAAATTTTGTTAACTGTTGATTAGTCTCTCGCATATAATAATATAAAATACAGAAAATAGTATTAGTAGCCAAAATTTTATTTGAGAAATTTAGGTTAAGATCTGCAATTATAAATAAGGTGAATTAGTTGAATGAATATTAGATGCAGACGACGATTATTTTTTAGGCATTTTAATATAATAACTTTAATAGGAAGTTACGAGAGCTTAAAAAAACAATTAAACTTGTCTTATATTAAATCTACATTTAGATTTCTGGATAATTTTAATTAAGTTAATTTTTGCACAGAGGTTGGAAACCTTTTAAACATGTGATGATGATTTATATCAAATACACAAACAACACAAAGCGAATAATAAATATTGGGTTTCTCCACAAGGTCTTTGTTTTTCAATAATGACAAATGGGAACAACATAACAGTTTTTACATTTAGACTTTACCAATAGTAGCAGTTTTGGCAATTATTTCAATGAATTCAGTTTTGCTCGAAAATCGCATTAAAATAATAAAAATCCACTATGAAAATGGTGGATATGTAAAAGATACATTTCGTGATATTTTCGGTCAACATAATCGTCCTTCTGAGGCCACTATTAAAAATTTGGTCGAAAATTTCAGTCGACAAATCCGGGGTTATTCAACTGAAAACATTGCAATCGTGAGCTACAGTGTTGAAGATCTGAATTTATCAGTTCCTCGACGTTCTCAACAATTGGGGTTATCCACAATGACCACGTCACATTTTATTAATGATATGTATACCACTGACGTGTGGTTTCAACATGATGGCACAACAAGTGATATAGCTACCGAACCAATGAATTTATTTCAAAACCAAATTTTCCAACCACATTATTTTAGGAAATTGTGTTGTATGATTATGTGATTTAATACACTGGATTATTTTCTGTAGAGTTATGTTAAAGTCAAAGTTTATACGGAACTTATCGAATAAATTGCAGCCTTAAAACTCCAAATCAGTGATGTGATTAACGAAATTAACCAACCATTTTTCCAAAAAGTGATTAAAAATTTTGATAAAAGAATCGACATCTGTAAGAGTAGTCGTGGTTGACATTGTTCAATATTATTTTTCATATATAATTGCCAGACCTTACTTTGTCTAATACAATAAAAAAAAATAATCATTTTCTTCTAAATTCTTTCTTTTATTTTTGATATAATGTTATAAGTAAATATGGGTTAATCAAGTTATTTGGTATTGTTATTATTATTAATTACCAAATAAAAAGTAAATTGATTAATATGGATATAAGTTATTAATATAAATTTAATTAAGTAAAGTTGACTCAATAAAAAGGTTATAAATAGTGTTAAGATGAACGATAATCGTGTAATTCTATAAAGAAAAATAATCTACTATAAAATTTGCCAATGGGTAGGTAAGTTCAATCTGCTGTATCTAATTTTTACGGGAGAATAAAAATATAAATTCTAAAGATTAATTAGTAATATTTCGATATGACAGAACAAGAAGATAACTGAACTAGAATTATAATTATCTTTTTAAGATAAGTCATTTGCACTTTTGTTGGAAAGTGACAATCATTAATTTATATAATATTTTCTTAGAGGGGTTAGTTTATTACAATTGGATTGACATATCTTAAAAAAACATATTTCCATAAGAGTCTAGTATGGTCATCAACGGCAGGTAATAATAAGTATATTTGTTAAATAATCCCTTAAAAGATAATCGTCTTGTTTCTTTAAATAAAGAAATAATTCAAAAGATATATGTTATTTTTTCAAATACTATGTTGTAGTTGAAATCAATGTTAATAACAATAATTATTATTTAGATCACATTTTTGTAAAAATTTAAAGATTTTGATTAATTGAGTTAGATAAAGATGGCACTAACAATTGCAATCCTTTCTTCCCTATTTTATTTGTAACCAGATGTATATTTCGGACAAAAATTGACAATTATCACAAGTAATACCATAAGTGATGGCAATTTACTGGAATAAATTTTGTTTTTGCATGAAAGTTTGTTGCTTAGCGATTTTAACGAGAGCAACTGTCACGAAAAAATCACGAATTAAAATTTTTATGATATATCTCCTGCAGTATTTTGGTCGATAAATTCGACATTGATTAAATAACACCTCCCTTATAATCATTTGCATTTACCTTCTTTATATTATACGCCCAGTCATCATAATCGCGGCAAGAGTTTCCATTAAAGTTTTGCTAACAACTGGTAGTTTTTATCGGCGCAGATTTCTTCAAATCGTTTCCAAACACACGATTTTCGTTTAAGTTTGATTTTTTGGTGCAGAACTTGTCACCGTCGCATTTATTATGGATGATGAAGTGTTACCAAACCTTTTGATTTTATAACCTACTTGCAACTGACATACGTAGAAACAACGTTTTTCGCTTTTTTATCAAGGCTAATTCATTTCATTTGTCGGGAAATAGCTAACTTCAGGTTATTCAGGTGAATGAACAGCAACTTGGTGTTTATTCACTTATAAATTGACGTGATTGGCTAAAAAATATCACATGCCTCATTTTCATTGGATACATGCAATAGGAGTGGAATAGTCAATATAAAACCATCGATCAATTGATAGTATCAAACCATTCTAAAATGTGTCCGAAATATACACCTGGTTACAAATAAAATAGTCAAGAAAGATTTCTAATTGTTTTTTTTTACTCAAGTTATTTTAAGATCGTAATTCTTATAAGTATGTTATTTATAATATGTGCATATTTCGGTGTGATTTTTTCTTATTGTAATTGAAATTTCTATTAATATTAGTTTATAATTGCAATACATTGATTATATAAATCTACATAGCAATGCATGTGCATGGCTATAACAGAATCCAAACAATAATTAATCGGGAACGGTTACGTCTGTCTAAATCTTTGAATACCATCAATTATTATAGTCCTAAAGTATTCAGCAAGCTGCATGAATCAATAAACTGTCGTGTAACAAACTATTTAAGTCAACCACGAAATCACAGTCTTATTATAAATTATTTATTATATTGTGTTATTATATAATTATAGAATTAAAAATAAAATTGTACATATCAAATAATAACATGTAACTGATAACGTAATTGTTTATAAATCATTATTTCTTTTAAGTGATGTTTTGTAATATATTTTAAATGCATTTATTTAATTGTTACTAACTTAGCTGATAATTATAATTTAATAATACGATAAAGTCCTCGGATATATTAAAAGTGCGTTACACCCTTCTTATGTTTCATTTACTATAATTTCTCAATTTAAAAAAATATGTTTCATCAAGAAAATTCCATCATCTGTGACCTAACCTTTTAATCATTAATATGTATGTAATATATCTAATGCAAACTTAATATAACTAATATTAAACATAAAATGACTATAATTCACTTATTTTTAGAAATAACTATGTCATATGTGATATTAGTTAAAAAACAAAAAAAACTCTCGAATGAGTTTGTAGCCAACTATGGTTTCCATTAAAAAATGTAAGTTTGCGTCATATCTCGGAAAATATTGGCGATAAAAATTTTCTGAATATTTTTTATTAATCTACCTAAAATTATCTAAAACTTTGCCTTTGACAGTTTTTTTTTCTATCTATTATAATAACCGAGATATATTTATTTGAAAAAATTGATCCTTTCTACTATTTTCAAAATATCTAGTTACCCTTGACTTTTTTGAAAACTTTGAAAGTGGAATTTTATTCGTCTCGTAAATCTACACTTGTGTTCCCATTTAACCGTTTTCTATCTTTTAGAGTTTCCGAGATCCCCATAGACAACCTCGTAAAAAACTCACCCTGTATAATTGAAATTATTAACAACTCAAAATATGCATTCGTTATCGACATATTGTGCTCTTTCCTCGGCAAGTGACAACAACAGAAAATCCTTCTCATATCAAAAGTGCTCAATATAAATTCGATACAATTTAAGAATCTAATATTAATTGAATTCTACATAATATTGAGTGGATAAACTACAATTATGAAACCATTAGCAGTGGTAACTAATAATAATGTAAACATAAAATTATTGTTTGGAAAGATATGTATCTTCGTTTGGTGTGAGCCAATATTTTAAAGTTATTATTCGTCAAAAGGAAGAAAATACAGAAGATAACAAATGACAGACAAAGGAAAAAAACTGAAGATAACAACAGATAAAGGAAAAAGTTTGTATATTAAAGATAAAAAAACAGATTGAAGAAAACAGATAATAGAAGACGATAAAATATAATAATTATACATTTTTTTGTTTTAAACTATTTTTTAACTATGAATACGTTTTGAAGAAGATAGGAAATGACAAATGATAGATAACAAATGAAAAGTGACACATAATAGATGATAAATGACGCTCAACAAATCTAAAATGGCAGCTAATACATGAGAAATAATATATAATAGGTAATAAATACAGATGACAGGTAAAATTCAAGAGATGAGGACGATAGATGATTTTACAATCCATTTTTGTTTGTTTTAAATATTATTTCGCTTTCAAAATTCAGACCATAGATTGAAGACAAAATATCGAAAACAAAAGAAAAATGGTAGCTGACAAATGGCACGGGGTTAATGGAAGACAGATAAGTACGACAAATAACTGATGACATGTATTTTGCAATCCCTTTCTTTATTTTAAATTATTTATTTATTTATTTATTTATTATGCTTTAGCTTTCTTCTTAACAAAATACACATGAATATAATAAAAAATAATACAAAACGTACATAAATTTTAGATAGAAGAAGCTGGGCAGAGTTCATGCGGTCTGATGATCTTTCTTTCACTCTAACCCATATCCCTGATAGGCATTGAGAGGCCAAGAGTTCTCTGTGTTCTTTTCCCATTAATATTTGCCTTATTTTAAGCGTATTTTCCATCTTTTAGAGATTGAGATTTGACATTGTCAAAAATGACATATGTATATTATTATAATAATTATGCAATCGCGTTTTTGTTTTATTTTAGGCTCTTTTCAAACAATGGAAACGTTAGGAGATAGAAGACAGAAGAATAGATGATAGATAATAAAAACATATGACAAATAGTAGACAACAAATGAAGACGATAGATAATTTTGAAATCCATTTTTACTATTTTTTCGCTTTCAAAATTAATAGACCACAGATTGAAGTCAAGACAAAAGATAGATGATACATGAAAAATGACAGATAGTGGATGGAAAATAACAGATTGTAGAAGACAGATGAAAATGGCAGATAACAAATAAGAAATGACACGTAACAGATGACGATCCATTTATCATCCGTCATCTGCAGATAGCAGATGGATAACAACAGTTGACAGACACTTGGAACCATATTTGATTATTTAGCTTCAGAGTAGTTGATAAGTTGTGTATTTTTTGTTTTTTATACGTGTACTAATTATATTTTGACAATTGTTAAAAAAAGAGATTTCCGTAATAAATAAATAAATATAGTCTAAAACAATTCTTGGAATATAAATAATAGCCGAAAGCATCTTCATTGCATCTGTATTTATGTATATATGTATATTAGTGAAATCCACATGTGTGTATATATGTAAATATAGGTATTATGTTATATTAGTAATTAGTAATAATTAGTAATTAAGTAGTATGTAAGATAGCATAAGTACTGACACAATTTCATTTTGTAGTTTTGAACTTTTTCTTAGTTTGTTGTCAGTATATTGCAGACAGAAGGTAGATGAAAAATATGCCAGATAAATGACAACAGATAGAAGACGATTGTTGACAAATAAAATATAATAAAATAATGTTTAACTATAAAAACATTTGGTAGAGAGAAGTCAGAAAACAATAGATGACAAACAACAGATAACAAATGAAAAATGGCACATGATAGATGACAGAAATGATAACAAATCCATAGCTAATATATAAGAAATACCAGATGATAGATAATAAAAAAACACGACAGATAAAGGACAACAGTTGTCAGAAGAAAGATTAAGATGTCAGATGATTTTGCAATACTTGTTTTGAACATTTTTCACTTTCAAACTTTTCAGATCATAGATGTGAAAGTAACAGTGACAGATGGTAGATGGTATATAACATATATACAGAAGACAGATTAGAAAAGAAATGTGATTTTGTATTTTTTTTTTATTTTTTCGATTTGAACTTTTGTTAAAAATTTTGAAGAACAAGTGGAAATGAGCAAAAGGAAAACAGTGGATACAACAGCAGATGAAAAATGACACGTGATAAATGACAGACAACGGATGGCTAATGACAGATTACAGATGAAAGACAGCAGATAGCAGAAGACAATGAAATATAATATATGGAATCGCGTTTTTTTTGTTTTAAACTCCTCTTTAATTATGAAAATGTGTAGAAAATAGAATACAGAAACATAAGATGGCAAATAAATGACGCATGATAAATGATAAAAAATAAAAAATCACGCATGACAGATAACAGACGATAGATAATAAAAACAGATGACCATAGGCTGAAGACAAGACAGAAGGTAGTTAGAAAAATACACCGGATAGCAGAAAACGATTGATGACAGATGATATGTAATAATTATGCATTTTTTGTTTTAAACTCTTCTTTAACTATGATAAAGTTTAATAGAAAATAGAAGACAGAGAACAGAAGATGAGAGTTTACAAATGAAAAGTGACACATGATGACAAATGTTAACAAATCACAAACGGCAGATGAGAAATAACAGATGGTGGATAATAAAAACAGATCACAGATATCACAGATAAAATACAACAGATGATCTCGATCGGCCATGAATTCAGAGTAACTATAGTAGTATTTATTTACCAGACATCTTTTAAGCTTTGTCTTAAACACTTCTTTACTAATACATTCTTCTAAGGCTTTCGGTAATTTATTGTAAATTTGTTCACAAGAATATTTAGCTGAATTTTCGTATAATGAGGTTTTATGTGATGTTGTATATATATTATTTGTATGCCTCGTATCATATTTGTGAAGATCTTCATTATTCGTAAAGCTAGCCTTATTATCACAAATATGTATGGCACATTTGTAAACGTAAATAGATGCTACAGTAAGAACGTTGTTTGTTCTATAAGTATCGCGGCACGAATCTCTATTTTTGAGGTTAAAAATGACCCTAATTAACCGTTTCTGTAAAATAAATATCCTATTTAAATTTGCTCTTCCCCATACTATAATATTATAGCTAAAGTAGGGATATACTTATGCATTGTATATACTCCTAGAAAAGTACAAAACTACTCTGCAAGCCAGATCGTTGGTATCATCCATGGGGCAAAAGAAATCCTACACCGCGACATCCGTGATAGGAACATCCAAATCCTTACAGACAGTAAGGCAGCAATACTAGCAGTGAGTGGTCACAAGATCACCTCAAGACTAGTGAAAGAATGTCACAAAACCCGAAAATAAGCAGCATAATCAAACAGTATTGAGCTGCGCTGGGTCAAGGGACTCAATAACGAAGAAGGCAACAAGGCAGACGAGTTGGCGCGGGCTGGATCGGCTCTCAGTGATACCACGGATGGGCCACCGATTGCGCCAACACCGAAATTCCTCACTGACATCCTCAAACAGAACACTCTTAAGACGCTAAAACAACGTTGGGACAACACCTCAGGCTACAGACAGGCCAAGGGAGCAATACGCTCACCCAATCTGGAAACAGTTGAATACTATCTGCGACTGTCCTGGGGGAATCTGCGTCTTTTCTTAGGTATCCTTACGGGTCACTGTCAGCTAAGGAAACATTTTTTTACTATGGGTCTGGTGTAAACCCCCATATGTAGAGCATGTGACGAAGAGGACGAGACAGTGGAATATGTGTTAACCACCTGTCCAGCTCTCGCCCACCTTAGAGAGTTCATGCTAGGGAAGCTCTGGCCAACATTAGGGATACCCCTCCAAGCGTTGTGCTGTCTTTTGCTCGTCAACTTTTGTGAGGCCTAGGTGCTCTGGTCAATGATTTGATCACCCTTGGCAAGCTCGACCCAGATCCAGATACTCATTAGAGATTCAAAGGAAAAATTGTTACGTTAAGTTTCAATACAGCAAAAACACGCACTATTTAGTTTTCCTGATACATGAGTTTTCCTGATACAACGTTTGTGAATTCCATGACAGATTATCATCTAAATTACTTGCTAGAAATTTTATACTGACTGATGTATTGTTCATTAGATGACTTTTCTATTGTATTTCTATTATATTATAGAATTGATTTTTTACTGTTTTCTCGCAATTTAGTATCAAATTATTTTTAAAACACCAGTTACTCATTTCGTCATTTATTATTTGAATCTTTTGTTCAAATTCACTGTGAGAGGGTGCTGATAGTATAATTGTTGTATCGTCTGCAAAATTGACAATGTAGCTGTCGCTTATAAACTGCTCAAGATCGTTGATGTAAAGAATGAACAGAAGCGGTCCCAGCGTAGATCTTTGCACTATGCATAGTCTATAGATTTCCAAAATTGCGTTATAGACGTAACTATAATAATTGGTCCGAGAGGAATGATACGATTAACTCTAGTACATTACAGTGAATCTAGGTTATCACGCACAAATTTTGCGTCTATTGTGTCAAATGCACTAGAAAAGTCATACAGAAGGCCAGTTACACGCATTCCATTATCTAAGTGTTTTGTAATTTCTTTTAATATGTCGAACGTTACGGTTTACGTTGATCTTTTTTTCCCAAAAGTCGTGCTGGTGTTGTGTCATTGTGTTTAACATCTTGAGATATTTACACAATCTTATCACAACAAATTTTTCGATAATTTTAGAGAAACAATACCGGATGGATATGGGATGACAATTTTCTGTTCCCATTTTGCATCCCTTCTTGAAGATTGGGACAATCTTTGAAAGCTTAAGTTTGCTCGGAAACCAGTGCCGAATACTAGGTTAATAAATTATTTTCATGTTTCATACTCATAATAACTGTTGTTATTATTTGTGTTGTTGGTTCTAAAACCATGATATGACGTTCGAATTTTGATGTACATCCCTCCTATATATGTATTATTTTTAAAGTGGTTAATTATGTTTAATTCTGTTATAGTTGAAGAATTACTAGCACATCTGTCTGCTCTTTCTTTATGATTTAGTTTGGGAACCCCCTAATCATCCATGATTTTAATAGATTCTAATCTTTTAGTTTTACTTAATTCTTCATTGACTAAATTCCAAATTTTCTGTTAGATATTATGAGCCCTTAAAATAGTTCGGTCATAAAAGTATTTTTTAGTGTATTGAATAATTTTTTTATGAACACGCTTTTCCCCGTTATATTCATATTTCGCTTTAACTGATCCCATTTGATTCATTATGTTAAATGAAGTTTTTAGTTGTTAACAGGTTTATCTAACTTTATGATTTATGCAGTTATCTGCTTTTGTTTTGCTTCTTCAGAGTATTTTAGGGCATGATATATTGTAGAGATGTAGAAATTCTTCACGAAACTTATAATATGTCATTATATCAAGTCGTTTGTTTGAATACTTTTCCAATTGACGTCGGGTTGCTAATTTATGAATGGTATATTGATTTATCCGCCTTATGAGTTTGTTTTGTCTGAAGTATTCAATATGTTTTTCATTTGCTATAGAACAAAGGTCTTCAACCCGCGGCCCGCCAGCTAATTTCTTGCGGCGTTCAAAGGCTAAAGAATATATTCGCACCGCACGACACTCTGAGGACTGTTTATTGGTGTGGTGGTAAAGTGACATGAAGCATTTTGGCCCTTCGGATAATGTGAAATCGATTTTTGGCCCTTGTACTAGAAAAAGGTTGAAGACGTATGCTATAGAACGTTCTACTTCATCCTTTTTACGGATTAGACTTCTTATACTTTGGTGCAGTACAGACAATGTTGAAAAGATTATTTGTTTTTCCGAAAAAACTTAAAGGGGCTTATTTTAATCCCTGCTGGCCAAATATATGGTTTGCTGATGCTCTCTGTATCTGATTCAAGCACTCTGATCTTAAAACAATTATATTTTTCAGCGGACCATCGTTCTACTCTTTCAATGGTTTCTGTAACAAAATTAGCGTTCTTGAGATGGGTTTCCAAATGAAATTTTAATTTATCTTCTGTATAATCATTTCTAAATTTTTCAGGATGGAAAAAAAAATCGTTTTGTTTCACTATATACTACTATTTCCGTATCTTTTTACCTTCAAAACTCATTTTATTCCCTGTTAATAATTTCGCATCTGTCGTTATATTTTTAGGTTGAATGGACACTTGTTTATTTTTGTTCGCGTTCAATGCACTTATTTTCCATTATTTTTCTTCTGTGTCTGATTTTGCATCTGAGATTGTTTCTTCTGCAGATTTTGTGCGTCGGTTTCCAATGGAATTTCTCTTTCTTTCGAAGGCAATGCCGTTTTCTCTACCGGCCTTGGGTTATTAATTATTCTTATTGACAAGGATTAATTCAGATTGAACTCCACTCTTCATTAACGTATTAAGAGATGGTGCATTTGCTGATATTTGCAAACAGAAGAAATTGTTCCTTAAGAGAATATATGTTATTTTTCTGGTTTTCGATACTTACACCTTTTTGGTTTATTATCTCCTTTAAGTACCTAACTTCTGGTATAGAGTGGTCCTGCATTTGTGTTATTGTATCCTCACTGCTAAATGAGTCTTTGGGTCTGTGGGTCTCTGGTTTCTCAAGATCGATGTAATTTTCATTGCTTTCGGCATTACAACAATTTATGTAATTGTCACAAAGTTTCATTATGTATTTAACACAGCCTGGGTGAACTAACGAGCCACACTTCACATACTTTAGACCGGCCGATGGTAATTTCTTACAGTTTCAGCAGAATTTTGTTTGTAGTTCGCTTACAACGTCTTGCTCTCCCGTCGCCATTTAACTTTACTTTAACTTTATTTTATTAAATCTATTCGAAGTTTCTATAAAACTTATGACTAAGAAATGCTCGTTATTTTTTGAAATATACGCGGAGACACAAATAAAGAAATAAACTTTAAAAAGGTTTTTCTGTAACTCGGGGAATAAAATTAACCACATATACTAGTTTGAAATTGATGATGATTCGTAATCAAGTAAATTCCTTATGCAATTTGTTACTCTCTCGAGAACCATGCTATACAGGGTATGCCTAAAATTTGTTTGCTTAAAAATTTCATGTGTTCTCATAAATCTAGATTTGTTCTTCTACATTTCAATAGAAAATTTATTTTAGAAACTTTTATCACTCTTTGAAAATTTGGTAACAACAGTGGCCGTTCTTTAGTTAAAAGCAAATATGTTAGTCTCTGATTTCAATGGTAACAAACAACGATAATAACGATAATAATCTTTATTTGGACACATTTCCAATACATAATAACATTTAACATACAAATAAATAAATGGTGTTAGTCCGTCAGGGCTATAGACCTGAGGTCTTTCAGCCCTTGTCTTGAATTTAAGGTGAGAAAAAAAGGTATCTTTGCTAGCTAGCTTAACTGTCCTGGTGATTCGTACAAATGAATTGATGAATTGTGAGGGGAGGAGGTAACAAACAAAAAACCAAAAATCCTCAGAAAAATCTGAATCGGCGATGACAATTGAAAAACAAATTGAGCTGTCAACTTGCCTATGTCGTTTAAACAATAAGTTTAACGCATGAAATTTTATAAACCTAGAGATGTATTGTTATCATATAAATTATTATTAGAATTATACACGTTGTCCCCTGAAAGGTTGAATATGAGTAATGTAATTTGTATTATATCTCGATTATTATTATTGGTTGCTATGGTTGTTGCTGCAATATGCATGTCAATTTGACATTTTGAAGCTATAATGTTAACACGAATTTTATGATCATCTGGGAGGTTGTTTGGCTCAACAAGGAGATATTTTTGAACATTTAATAAGATGAACATTGCAGTTACTTGTTAATCGTTACGTCAGCATTGTGTTCGTAAAAATAGTAATATCAAAATAACGTGTAAATATGTTTCATTTTGATTCCCTATTTTATTGCAAATTAGAAATTACTGATTATTTCCCGTTGGTCAATCCATTAAAATATGTGGCGAGCGTGGTAACTAAGCAACGAGTAATGCAATAAAATGCCCGTATTCAAAATTTCAGGGGACAACGTGTATGTAACTGCTTAGTTAATGTGAAAATATTTTCATAATTTACCCCTTTTTTAAAAAAAGTAAGCATTTATCGCTTTAATATATGTATCTGAAGCTTAGTTCATCTATGATGATACAGTGAAGAAGAGGACCTACAGGTTAGAGTTGAAGAACATTCTTTGAGAGTCAACTCCGCCTTTCAGCATGCTGACGAAATTATTTGTATGGTTTTGTTTACTGTTTTATGGATTTTGAATTATATTTATAAAGCAAGTCTGATAATAAATAAAATCAATTTTCTCTCCTATAAATAGAAGGTCAATATTTTTATTTTTTTTTACGAATTGATATAGATCAAGTATGTATTAGTTACTGTTATTACCTTTCATATTCAAATTATATTTTAAGGTGCTTATCAAAATACACAACTATTACGTTTTGCTATAATAATAACATATAATAGAGCAATGCGGTCTTGATCTAGTACATGGTATATATATATATAATATAAAACTTACAAATAATTAACTAGATTTCAATAATATGTATAAGCACACACGTACATACATATATAAAGGAATTAATGTCCATGGCTTAATAATAGGAGGCGCAAATGTTCTCTAATTTATCCACACGGTATTGCGCTTGCTGTTGTTCCGCGTGTCAATGTCAGTAGCTACAACAAATAGAAACTGCATAATAGAATTTTAAACAAGAAACTTGTACATACACACATATACATACGCAAATATACTCAGGTATCATCTGAATCACGGAACTTAAAACTATTATTTCCATTGGAAAAAATCACTAAAAACAATACTTTTACAGTAACCTTCTATTTTCTTGAATAATTATTACCAGCATATAAAAAGCTGTTGGTTTCTTTTATAATCACTCTTGATAATGCTGTAACAAGCAAAACTAGTCGAGTAAATATAAAAAAATCAGTGAAGCAAACCAAGTATTTATCATTCTTTACCCATTGCAATCATCTACTTGGATCCACCAATACAATTAATTGAATGATTGAAGCTATTTTATTAATTCTCTCATATTTTCCAACGTTATAAATTAATAATAGCTTCGAGCATTTATACCAATATTATAAAATGATGTATATAACTTCTATCAAATAATATAATGATAATAGTAAACTGTTTATGATTGTCAACTTTTTATTTTAACTCGCTACAATTGTTTCCCTACACTGTAGCTTCTTCAGGTGAAGACATACATCCTATCAAATATATACCCTTATTTATGTGTTTAAGTTTTATTAAATTTCTGCAAAAAAAGTTGATAATCATAATATTAAAATATAATATCTACTTTAACAACAATCATCTAGGGTTTGATTTAATGACTCATGTGGTAAAATTGCAATATAAGTTACTTCTCTTGGAATTGGCATTTACCTAATGTTCAACTAATATAACATTCACACTTATTAAGCGAGATTAATAATGTTTTGATGTGATTTTCATATATTTATGTCTTAATTCGAATAACTAATCCTTGAAAACGAAGTTATACTTTGTAAATATTCTATTAAAAATTATAATTACCATCGATCTCCGCGAGTTTATTAATTTAAAGTTCAGCAAAGTTATGTAATTTTCCTGGCAGTAATTTAAATCATTCGTTATTTACGATCGTCGTTCATAAGAAAAGTTCCACCTGTGGGTAATTTCGTTTTCCCCCATTTCAAAGAAGAAAGAAAAGGCCGTGGATGTAGGCGACGTCTCAGGGGTTGCAGGGGGGTGACGGAGAGGGCACAAAGTAGCGTCGGTGCCGCCGAGAGAAACTTTAAATTGGCGTTTCTTCCTCCGCGGCTCAAAGAACCTCGTTTTATACGTTGGTAATTTATAATGAATAAAATTTGAATTCGACTTAATTGCTAGTCTTGATGGATTTTCCAGCGCAGGCGGACATTTTCCTCCGCCTCGATTTTCTCAGAGGGGTGAATACATTTTATAAATTATATCGCGCGGATGGTGGATAGATGGATGGAAGGATGAGGGTGGTAGGGGGATGAAACGGGGCGCGAAGGGACGACCGTCGCGGCGACGTTTTAAGAACGCGCCATTCCGGTTCTATCGATTTTTAATACTTTAAATTACCCCCTTGACGACCAACGCCACTTTTCTTGGGTGCCCTGCTGTAAATGCGTTAAATTAAAGGACTCGGAAACATGCACGACAAAAATTAATATTGCATTACTATTGAATGCTTTTACCGCCTGCATAATTAATACCTTAGACAACATTAATTTGCATATTGTAGTGGTCGATAGATCCACACGATTTGTCATTATAGTTTTAGTATTTCGTATGTGAAATATTGAGTTTTTTTAATACTTACAATTCTTTCAAAGCGTTCCGTTTATAAATTTATCCATTATTAAGAAAACTTTTATTTACAAATTCATAATTAAGTAATTATTAAAAAAAACTCATAAAACAGATTAATCTAGATTTGTAAAATTTTACGTTTGATTAATGCCGCTTCATTTCCCTTTAGCTCCCCCAACAATTTTCGCCGGATCTGTTTTTAACGGCGTCAGAGCATATTGGGGGAAAATTAAAATGTAATTTTGTTTTTACTCACATCGCGTTGTTTTAAATCTGCTTTCTAGATCAATTTAGCAATGGCTTTGATCAATATATTTTTTGCATGAAAGATCCATAAATTTTATTACATTTTTAATTTTATATGTTTAAAGATAATAAGTATAATTAATTAATTAGGTAGAAATACTAAAACTTACTTAAGGCTAATTGTAAAGAAAATCAACAGTAAACTGCAAAAGCTGTAAAAAACAGAACTAAGTCCAACAGCGGCAATGAAGACATGAATTTAAAGGACATAATGCTATTAAATTGCACTTTATAGTAAATTTCAATTTAATAACCAAATAATTAATGTCCATTCACGAAAAAATGGAGTAAAAGAAGAAACACAAGAAATAAGAAAATTATCAGAACCGCGGAGCCGAAGAACTAAAAAATCATACCATTTAAAAGAAGTTATTTGTCAAGCGAGTTGATGAACATGTAACCACAGAATATATGAAATAACATATTAAACGAATCAGTAATTCCATAAATATTACGTGCGATAAAATAGTTTTAATTGATTAACTTGGTGATACATCTTGAAAATTTAAGCAAAAACGTTTACTTTGTTGGAAAAATATTCAACTAAAGTTTTCCAGAGAAGGTTGTTTTGAAGAGAGGTAAAAAAAAACAAATTAAGAGGATCAATAACACTCTTCGTGAAATACAGAAAACCTTATATTTATTAATGTCTAAAAAATATGATATTAAACCCAATGTATTATTTTTTTTTGTAAATATAGCGGGTGATCTTTCAAAAAAAGTTACCTGTAAGTAAAGATGATCCAATCAAATTAATGACAAAAAAAAACTTTTAAAGAGGTTACTTTCATAGAAGTGAGAGATAATATAAAAAATAATTTTCAGGGAACAAAATGTTTGACCTTTTCCATCCCGAAACCATTTCTCCCTTGACTTCCATTTCAGGGGTTTGAATAGGATTCTCCCAGGCTGTTTCTAATAGCTAATTTAAATTTATTATATGTCAGCATCAATAGTCTCCCTAACAAATCCCTTATACTTAAAAACTACTTATCCCAAAAGAATATCCACGCGAATATGCTTGTGGAAACCTAAATTGATATTCCTTTCACTTTCGTAATTGGTCGCAAATCCAAAGCCCTGCATTTATCCTCACAAGTAAACTACACGGCTTATACCCATCCATCTTTAAAAATCACACATTTGAATCCTCTCAAAATCAATATTCAACTTAATAATTATTTGTGGTTAAAACATAGTAAATTTTTCCATTCAGTGTAAATATTCAACTTAATGAATATTAACATTTTATTCTTCCTTTTTCTAATTTTCAACTTTATATCTTATACTTTATATACACCCCGACTCCAAAATAGATCAAACTACTTTCAAAAAAGCTGCGTTATTCGATCACTGCCTTATAATTGGAGATTTTTACATCAACCGTGGTAAGTCTCGATAAAAGTCATCCTTTCTATCACAATCCATCTTTGCAGTTGCTTCAGACAAATCAAAATATCAATGATAAAAACGGAAAAACTTACTGGACAGAAATTAAAAGACCAACAAAATGCAAACCTAAGACACTGAATACAATATCAATCAACACTTGATAATGACGATAAAACGTCGAAACTCGAGTCGTGCTGTGTTGTCTAGATTTATATAATTGTGCCTACACGTTATATAATATTTTTACAATAATTATTTGTGGTTAAAACATAGTGAATTTTTCAATTCAGTGTAAGTATGGATTACCACGTAGTAACGGTCGCAACCATTCTCTTTAGCAAACCTAAGAATACAATAACGTCAATTACTGACCCAGTCACTAGCCAAGTACACTCTGAAGACCAAGATGTAGATAATACGTTTGCAAATCACTTCGAAACAATTTATCAAATATCAGGCAATCCAAAATTCAACGACACTTTCTACAAGGAGGTAAATGTCGGGTATAGTAACCATGACTTTTCAACAGCTGGCGTACCAGATGATCATCTTGTAATAAAGGAAGAATATTTACAAAAACTGATTAATGGTAAAAACTCCGCTCCAGCTCACGGCAGTATCCTGAGACTAATTCTTAAAAAATTGTCCCCGGTTGTACGCAGGTACATTGTTAAAATTTTCAATTATTTATTAAGCAAACAGTACTTTCTGAATGAATGGAAGAGTGGTGTAATTACAGGTTTCAGAAACCCAATATAAACCCGTTATCCCCTAACAGTTATCGTCCTATCACATTACTTTAGTTTGGTTTCCGCAACCATAAGTCTACCACTTTACATCTCACCATCCTAACTTCAAACTGCCAAACTTCATACCTCCAACACCGCCACTCAGCTATTACATTTCTAGATATAAAACAGGCCTTTGATTTAGTTTAGCACAAAGTTTTATTGTTTAAATGCCATCAACTTGAAATAACTCCATTTTTACTTAATATAATTAAAAATTTTCTCCTTAGAAAATCCCTACATATTAAAGTTCGTCTAGCCCTCTCTCGCACAATTTTCCCCGAACAAGATGTTTCACAAGGTTCTCCACTATCCCCCTTGTTGTACAATATATTGGGTCGTATACAAAGTCTCCGCACACTTTTCGTACATATTTGAGCATACATTTTTTTAATTGAAAATCAATTTCAATCAAGTAAATATTGACCTTTTGTCATTTATCTGGTAATTTCATAATTTCAATGGTGTAGAACTCCTGTGTTTATCGGTGATAAACTTGGCCAAGTGATTTTCAGCGGCGCTTCGGTCGGCCAATTTCTTACCATCAATGGAGTTTTGCAGAGATCAAAACAGATAATAGTCGGACCGTGCAAGGTTCGGGCTGTACGGTGGATGCATCAAAACTTCCGAACCAAGTTCCATCAATTTGTTCCAAATCATCGAAGATGTGTGTGGCCCTGAATTGTCATGATGAAAGACAACTCCCTTTCTGTTGGCAAATTCTGGTCTCTTTTCTTTGATTGCTTTATTCAAACGGTTGAGTTGTGTATAGTGCATAACCGAATTTATAGTTTTGCCAGGTTGCAACAGCTCATAATTGATAGTTCCCTTCCAGCCCCACCAAATATTCAAAAGAAGCTTTTTTGTCGTCAATTTAGGTTTTAAAGTTGTTTGCGGAGGGTTGACAGCCTTTGACCACGATCTCTAGCTTTGAATGTAGATGTCATTTCAAAAATGGGTCGATTTATAGTTTTGCCAGGTTGCAACAGCTCATAATTGATAGTTCCCTTCCAGCCTCACCAAATATTCAAAAGAAGCTTTTTTGTCATCAATTTAGGTTTTGAAGTTGTTTGCGGAGGGTTGGCAGCCTTTGACCACGATCTCTAGCTTTGAATGTAGATGTCATTTCAAAAATGGGTCGATTTCGATTTTGTTTCGAAAACATACCACTGATGGTAAATCGGTGAATTAAATTTCTCTCCGCTAATTCATGTGGTAATCAAATATTGAGCTTCTTTTTGTAGCCTGCTCTTTTTAAATGATTCCAAACTGTCATATAGTTTATGTTTAGTTCTTCCGCTATTTCGAGGCAGCTTGGGTGTCGGCCTTGCTCCACCAGTTGCAAAATGTCATCGACTTTTTTAGTTACTGGCCGACCAGAGCAACCTTAACATCTAAATTTCTGGAACGGAATCTAGCAAACCACTCCTGGGCCCTTGGTTCACTAATAACATTTTCGCTGTTTACTTCACAAATTTTTGGCATGTTCTTCGAGCGGTTTTGCCTTTTTTATAATAAAAAAACATCACATACCGTATTTGTTCAGATATTTCACTCAGTTTCAAATTAATATAACTTTTTACACGAGCAATGAATTAGAGAACTATCTTGGCAAAAATATGAGTTGCAATTTTACATTTTCATCAAGTAAGCTTGAGGTCAATATTAATGTATGGAGCTGAAGTGTGGGGGTTCAGCATGAAAGAGAGTATGGAAGAAGTACAAACATGGTGGATGAAGAGAATGTTAGGGCTTGAGAAGAGTAGTATATCAGGAGGTGGACGCATGTAGTGTATGGGTGGATGTAGGAAAAATGGGAAAAGTATAAAAGAAAAATTAGAATGAATGGAGAGAAAGAAATTACGAATGGAGCACTAAATGAGACGGACAAGACGGATATAGTGGTGACTCAGTGGGAAAAGGGTAGATGTGAAATGGACAAAAAAGTAGGCTGGTCCAACGAAGCTGTAAAAGAAATGACAGGAAGGGGTAAAATATTTGAAAGTGTAGTAGAGATGACCCTGAGGAATGTGGATATACAGGAAAAATAGATGAAAATAGACAAGAGCATGTACAACCCAAAATATAAAGAAATAATAGCAGAAGAGGCGGGCAAACCCGAATACTTGTATGGAAGAGGCGAATGGAAGGGGAAAGTATTGGTGGGAAGGTATAGAATGAGGAGGGGAGAATGTGCCGATTGTGTGGAAGGGAAGAAGCAAGATGGGAGCACTGGAGGATGGACTTTGTGGGGACTAGAGACGCGTGAAAAATGCGATATGGTCAAGGGGAATGGACGAGGTTACTGAAAGGGGGGACTGTGGCAATGGACATAATAAGGAAGATAGAAGAAAAGACAAGTGGGAATAACTAGATTTTTTTGAGTCAGTTTTTATTGATGAGATATTTAATAGAATTTGTTGTTGTTGAAATTATGCCAATAAAGGATTAATATATATATATGATACATTTTAAGGACATGTTTGTTCGAGACAATCGGATGAGTTTTGCTCGAGAAAAGGTATCAGAACCGGATTGTGGCGAAAAACCTCGGAGACTTTTTATACGGTCTGTTATTTTGTTTTGACCTATATACCTCTGATCCTCTCTATTTTAACCCTCTGTACTCCCTTCAGTTTGCTGATGACACTGCCCTCACTCCCGCAATCTAAAAACTACAATTTCTTCTCTCCAAGCCTTTATTGATAAAGTGGAACTTTGGTGATATAAATGGAGAATCCTAATAAACCCATCTAAAACACAATTTCTTATCCCATTTCATAGAACTTCTCTAAACGATCCTAAATTTTATGTTCGCTATCACACCATCCTCATCCTGCAAATACCTTGGAATATTAATAGATTCCAAAATTTCATTTAGACCTCATACCAAAGCTACGAAAGCCAGAATCGTTACAAGGGCCAGGCATTTGACTTGTGGCCAAGCGATCAGCCCTCCGTTCAATAACCAAAATTCGAAATCCTTCCAATCCCTTTTTCAACGCCCCCAATGCCCTACTACACGACCTGAAACAACTTACCCCTTATGTTCGCATGGATACTTTATTTACTAAATTTTCAACCGACAGTTCTAATCGAGAGATTCTAGATATCTATTGCCTGAAACGCAACCCTGGTATTTCGTCCAAATTTAAATTCGCCAAAAAGCCCTATATGGAATTATTGGTGAAATTCTCCGAACAATTGACAATTATTGCGACTAATATTTTAGGCTGGGTCGAAAGACCAATGGCCGATGACCGGTTCACAATTAAAGCTCAAATGTAAATACTACTAAATAAAAAAGAAAATGTGAATAAAGATATTGATCATTTATATTTTTATAAAAAATCTCAAAAACTCAAATAGCCGAGATTTAAATTATTCCTTTAATAAAATTAATTAATGTATGTATAATAGCGGTACCTTAACCATCCTATTAAAACTAGCTCGAATAACGCCAATTTTCAAAACTGAAAGCAAAGTGGATGCCAATTATTATAGTCGTATTTCAATACTTCCAATCTTATCAAAAGTTTTTTAAAAGGTTGTCTCGAAGCAGTTAATACATTATATTTAAACTGAAAATGTTTTATCAGAACAACAATAAGGTTTTCATAGGGGAAAATCTACATCGGATGCAGTCATTGGCCTCGCAGAGGAAATTGTAAATGGATTTGAACCAGGTATGTACACTGCTATATTTTTTCTTGGCCCTTGACTGTTTGTGCATTGAATTCTCTTTCGAAAATCGTATTTTCATAATTTTCATCATTCATCAGATTAATAAGCTCGTATCTAACTGGAAGACAACAAGTTGTTATAGTAAATAATTTAAATTCTGGTAGAAAAGAAATAGAGTATGGTGCACCGCAAGGATCTATACTTGGTCCTTTACTTTTTTTTGAAACATGTCAATAATCTTACAGCAACAAAAAAAACTCAACGTTTTTCTTATCCAATGCTTTTAAATAAATCGCAGGATTTAACCATCGCAATCGAGCAGAATAAGATATATGAAAAGGATGCCATGAGATGGTAACAACAGACTCACTGTAAATGGACTAAAAAAACAAAACGAAAATGAAACTTCTTATTAAAAATGCCAACATCTCACGAAAGTGCAAAATTCTTAAGCGTATATTATTATGTATAATGATTATCATTTATTAGTTTATTCAACAGAAATAATTTCATTCAAATTAGTGTTGCAAAATGTAGTGTATCATTCAATATCTTTCGAGGTATTAGCCACAGATGTAGTTGTTTCAATAAGTAATTTGTTTTGTAAACTTACTAAAACTCATTCTTGTAGATTCACGAAATGTTTTCGTATTTTTAAATTGTTAGTTAATTTTCTACGACGAACTAGAGAATTTTAATGCAT